>JARHVA010000289.1:2465000-2475000 GCA_037957365.1 Torreya grandis
TTAAGGATACACAACTAGAAATGGATAAAAATAGTGCATATGTACGCAAGATGGTTAATAAATGGATGTAAAATGAAAAAATCTTAGAAATGATTGAAAAACTTGGAAAATTTGGCAAGTCGAGACCAATAAGGCTAGGTTAGAACCAAAAGATCCAAAGAAACATAAAAATGATAAGGGAAAATTTGTAAGCCAAAATGCCAAGGCTACTTATGACCAAAAAAACAAAAATGCATCTAAAGTAAGATAAGTGAAAACTCAAATCAGTGTAAGAAAAATCAAACTCGAACAAAAATGTGAAAAAAATAGAGACAAAACCAAATTATCTATAAAAAGGGTGAAACATGAAAGCGTGAATGGGGAAAATAGGACTAGGTGACCCATAAAAAGTAAATAGAAAACTCAAGGTCCCAAACATAACTAAGAGAAATCCTAGAAAGATAAAGCAATGACCAAAAGAGCATTTAACAACTCAAAGATGTCAGGAAGTAAAATAGGAAAGTTAAAATTATGATATTGCTAATTATAGACATGATTTAACTTTTAAGGGTTATGGATTTTAAGCCCTAGGTTGTTAAAGGGTTTGAGTACAATAAATTAGGGTATAAAACATGCATTAAATATAACCACTAATTTGTTTAATAATTGACCTGATTGATACTTTTAATAATAACAATAAATGACATAAATAAATAATTAGTTAGAAATTGCCCAAGATGAAGGATCTGGAAGTTGAAAACTGGTATAGGAGTTGGTTTAAGTGTCACAAATAGGATCTAGGTGTCATAAACGCTCTTGGACAATAGAATCTTACCTTGGATAGTAGTGCTATGGTTATAGTGTCCACTTTTGGCACTAATATCCTATGTGAAAGAATTGATCTGTACTTTTAGGAGTAGCTATGTCAAGCTTATTCCTACATAGACAAACCCTGCTTCACTATTTGTGACCTATTTTGATTGATTTTATATGCAAACAGTAGACTTTTATGTTTTCAAGTTGTTATATTAGCACAAGTAGCAAAAGTGTGATGTTATCTGGGTAGGTTAGACATCCTCAACACCCTATTATGATGAGAGTTGCCTACATACAAATACTCTAAAGAGGGATCAAGCTCATTGTAGTTCTCCCCACTTAAGTGTTGGTGTGAGTTCAAATGAAGCTAGTACGAATGTCAGTTTGAGTGTTTTGAGTGAGGATTGAGACTTGAAATCTATGTATTATAAACTTGGGGTGTTGTATATGATTGAATGAAGAAGTAGGGTCGAATAAGGATCAATAACCTTGATTTTACATAACTTATTATGATCTTATTTATATGTATTTGCATCTAATTTCCCTCTAGTGATTAAAGGGATAAAATTCATGTATATATATTGATCTGGTGCTTGTGTAGGGTGTGAAATGGGTCTAGGACAACCCTAGGTGTCTTTGGAATTGAAAAGATATCCATTAGGGCTAAAAAGAGGGAGAAGGACAATAACACCGAATTGGGACACTAACATGAGGTGCTAGTGTCTAAATTATGGAGCTAATGTCTAGGTAGTAGAACCTTAAACTCTAGGGGCCTGGATGCCTAAGGGAGGGTCTGAGATTGATTTTGAGAGTTTTAGGGATGTGTAAGGCCCGCATAAAAGTTAGATAAGTGTCTATATAGTTCCTAAGATAGGTTTAGGGCTAAGTTAGGGATGAGTGGTTTCAATTAAAACTCATTGCACTTGAGTGACATTTTAGATGACTACATTTGCCCCTTTTATTATATAATTGTAGTAAAGTGAAATGACTAGGATAAAGGAAAGGAAACATACCTGGACTTACCTAAGAGGTGAATCTTGTAAATCTGGATCTGATATGTAAATTAAATGTGCGTGGATCAGTCCTTACTTAAGAGATATCAAAATCAAAAATAAAATTGAGTAAAGAGATAAGAGAAAGGAAATGAATAAATACATCTCATTAGGTACGTGAACTAATGCATAAGCCTAGTGACATCTTGTGTGTGTGTGTGTGTTATGATCCACACTTATAATAATTATAAATATGTAAAATATAATGTAGATCAACACAACATAATAGATATTGGTGGGTAAAGATTCCCAAATATTCAATATATATAGAAATAGAATAATACCCTTAAGGTAGGGAAACACCGTACAATACTCCTCTAAGAAGGAATAACTCCATAATGTCTCTTTGAGGGGACAACCTCCAATATCCTTCTACTAAACAAAAGACTCAATAATTATTTTATTGATTTACAATGATATTCATATCCTTTATATAGACCTCTAATTAACTAACAAAGGATGGGTAACCTCATAATCCCAATGTAGGCCAAACATTACCCAGTGCATGAATTCCACAAGTTAGTCAATTATCCTGATATATTGGACCCATATAACCAACTAAGGGGGATGTGTGCTACATGTCAACATTTCCATCAAACCATATACATTAATATATCATATCTTATGTACATATTATTCCTTCCCTCCTTGACATGTTTCATCCCTAAAACATATGAAGAAACCAAATAATGAGTGTGACTCAAATCATTGTACACTTGTCTCCAATCTCAATCATCTAAACATATGTATTTGATCTTGGTAGGTGATAGCTCTCCAACCTTGTTTCCAAATTCCATTATATTACTTTTGTTCCATTCATGATCATAATTATACCACCTTGGTGTCCATGAATAATTTTTCCTCCTTTGATTCCATGTACCACATTCTATTGTGCTACTCTGATTCCATACTTGACCATAGTAGTTATTTGGATTCTATATATAGCCATAGTGATTGGTACTTTGTTTTCCTATATAGCTAAAGTGTTTGTTATTATGACACTCCCTCACATGGTTACATGGCTGTTTCCTCTCATGATGATGTGGGTGTCTATATACCTCAATTTTTTTTTATACTTTAACCTTATCCACCTTTTCTTCTACTTCTTCCACCTTGTTCTTTCATGGTTCCTTTGTCTCTTGAGTAGATGAAGTGTTATTTTATGCTTGTATTATTTATTCATCTGTGTCATCATATGAATCTTCCTCGTGTTATTTGGCACCTACTTCAATCGCATCCTCAAGCTCTACCTTGACTGTTATTTATGCCTTTCCAACTAAGATATCATATAAAGTGACCTTCTTTTTCCTATACCAAAATTCATGAACTTCTTATGAACATTAATATTTAATGTTCCCAAGGTTTGTAACCATGTATATCTAAGAACTATATCTACACCATCCACATCCAATGCATAAAAATCTGAATGCAAAACATATTTGTGCATGTTGAGCTTCAAATCTTCAAAAATTGGAAAATTATTACCATCTACTTGAGTCTTCTTGATATTATTTGCTTGAACCTATAGATGTTAGGCCACATCCATGTTGATGAGGGTATACTCACTGCTAGGGTTTATGGACACAATGACCTTGTTTTGAATGCATCCATGAAACTAAAAAATTGACTCTGATATCTTTGGAGCCAAAGTATTTTAACCCTTATCATCCAATCCTTCTTCCTTTTCTTTGAGATCCTCTACCTCTTCTTATGGACCACATGTAGCCTCTTTATAATCATTATTATGTTTTTTTTCTTCTTCTTCATAAGTGCCTACATGCTCTTCCTCAGTTTTTTCATCAAAATTATCATGATCGTCAACCTGTCCTCCTGAATCATCTATAGCTCCTTCCTCATCATCATTATGTTCATCCTCTTTTTATTTATTTTCTTCTTCATTTGCACTCTCTTCTTGGTTATCATCATTAGTCTCTTCTTTCCCCACATGCCCATTCTTTTCCAAAACACATTTTTCCAAAATATTTTGCATTTTACGAACACTCTCCATAATATTTTCCCACAATTTGTAACCTATTTGACCCATGATTTAGAAGAGAAAAATAAAACTAGGGTTACTGAAAAAACCCTAAAATATTTATAACTCATGTGAAACTAATCAAAACAATCCCAAATTTTTATTCTAACTTCCCTGTATGATAATGAAAATGTAGTAAACATTTTGTGATTTTTTAAAAAAGTTTTGGCTTATAGAGAAAATCTATGAAAAATAATAAACTACAATAAATCACACAAAACATTTCTAAAAATTCTAAAATTTTGACCATAACTCTCTTGTATGCTAAAAAAGTATCAACAAAAATTTCACTAAAAAATTTCATATATTTTGACAGATGCAACAAAATTATTTCAAAACCTAAAATATCAATAACACCTTAAAAAATGGTCATAAAACCTTGATTTGTTTACTATGACTTCCTTACAATATTCTTTAGCTCTAGTAAAAAAATTGTGCAAAAATTTACAACTGATTGTAAGAGATTAATGATTCCAAAAAACTAGGGTTTCACCCCACACAAATTGCCCAAATAAAAGCTCTGATAACACTTGTTATGATCCATGCTTATAATAACTATAAATATGTAGAATATAATGTAGATCAACACGACACAATGATATTTGTGGGTTAAGATGCCCAAATATTCAATATATGTAGAAATAGAATAATACCCTTAAGGTAGGGAAACACCATACAATTCTCCTTTAGGAAGGAGTAACTACATAATATTTCTTCAAGAAGATAACCTCCAATATCCTTATAATAAATAGAAAACTCAATTCTTACTTGATCGATTTACAATGATACTCAACTCCTTTATATAGACCTCTAATTAACTAACAAAGGATGGGTAGCCTCGTAATCCCAATGTAGGTTAACCATTACCCAATGCACTAATTCCATAAGTTACTCACTTAAACTAATATATTAAACCCATATAACTAACTAAGGGAGATGTATGCCACATGTTGACATCTCCATCAACCCATATACATTAATATATCATATCCCTAGGTACATAGCAATGTGTAGTTAGTGGTCAATCACTAAATAACTTAGACTAAGTTGAATGGTTTGTTCAATCCCCATGTGCGGGTGGCTCAAGAACTCAAGTAGACTATGACTCCATCATTGCCCACCAGTATTCAATGAATCATGACCTGTGAATAGATTGTATTGGACTGATGGCTTGTCCAACCCTCTTATGTAGGTGGCTCAAGAAATCAAATAGACCATGACTCCATCATTGCCTACCCATGTGTAGTAGATGCATCTATAACTGAATTGTTTAATGTAATAGAATTTGTATGACTGTAACTGAAACTATATATAATGTCTCTACATCCACTCAAAAACTCTATAATGATAATTGGCTTAGAGGCCTCTCGAGCACTCGATTATGTAGCTCAGGGACTACTTGGTAATGCCAACTACTGCAAACAGAGTAAGACATCAAATTTGGTACAAACTGGTGTAAATGGTGTCTAGATCAAGAATGTAGAGAATGACATGGATTTTTCCATTCCATCTAATTTGCTAGTGCAAAAGTGAGCATACACAAACAATGTACCACACACATGTCCCCAAATATGTTATTTGGGTATACGGATTTTAGATTGAGTTGTAATAATTTGTATCTAAGTATCTAAAATTGAAACACGAGTGATCATGTCATACATGATACCCCAAATCTGAGCAAACTAGTATGATTTTGTACAAAATTGAGTAAAAATGATAATCTATAATTGAATCTATGCAAACCTATACTATACATGCTTTAATTTTTTTGGCAAATCTAGATTTTTCTCTTTCTAGGGCTATTAGACAATAGTGTTATAATGCTAGTGTCCACTTTTGGTGCTAGTGTCCAAATGTGTTATTTTTTGGAAAACTAACTCTGATCTCTGTCTGACTATTTTCCACTATGTTTTCCTAATCTTGAGCTCTGTATTCTATACCTCATGCTAAAAAAATTATTCTGAGTGCACTCAGATGGCTTAATCTCTATGACAAACCTCTATGAATGCCCCCTTTTTAAGGAGGAGTTATTGAACCTGTGCAATAACTATCCTTAAAATAAAAAGCTCTATATGATATGTGTTATCCTAAACATATATGATATCTATGTAATAAACCAATATAATGTGTATACATGACATCATAAGGTAATATAATCGAAGCATAAGTTGGTAATATATGATGTATGTTGGATTTAACATTCACAAGGCTATCAAGATATATATAATAATATAAGCATGTCTATGGACATCAAATATAAGTAATAAACTAAGTAACTACCTAGGGGGATGAGGCATGATGTCCATCATGGCACCTAATGAGGAAGGGGGGATACATGAGGTCTCTCATGACATCTAAAACTAGAGAGTATAACAAACAAGAGACAAGTGTCATGACCATGGTGCATACATGAAAGCATAATGTATACACCCTAATTTGTTTAGGCAACCACAAGTACTATGTCTTTGTAGCTCTTTCACATAAAAGTCTTAGTGATGAATATAATTGCTCTTTACATTTTCATTTTGGGTCTTTTGATATTTCTTATGTCTTATCTTCCCTATTTTTTGCAAGCCAAGTAGTCCTAAGTCATCTCTTCCCAGTCACAAAGGCCCCTAACCCATCTTGCTTGGTCTTGGCTCCATTTTTAGGCCTTAAGATAGTAGTGCCATGTGGTGCTAGTGTCCAATTATGGCTCTAGTGTCTGATGGTTATTTTATCTTGTGGTTTGGGTCCTAACCCTACCTTAAGCCTTCACTTATGTTTGTTATCTTTTAAGACTTGTCAGCTAATGAACAAGGTCTTATATTCAAATCAAAGTTCCTTTTATATAAAGAGCCTCACAAGGCATTTTACATATAACACTTACTATTTTGGTACATATTACATAAAATTAATCAATAATACAACTCAATACTCTGCACGCTACTCAGTTATCACATCTAGACATTTCATACTTGATCAAAGAAGGGCCTAAGCAAAAGTCATTATAGCATATCATGCATGTTCCTTAAGGGAGAAATACATGTGATCTAAAACCCTTATAAATTGGGGTAATGTAGGCAACATCCAAGACAATAGGGGTTTTGTTCAATGTGATCGTAATATCCCACAACCCAGTTTTTCCCTTTCTTTTACATTTGATTATATTGTTATTTCATGTGTGTAGGTAATCATTAGGGTTTTTAAAGATATTCATCTAAAATAGTGACATAAGCGAGCTTTTGTAAGACATACAACCACCTATAGGTCCTCAAAAACCTCCCATAGCTTCCTTGAAATATCCAAATAGCTCCTCTAAAAGGGACACTAGCATCATAGTTGGACACTAGCACCACATGACACTATTGTCCACATAAGGGTGATACTATTTGAGACCAGATTTTAGCTATAATCATAAAATGAAAGGTGTTTACCTTCTTTTCCAACCTGTTTTAGCCTCTTAAGCCACAAAAATACCTATTTTATTCTAGATAAGTTCTCTTTCTCGCCATTTTTGCTATTTAGGGAAAGGTTTGTCAAATCAGTTATTTCCAGTTTCATTTGAGATTGTTGTTATACTCAAACTTTTAACAATATAGGATTTACATACCTAAAGTCCTAAAAGGTTAAAACATTTAGTGAACCTGACTTATTTTGAATATTGTTTCAAACCCTAGATTTGTCTAGGGCTTACCTTCTAATTTTTGTATACTAAATTAGGGTTACAAATTTTTATTTTTCCTTATTTTTGGCACAACCTAGCTCATTCAAATTAATCCTATATTAGGATTTCATTAATTTAATTTAATTTATTTTTTTGTAAAATAACCCTCATTCAAACCCTAGATCCACTTACTAGGTCCTTATACATCCAAATACTAACAATTAGGGTTTCATTTACAATCCTAATTTCTTATACACATCAGGTTAAATATTTATCATAGTTGCACATATACTTATGTTAGATTACATTATACCTATTATGTTCTTCCTGTTCATTATTTACATTATCTCCTTTGGCAAGTTTAAAATGGGATGTAAGAAGTTTAAAATGGGATGTAATTTCTTATACCCAATTGATGAATTTTTGAATTTTTCACATAATTATATAATGAATGGACAAATTTTTAAGATTGTACATTAGATTATGATAATGATTTAATTTATAATTATGATGATGACTATTGTTGTAATGATGGGTATGAGGATTATTATGATCATGGCAATGAAAATGTTGATGAGGATATATTAGATACATCTTATTCTCTTTACTCTCCCTCTTTTCTTACACCTCAAAATCAAACTAACAATATAATACCAAAAGAACCTCTTGTTGGTATTATTTTGTTCCAATGTGATCCTAGATTTTCAATTACTTTTGCTACCTTGTTATTCAAATTAAATCAATATAAGTGTAATACACAAAATCCACTTTTGCATGATTCAAGTGAAGTAGACAAGAACAATGTATCTTCTTCACCCTTCTAAGTTAAATTTTAAAAAGCATGTACCAATGATATTATACCTTTTACCAATGCAATAATTCTTTACAATAAGTTGATATTTCAAATGTCTTTAACTATTCTCTTACATGTCATAATATGCAAAATGAAAACATGATTGCTACTTATTCTACCATTGACTCCAATATTGAAAGTAATAATCAGTCATGCACTCCACACATAGCTAGTGAATAAACGCATTACATTACACCCACACATGATAACACATTGCATAGTAGTAAAATGTTAAAATATTCTCTTACTCTCTCTCTCTCTTAGTGAGCATGTGAATGATACTTCTTCTAATCTTACTTCTACAAGTGAATTAAACTCTAATTTTGATGAACCTTGGGATAATGATGTTTACTATGATTATGATGAAGAGACATGGAATCTACACCTTCTAGTTCTCCTCCTACTTCACCTATTTCTCTTATTCAAACAAATGATAGGTCACATGTTAAAAAAATACACACACTTATTCTCATATTCATAGTTTACATAAATTACATTCACATGATAATAATGTACCTTCTAATCCATTAACATGTGATACTTATTTGAAAATTAACAAAATAAGAGATATTAATGAATCTCCCTCAACCCCTCTTCCTACAGTAAAACTTGTTTCTCAACCTAACCTAAACAAGGATGATAACTCATTTCCCTCTAACTAGGTCCCAGCTATCACACCTCCAAAGGTTATAAAGAATAAACCAATCCTCCCTAAAAAGGGTTCCCAATGTAATATACCAATGGCTAAGAAACATAACAAAATTTAAGAGTTAAATTAACCCATTGATGATGATATTATACCTTCACAAGTGGTAATTTACTTGATGCCTGCCATGGATGTTTTACAACAAAAACAACACCATCTCACATTGGAGAATAAAGCATACCAATCTCTGGCTGATGCTAATGTCATATATGAAAACCCTATTTCATGAATAATCTTCACTACAAGGTTGCCACCTAGCTTTCAAATACCAGTGTTACCTACATTTTATGGGCATAGAGACCCATACTTGCATTTTTAGGCTTGTGATAAAGCCATGGCACATGTCACTAACAAGTTGACTCTATGACATTTATTTCCAAGATCCCTAGATGGGAAAACACTAAATTGGTTCCAACATGCAATCCGTCGTGGGTCACTACATACATATGAGGAGTTAGAAGTAGTATTTTTCAGGCACTGCATACAAAATAAGGGACCTCGAGTAACACATGATAGATTACCTTCATTACACTAGGATGAGACATAACCAACAACCAAATACATTCTAAGATTCAAATCATGTTTGCATAGTTTATTTACCAACCAACAGATTTAGAAGCATAATATATCTTTGCTAGAGGCCTGATTTTTCCTCTTAAAAGATAAATTATTATATCAGACATCAGAATCATTTCGACATCTATGTAACACAACTATAACATTAGAGGTAGAATTGGGACTAGTGGCTACACATTTAGAGGCAAATTTGGATGTAGATTTTTTAGAGCCACAATCATCTAACATGGTACAATAACCTACTTCCCTTCTGATTAAGAAACTAGTGGAACATAGATAATTGATAAAGATAACAAAGGCAAAGAGACAATTCATAAAGCACCTCCTACGGTGAGTA
>JARHVA010000289.1:2477500-2850000 GCA_037957365.1 Torreya grandis
CTCTACCACATATCTCCTATGTAAAATGGTATAAATCCTAATATAGGTGGGTTAACATAGTGCGACCCATGAATATATGGTATTATTTTCTTCTATGTCCCACACTATCTCATATATCCTATAGGAAATCGATACCCCATTTCCATCTACCACCACAAAATAAGCCAATAAATTTGATAAGAACTTCCACAATCATGGAACATCTGTCGTGATAATCAATGATAATAATATATCATTATAGCTTCTTGTATGATGAGCCCTTACAGCCATAACATAAAAATACCTAGTAGATTATTGTATAGCCAAATCACTAGTATCCTCTTGTAATACCACTATCTACTCAGTAATAGGTAACCACAAGATCCTATACACATCCTCTAGGATAATAGTCATCTCCCTAGTAGGTAACCAGAACATGTAGGTATCTGCATCCCATCTCTCATATAGTGTAGTCATCATATATTTATCCCAAGACATAGAATCTATGGATGCCACATGACTCAAACCTAATCACTCTAACATGAACATCTCAGTATCTATTAGTGGTAGACCCCATAAGGTCTCTATCGTCTTGCCACTCTAGAATTCTCTCATACGTGCATCAACCTATAAAAATATAACCAAAACTAGCATTAACAATGCAAAATATAAGATCAATAGATAATAATAATCATCAAAATTAGGCATTAATAATAAGCATCACAAACTAGGCATATTGGACACTAGTGCTACATATAGGATAATAGCACTGGATAGTAGCACCATATCCATGACACTAGCGCTAGGTCTTAGATAATAGCACCAATATCAAGACAAAAACACCACGTTTACAAAAATAGGACCTAAACTACTAAATTTCTAATAAAAATAGTAAAAATGTACTAAAAATGACAAATAGGAAAAAGTATAGGCTCCTTACCAGGGTAACTACCTCCATAGCCTAGATAAGTGCCTCCACCTCCTCATATCATGTCAAAGTCACTCCTCATCTCGTTGACATATTCTCTAGCTCATATAGAAAATAATTATCAACAAAAATGAATTGCCAAACTAATCAAATAACCTATTTTTATTCACATTTATCAAATGCCACCTTACTAAGGTTGACCTTGTGAGCCAATTTCACCAACTACTAACAACCTCTTTCCAACACAATATCTAGAGCAATCATAACATTGATTTGTGAGTCATTTCTTGCACATGGGACTTGACTCAATGTGCCTCACCCTATATTGGTTAAACCAATATCCTAACCACATTTAACTCTATGAAATGACAAAATTGATTTAATTATAATTAACTCAATATATTCAAAATATTTATCCCTTTACCAATTTCAACAATCAACTCTGTCAAATAGATAAACTATTCAAACTTAAAACATCACCCCCAGTAATTCACACCAGCACATCTGACCATTACCACTTTTGGTTAGACACCCTCACCTCAGTCTCAACCCTCTCACCAAAAGAGGGGGATAATACACATATTCACTCATATACAAATATTTAGACACTCAAGTCTACTTAGATATAGATATTCAGACACACAAGTTATCTTAGATACAAATATTCAGACATACAGGTTTACTTAGATATAAATATTCAGACACATAGGTCTAATTAGATAAAATTATTTAAACACATAGGTTCATTTAGATACGACTACTTAGATATACAATTTGGCTCAGATATATAGGTTCACTCAGATATATAAGTTCATGCAAATATATAATTTGACTCAGATATATGGGTTCACTTAGATGTATAGGGTCTCTCAAATATATAATTTGACTTAGATATATAGATGTTCAAATACACAACTACATTACTTAGATATCAAGATTGGGGCCATGATACAAAACACACATCCTTGATCTCTATTTTCATATTATTAGGTTACACTTAGATCATCACCAGGATGCCATTAGGTTTTCACCAGTTTGGGTCACATGATCGTCTATAGCAGTTGATCCATAACCTTCCACTAGACCCAATTTACATACTTAAATTTAGTATACACATCAAAGTGGGGAAAAACATGTCTAGTTTATCCACATATTCAATTTACATATTTAGATTTAGTACACACATAAAAGTGGGAGAAAACATGCCTTGTTTATGGATATATTCAATTTACATACTCAAATTTAGTACACACATGAGTGGGGAAAAACACACCTTATTTCTCCACACATTTAGTTTACATACTCATATTCAGTCCTGATATCAAGGTGGGGGAAAAATAGGGTTTTTTTCCTCATGATTTAGTTCACTATTTAGATTCAGTACAAAAGACATCCACATTATGGAGTTCCTCTTCACATATTTCACTCTAGCTCCTATCCACTTCTCTAGTCAAGAAGTGAGCTGAGTCCAGAACACATCCATAGAGGTAAGTACAAGTATGCATTCCTCTTTTTCTTTTACTCTAGTACTTTCATTTATTGTATTACTAGAAGAAAAGGGAGGTAAATGTGTACACCTTAATTTGGTCAAGTAACCACAAGTATTATGTCCTTTATTGTTATTTCACATGGTCTTAGTGATGAATACAATCCTTGTTCACATGGTCATTTTGGGTCTTTTGATCTTTCTTATGTGTTATCTTCCCTATTTATTGTACCTCCAGTGGTCCTCAATCACCTCCTCCTAGTCACAGGGAGCCCTACCCTGTCTTGTTTGGTCTTAACTCTATTTTTAGGCCTCAGGGCACTAGTGCCATTTTTAGAATAGTAACACCATGTGGTGTTAGTGTCTAATTATGGATCTAGTTTCTGACGATCATTTTCTCCCATGTTTTGGGTTCTAACCCTACCTTAATCCTTCTCTTATGTTTTTATACCTCTTTTACAACTTGTCAACCAATGAATAAGGACTTATATTAAAATCAAAGTTACTTTTATATAAAGATCCTCACAAGGCATTTTATATTTAACACTTACTATTTTGGCACATAATTACATAAAATCAATCAATAGTATAGCTCAATACTTTGCATATCACTCATTTATCAAATCTAGATATTGCATGCTTGATCAAAGAAGGGCATAAGCGAAAGTCATTCTAACATACCATGTGAGTTGATCATACACATTTCCTAAGGGATAAATACATGTGATCTAAGACCCCTAATATTGGGGTTAATGTAGCTAGCAGTGAAGATAACAGGGGTTCTCCTCCATGCAATCTTAATATCACACAACCCAATTTTTCCTTTTATTTTACATTTGATCTAGTTGTTGTTTCGTGTGTGTAGTTACTCATTGGGGTTTTGGAAGATATTCAGGTAAAATAGTGAAATATGAAAGCTTCTGAAAGACACATAACCACTTACAGGTCCCCTAAAATCTCCCATAACTTCCTTGAAAGTTTCAGATGGTTCCTACAAGAGGGACACTAGTTCCATAATTTGACACTAACTATCCACATAAAGGTTCTACTATCTGAAACCATATTTCAAATATAGTCAAAAAATAAAAGGTGTATGCCTATTTCTCTAGCCTATTTTAGCCTCTCAAGCCACATAAATACATGTTTTATTCTAGATAAGTGCTCTTTCTCTCTATTTTTTCTATTTAGGAAAAGGTTTATCAAATCAATTATTTCCAATTTTCATTCCAGGTTATTGTTATACTCAGCCCTTTAACAAAATAAGATTTACATACCCTAAATTCTTAAATTGTTAAAACACATACATACAACACACATGCGGCACAAAAAGTAGGCCAAGGGGATATAATACAAGGGACATGGGCACATGTCACTAAATCTAAGAAAGTAATACATACAAGGACATGTTCAAATGTCCACATATGTGAAGAATAAGCAAGTTGGCATAAAACCACATAGAAGGACATGTTCAGTTGTTTGGATACATAATCAAGAAGACACAAACAAAGACATGGGCACATGTCCAAAGCATACACACAATGAAAGGAAGTGGCATAGAGCCATAGAATAATGACATATTTAAATGCCCTCAAATAGATGTAGAAGCATTAAGACATAATCAAGTCTAAACTAATAAAGCTAGAAATGAAATTATGCATGAACATGTAGTACAAATTTGTTTAGGAGAAAATATGTACATAAACTAAGTCCAGAGTAGCAGTAGTTAGCAAAAAATTTTATGTAGTTTAGGATGATCAATATCAAGACATAAATGATGCTAAATTTGTGATATAGAGTATAGAAATATGTAACCTAATAATTGGAACTATGTACAAGATGCACCAAAATGGGTGAATATGTTAAATGATGAACCTATGTATGTGCCCCCAGTGGGTAGATAGTATCAAATCTAGATCTATGTGCTGGACATGGGTCTAGTAAGCATCTATAAACACTCAAAAAAAACATGTGAAACATATATGTATGATAAACTGACTATACTAACATAGATACATATGTAGTACCTAGCAAGTATAAGAAATGTAAACATGAAAATGCAAACAATCTATAATTTGTATTTTTTAAGCAAATGTTTGATTATTTTTATGTTTTTGACATATTATATTATTTTTGTATTTTTTGGATATAAGCTATGTACAAGCAACATGAAAATGAAACTATATACAAGGAACAAGAATGAATGAAACTATGTACAATTAAATGCTAGAAATAAATGAGATAATGTACAAATGAGGTGTAATGTCTCTATAGACCTAAGAGCACATCCATAAGATGTGGATAATTAAATGGTAGATCTGGTGGGAGGTCATCCAATGTCACATACTAAATTTTCCCAAACTCAAATAAATCATCATCATCGTGATCATCATACCATGATGTTTATATAAGTGTAGCATTATTTTTGGCATTAGTTTGGATTTTGTGCATTTGAATAACATGCCAGTCTACTATTTACTAAGCATCTTATACCACCCTAGGGTAAACTGCATTGGACCATGGGGTATCTATATGAAATATGTGATTCTCATATGAGTCATCAAGTAAAATGCAAATTGTGTCCCTCACAACTAGAAGTCAAGCATCTATCTATGTGATCAACTGTGGTATCCATTACATGTAACCATGTACTACAAAGGGTAACCTATATATGAGTGTCTATGCTCATGATGTAGAGTAATGTGTTGGCCACCTTTGGGCCACATGCAATTGGTAGTGTGATATGTTTTACAAAATCTCAATAATATATAACATGTTTTAGCTCACTCTCCTAATGTCCTATGTGTTGTAAGAATGCCAATGTGCAAGTGTTGAGATTTGAATCATCATCTATAACAACATGAGGGATGTATCAGTCCTAGTTAAAAACTCAAATAGTCAAAGGATCATTCCAAAAATATTTATGTCGATGAAATTTTTGTCATGGTGTCTAGTGGAGGTGGAGGCTATGTACTCTAAATAGTGCCATGAATATTGAACATATTCAACTTCTATTATAATGTTGAGCATATATTTGTATCATGTACTATAATCCTATGAAAATGATAAAAGGGTCTACCATCCTACCATGATAATCTATTGACAAATATGTGACAAATTATGGGTAATGCCATCGATCCTCTATCAAGTAATAATGTAGAATCTAATGTGGATGGTCCTATGAACTACCTACCTGAATCCATGTAAATGGGTCAATATCCATAGATGTAACCATATGTACTGAGTGATTGGAGGAATCTACCTCTAACTATAACTAAGTGGCTAGGCTTGTTGTTGTAGGACTATGAACTAGTGGTGGTGCCTATGTGGGAAAAGGCATGAGTGCCTTAGAATCATTTCTGTACTCTCTGGGGCCTACTAGTGTGAAGCTCAATCTACATAAATAGTCATCAATGTCAATGGGTGTAGTATCATCTTTTGTGGTGGCTTGGGAATTTATATTAGAGTTTTAGATATATATTTCCTCTGAATTAACATTTAATTGTAATTGTGCTGTGAGAATCCCATCATCTACCATGGGTGGGGATAACTATGTTGTAGGAGGGTCCTCTTCCATCATGGGTGAAGGTGATTGTGTTGTAGAAGGATTTGGAATGGGTGTAGAAATAGTGGTACTATATTCCCCAACTTCATATGTATGCATCTATTCTATTAAAATAATGTGAGGTGGGGACTCTATATGAACTTGAGATGTAGTCAAATATGCAAGCTTAATAACTCTGTAATATCTGAATGGTTGGTTATTAGCTGGATAAGTGTATATATATATGTGTAAAAACTTGACACATTTGTGAAAGGTAGATTGAACAACCTCCATGGCATGTATCCAAGGTTTCCCAATTAATAAATTGTAATGCAAATGATAAGGCATCACCTAAAATTGTGTAGATAGGGTTTTTGGCCCAACTATGGTATCCATTATAATAATACCTAATGTATGTCTGGGAATGTCATCAAAACCTCTAATGTTATTATGTCTTATGAATGGATGCTATATATACCTCCATAGTCTTTAAAAATGTGAGGTTACATATGTTAAGTCCTAAACCACTATCATTTAGAACTCATTTAATAGTGATGGTCTTTATTTGTGACTGAATGAAGAGTGGTAGATTCTAATCAATAAATGACTATGAGGGTAAATCCTCATTGGAAAAAGATATAACATCCTCAATGTTCATGACAAATGTAAAATAAGCTAGCTCTATGTCATGAGGCAAAGATGTATGATTGAGTCTCTGAAAAGAATATCTTTGAAAATGGTTTCCTTTTGGAGTAATTCCAATATAGAAATATTAGCTGGTGTATTTCTCAACTTATCCATAATATCATATGCTTTATGCTAATTTTTTGGGCTCATTATATTATATTGGGGACAAGGAGGGAGAGTGGGATTATGTTGTTATTATATAGGTTGAGGAGGCACCAGATTTCATCTACTGATAACTCAAACTACATAGTCTACTATTTACCGAGGGTGAGTTGTAGAGGTGGGATGTGAATGAAGATAGTCAATGGGTCTAGGTGGATGAGGAACAAATTGAGTCATCTAAGCTCTCTATCATCAAGTAGAAACTAGAGGCAAATCAAAATTGGCCATGCAAAAAATCTCTCCATATAAGGGGGTCTCAAGGTGAGGTGGACCAATGTGTGAAATAAGTTGAGTTTTAACATGATCCATGAGAGGAGTGACATCTATGTGCATATTTATACAAATAGTGGGTAATAGGCATGCAGTACAAACCATAAGACTTTGTACATTAAGTAGAAAATGGAATCCATTGTGATAATCTTGATGAAAGGATGCAAACTAAAAA
This sequence comes from Torreya grandis, assembly GCA_037957365.1. Classification (NCBI taxonomy): domain Eukaryota; kingdom Viridiplantae; phylum Streptophyta; class Pinopsida; order Cupressales; family Taxaceae; genus Torreya; species Torreya grandis. Next base: position 2,484,729 of record JARHVA010000289.1, read on the forward strand.
TTTATCTAGTTCTAAAAATAAAAAGGGAGACCCTAATGGTACACTTGAGTTTTAAAGTAATATGTTTGAAGTAAGTTGGGTTCACCAAATAATTTAACTTTTAAGGGTTATGGAGTTTAAGCCCTAGGTTGTTAAAGGGTTTGAGTATAGTAAATCAGGGGATAGAATATGCAATAAATACAACCATTGATTTGTGCAAGAATTGACCTACTCTGATATTTCTAATAATAGCAATGAATGACACAAATAAGTACATAGCTAGAAACTGCATGAGATAGAGGATCTAGAAATTGAAAACTAGTATAAGATATTGTCTAAGTATTGTAAACAAGATCCAGGTATCAGAAACCCTCCTGAATAATAACACCATACCTTAGATAGTAACACTATGGCACTAGTGTCCACTTTTAGTGCTAATGTCCTCTATGTAAGAATGATTTGTACTTCTAGGAGTAGTTGTGTTTTAGTCTGCTAAGCATGTTCCTATATGGACAAACCTTGGTTCACTAGCTGTGACCTATTTTAACTAATTTTGTATGCAAACCCTAGACCTCCATGTTGTTAAGGTATTATATTTGCACAAGTAGTAAAAGTGTGAGGTTGGTTGGGTAGGCTGGACATCCTTAACACCCTGTTTGATGAGAGTTGCCTACATGACAATAATTTGAGGAGGGATCAAGCCCGATGTAGTTCTCCCCACCTAAGTGATGGTGCGATGTAAGTGAAGCTAGTATGAATGCCAGTTTGAGTGATTTGAGTGATGCTTGAGACTATAAATCTATATATTTTGAGCTTAAGATGGCTATAAATGACTTTATGTAGAAGTAGGGAAGAATAGGGATCAATAACCTTGATTGTGTACATCTTATTTTGAGCTATTTTGTATGTATGTGCATCTAATTTCCCTCTAGTGAATAAAGGGCTAAAAGTCATGTATATATATATATATATATATATATATATATGGTGCTTATTTGGGGTTTGAAATAGGTTTAGGCTAACCCTAGGTGTCTTTGGAATTGAAAAGATATTCGTTAGGGATAAAAAGAGGGAGAAGGACAATAGTGTTGAATTGGGATATGCATGACACTAATTTCCAGGTGGCAAAACCTAAGGCATTAGGGGCCTGAATGCCTAAAGGAGGGTTTGAGACTAATTTTGAGAGTTATAGGGATGTGTAAGGCCCACACAAAAGCTGGAGAAGTGTCTATATAGGTCCTAAGATAGGTTTAGGGATAATATAGGGATGGGTGGTCTTGAGTAACATTAATGACACTCAAGTGACATTTTAGATGACTATAAGACACTTCATTTTTATCACTTTCGTATCAATATTGATATTTAAACAAATTTATGCAATAACACATAAATCAAACCAAAATTCATCAATTATTCCAAATTCATCTACACAATTATTGTGCATATCCCAAAACACATTATTGCATCCATGAATTGGGAAACACACTGCATCATATCATCCAATTCATTGACAACATCACAAATCAATCAATTACCTTGTTAATAACACCTTGGTTTTATTAAATTAAATGATCAATCAAAAAAGAACATTATAAAAAGTGACCACATCATCCTAATTAGGTTTTAATATATAATTGACTTTGATTATCTAATTAATTATTAATAGGAAATTACATGGAATGCACATGTAATATTTACCAAAGTACAAATAAATCCTAATTTCTTACATCTCTTACCCACTTAGCAATTTAAAATCATTTTTCAAAAGTCAAAGGTGTTATTCACAAGGCAATTTTAGTGTAAGGTGAGAAGTGTGAAAATAAGGTTGATGAAATACACTTACACACTTTAAACCCTCTTGAATATATCTTCTTACAAGAACTTACACACTCTATGTCACAACATTTAATGTTTACTTCTCATTGTATGATTGGTCCTCCACCATTGATCTTCATCTTAGATCAATAATCCACATTAATCTAAAATATCTATAAATCGAGGAGTCCTTTCTTCATTCAAAAAAAATTTCAATAAATAACGAAGTGTTTTTAAAATATCCCTATAAAGATTCAATCACCCTCATCAGTCACCATCAAGTTGACTAGTTTGCTAGCGGTTACATTATCAAATTACCCATACACATTATATAAGCCTTTTACAACTACATTCAAGCACATCACTCTTTTTAGCAAAGATATTACAAGGAAATGCATAATGATTTGTGTTTTATTTCTTGCGTATTTGTTTTCTTCTTCAACTTGTTTAATAGGAGAATGCACGTGCTATGCCCCTAACTTATCATAATAAGAATAGTCAACTTATGGCTTACTTTGTTGGGAATTCAAAGAGCTAAACACAATACACATAATTAATTCACACAAAATAATAATCTTTTATTCTATGTTTAATCATTCAAGATTGTTTACAAACATATAGGATTTAGGACATCCTATTATTAAGCTAAGCTCCCTATAAAATTTTAACTACACAACCACCCTATTATCATTCAAACCTATTTATGTGAGTTTGGTTTAACAACCAAATCTTACACAAACACTAATATATTAAACAACTCATAATATGAGTTATTATTACAACAATATTTATATAATCCTTGATAATATAAATTATACATAATTAATAATGTTTCACACAACTCTACCTCAACATTCACCCCTTTGTGAACATTATTAATGCTATCTTATACTCCCTTAATGTGAGCATGGAGAGAATATACATCTTCAAGAATTAACATAAATAGAATTATATGTCAACGTATACTTTTAAGTCTGCATTTTATAGATGCGATCTTGTTGCACATGATCACTATATGTGAAAGAACACATCCCACATTTAATTTACGTGACTGTAATGGATGTGTCACTGGGGGTCATCTCCATGAAGAAGTAAGGTAGTCAAGGGATATATGTAGTTAGTTTCCCTCCTATACAACTATTTACCACATTCAATTATATCCACACTCTCCCTTATCTCCAAATAGTAGAGGTATTTCAAACAAGTATGGGAATGAAAACACACAGATTACATTACATGAACATGCATTATTATTCTGTTCTTATTTTACAAGCACATAATAAAAAAGAAAAAGACACACATATAAGTCACCACATCATTGGCATGGCCCCATCATTGGTGACTAACGAGAGGTCACTAAAAGACCTCCTTCTTCTGTGTAGCCTCCATCTTCCAGTGTAAGAGATTGCTTACTCAAGAACTAGTGAAACCAGTGACAAACTTGGTGCCTTTAGAAATGACATGTTTAGCAAGTTATCGAGGTAAAACATGAAGTATAATTATATGGATTTATCTAGATGTAATAACTAACTTTTTGTTGTGATTAGCAAGCTTGGATTTCTCTCGAGCCAATTTCTCAAAGATATCATTAATAAAAGAGTTTATTATATGCATACCTTTGCTAAAAATATCAAGATTTGGGTGCACTTGCTTCAGCACCTTAAATATATAGATCTTATAGGTTTCTTCATTTTGTTTTGTCTTCTTCTTCTTTTTGTCTTTTCTTTTACTTAGTTTATCCATTATGACACTAGACCAGACAGAATGTTGGTTTCCATTGATATTGCATCCTTTACAAAGAAAGAGTTTGACCTTGACTCTTTAAACTAATAAAAGACAAACAGACTCTTATTTTTGACAATGAACCCTCAAAATGGACACTTTTATTTTTGTAAAAAATACAAAACAAAAAATACCAAAATAATTTTCACACTTTTTAGACTTTTAAAACCTATATGGGAATAAAATGACTCAAAATCCAATTTAAGTATTTTAATTAACACTTAGAAAGAGAATAAATAAGAATTTTTATTTTAATTTTGACATTAATTAAATCCAATTGGACTTTTAAAATGACTAAAAACATAAAAATGCTACAAGTGACTATGACCAACTAAAAAATGTTGGTTGATATATAAATTTTTTGGGAAGTTAGGACAAAATGACTTACCTACATGGTATTGACATGAAGACTGACTGCATAAAATCTACTACCAACAGGCATATCTGGTTATGAAAGTGATGGGCAATGGCATATAATAGTGTTTTTGATTTGATATCAGTCTAACAAGAGAAGGAGATGTTGAAAATGATAGCAAATCATATCACGTACATGTATCTTGGTGCGTAATAGTTCTTAGAGTGTGTCCAAAATAGTCCAGATTGACATTATGAATCTTTAGGTGTTTGATGATATGGAGATATAATCAACACATTATTGTATTAGACAACAAAATAAAAAAACATAATAGAATCTTTGTATTAGCTAAATGTCTCATATTTGATAGCTTTCCTTTGTGGTTGTATCCTATACTTATATCAAACTTTTTCTCCACTATCAAATCTATTGGTGTTAGACTAAACCTTGCACCATGTGAAAGACATAATGCATGAGTCATTTGAATACAAACTATCTAGACAAAATATGAAGGTTGATTGGAAAATAGAATATGGTTGTGTGACTTTCATTGCATAGTACTCTCATCAAAATGTGCATGGTGAACAAGTAAAAAAGGATGAGATGGCACATCTGGTATGAAATGGATGTAAAGTTAACCGATGGATAGAAGCAATCAAAATGGATGTGAATGGATGAATACACATGAAGAACATGGGTCTAACTTTTTTGCAGTAGATCTACATCAACGTTCAATGTTTAAATAAATGATATGATTTGTTCAACGTTCCATATCAAAACATTCTAATCTCACACACATCCACTACTATCAGTATGCAGTCAGATTCAAGAATACTGAATTAAATTGGCATCTTGCTTAGGAACATAAGATGATTTGATACCACTGTTGGGAATTTAGAGAGTTGAACACAACGCACAAAGAATTGATTCATACAAAATAGTAATCTTCTGTTTTATGTTTAATCATTCAAGAGTGTTTACAAATATATAGGATTGAGGACATCCTATTATTAAGTGAAGCTCCCTATAAAATCTCAACTACACAACCACCTTATTATCAATCAAACCTATTTACGTGAGTTTAGTTTAACAACCAAATCTCACATAAACAATAATATATTAAACAACTCATAATAGGAGTTGTTATTACAAACATATTTATATTATCCTCGATAATATAAATTATACACAATTAATAATATTTCACACAACTCTACCTCAACATCCTTATCCATATTTGATGTTATATCACATTTATATATGCTTTCATTAGGTTATTAGGTTGGCCTGTGGAGTAACCATGGCCTAGGTAGACTATATATAGGAGGTTGTGGGTAGCTGTTTATCATCATATTTGAGTATTCATTTCTTATTGCAAGCATTTGGGAGGTTGCCCCCTTGAAATGACTTATCTATTATTTATATTTTTTGTTATATTTACATATAATTGTGATATATTTTTGTTATTCTTCTTATTTGGTGAATTAATATAATTAAAAGTGGTATCAAAGCATTGATTTGGGCCGTAATCAAGTAAAAAACCTAGATCTTGTAATTTAGATATATCTCAAAAATGGTTGAGAATTTATATACATTTTTTTTATTGGAGGGGAAGAATCATTCAAGGAAGCTTCCATTAAAATTTGACCTCAATTTGATTTGGTTTTCAAAAGTTATTTCCATTTTAGGTTTTTTCATAAATTTATTCTATAGTACGCAATTCAAGGAATTTTTTAGAGATGTTTACATTTTTGGAGATATTATAAAAATATATCTAGGTAATTTTATTTGTAGTTTTTGATTTGAGACTAATATAAGTACAAAATCTCATGGTCAAAGTTAGGTTAAAAGTGCCAATCAGGGTCGACATTGTCAAGCCCTTTAATGGCAGGATCACAACTAGGGGCCAAGGAAAGGGTGCCAAAACCCTAGGTAAAACTCCTCAAAAGGAAGATATGGAGTCAAAATGGGGAGTTATTGTATAATTTATACCAAGTTTCTCTAAGTTAGATCACAAAGTGAGCCAACTTGACTACAATGTGCAAGGCATTCAAAGTGAGATACAAGGCATACAATCTGATATGACCTTCCGTACAATCTAGTTTAGAAAATATCATGATGGATTTATAAAATAATTAATAAAATCACCTATATATCTCTATTACACAACCCCACCAAATTGGATATCTCAACCAACCTAATCCAAATCCATGTACCTTGCCACAACAGAATCTGTTACCAAAGGTAGATATGCATAAATTTGATGGAAAGGATCCACTCAATTGGATCAACCAAATGGATTTTTTTTTGCATCAAATCCCATGTGAAAAAAAGGTTACTATTGAATCCTTTTATCTATAACCTAAACAATTCATTTGGAATTGACTGTTGTGCACTCAAAATAAAAAGATGACTCTCAGTGTCACTTGGTCAGTTTTTATAGAGAAGTTGTAATGACACTATAGCAATAGTGTGATAGGAAATTACTTTAACCAACTAGAAAAATTGTGAAAAATTGGTTTAGTCAAGGATTATATTCATAATTTTTAGAACCTATCTTTATGTATGGAGACAATTTTTGATGAGAACCTAAATGACCTTTTTTTTGGAGGCCTCAAGGACTGTATTCAACATGAGGTACACATGTTTAATCCACTTAAGGTTTATGATTATATTATCATGGTACATAGGGCTGAGGAAAAATTCATAGACAAGATGAATAAATGATTCACTCACTTTAGAGATCATATCATATCGACACCATCATTTCCTCCACCTACCAGTTGACCCCTCAACAAATTGAATAAAAATGTGCAAAAGGATTATGTTTTGACTATGACAACAAGTGGAGAAAAGGACATAAAAGTGATGAGAAGAAGTTATTGTACATTGAGGGATCTAATGAAGATGATGAAGAGGATGATGCTTCCAATGATGATGAGGAAGAGATAAAATAGGTACTTGAAGATTCCAAATGTACAATCTCTTGTCATGCACTTTCAGATATTAACACTCCTCAAACACTTAAGGTGGTGGGTTTCCTCAAGAAATAAAAGGCGATAGTATTGATTGAATCATGGATCAAACATAATTTAATCAACCATAAGTTGGCCAATCAATTAAATTATTTCATTTACCCAACACCACAATTTTAGGTCATGATTGCAGATGGTGGCACAGTTAATTATTTAGGGAAATGCCATAGTATTAAGCTTGTTATGGGCAAGTACAATCTAGATTCTCCTATGTTTGCTATTCTCATAGGTGGTGCATACATTATTATGGGAGTCCAATGGATCACAACCTTGGGTACAATTGAGATGAACTTCCAAGAACTAATCATGTGCTTTCATTTTGAAGGTAGAAAAATTAAACCATGAGGATTATGGGAAAAAACTCCATAATTAGTTAGTTCACATCAGATGACAAAAATGCTAAAATGGGTGTGTAATGATTTATATCACTATTATATTCCATATAAGTTCAACCCATAATGTCATCTCCACATCCTGATATATAGATGATTCTTAATGACCACCCATCTATTTTTAAGGCCATGCCAAAAGGATTATCACCAAAAAGAGAACATTATCATGCCATTCAACTACTTCCAGGGAATCAACCACTAAATATCAAACCATATAGATATCCATATATTCAAAAGAGTGAAATCAAAAAGATGGTCTATGATATGCCAGAGGTAGGGATCATCAGGCACAACTAGAGTACATATTCATTGCCAGTGGTCATGATGCGTAAGAAGGATGACACATGGTAGATGTGCCCAAATTACAAGAAACTCAACAAGTGCACCGACAAAGATAAGTATCCTATTCCACTAATTGATTATTTAATTGATGAATTAGATTGTGCTATTTATTTCACAAAATTAGATCTTCATTCGGGGTACCATCAAATTAAAATTAGGGATGAAGATGTTCATAAAAATGCTTTTAGAACTCATGAAGGCCATTATGGGTTTTTGGTAATGCCATTTGGTCTTAAAAATACACCATCTACTTTTTAGAGGTTGATGAACATTATTTTTAGGCCTTTTTAAATCAAGTTTTTGTTAGTTTTATTTGAGGACATATTGATTTATAGTAAGACATGGGAAGAACACTTGCAATATGTGAAACATGTATTGATAGTTTTGGAACAACATTAACTTTATGTGAAGCCATCCAAATGTGATTTTAGAGTATAGGAGCTAGAGTACTGGGGTCACATTGTATCTCATTAAGGTGTCAAAGTTGATCCTCATAAGATCAAAGCTATGGTGGATTGGCCAATGCCTAAAACTCTAAAAAACTGGCCAATACCCAAAAATCTCAAAAACCTCCAAGGGTTCCCAGTACTAATAGGTTACTACTGAATAATTATGAAAGTTTATGGTATCATAACAACTCCACTCACTACATTGATATTGAATTATGAATTACCCTAGAATGATGTAGCCACTAAAACATTTGAGCAACTTAAAGTAGGTATGCACATCACCCCATTTTTGGATACTACAAACTTCTCAATGATGTTTATTATTGAATGTGATGCTTTCGAATCAGGGTTGGGAGAAATACTAATGCAATAAGGAAGAGCCCTTGTATTTAAAAGTCATCAATTCAAAGGTAAGAATCTCCAAAAACCTATCTATGAGATAGAGATGATAGCTATTCTTCATGTAGTAAAATAATAGAGGCCCTATCTGATGGGTAAACATTTTAAGGTGAAAACAGATCATGATAGTCTCAAATACTTTTTGGAGCAAAGATTATCATGTAAGGAACAAAAAAAGTGGGTAACAAAAATGTTGGGTTATGATTTTAAAATCATATAAAGAAGGGTAAAGATAATGTAGTAGTAAATGCACTATCCAGATGAGATACATCCACATAAGCATTACTTTGTGCAATGCCCATGTTACAGGTAGATTAGGTAGATGCAGTTAGGTTAGAGTGGGGGCAAGATAAAGATACATAGAGTCTGATTTAGAATATCTATCAAGGTTATATAGCCTCTGATAAAGTTGAATGGAAAGGTAATTCCCTATGGTTAAGGATAGGTTATACTTTTGCAAAGATTTAGAGTTGAAACATAAGATTCTTGCATATTTTCATGCATCTCCGATTGGGGGACACTCTGGGTTCTTGAAACTTATCACATAATCAAGTGAGAAGTATTTTGGGAAGGATTTAATGGAGATGTACAAAAGTTTGTGGTCGAATGATTGATATGCCAACATAACAAAGGTGAAATAGTGAAGACCCCAGGTATGTTACAAACTTTAGCAATTCCTAGTCAAAGGTGGGAAGAGGTTTCCATGGATTTCATCACGAGATTGCCTTATTCTGAAGGTAAGAATGTTATCTTGGTAATTGTGGATAGGCTTACAAAATATGCCCATTTTTGTGCCCTCTCACACCCATTTACAACAAGTATAGTAGTGACTATTTTTCTGAAGGTAGTTTTAAAATTACATAGAACCCCAAAAATAATTGTAAGTGATCATTATCCTATTTTCACTAGTAATTTTTGGACTGAACTTTTTTCCTATTTGGGTACTTATCTAGATCATAACTCATCTTACCACCCCTAATTTTATGGATAAACAAAAGTGGTCAACAAATTTTTAGAGGGGTATCTCTATTATTTTGTATTAGATAAGCAAGAATGTTAGGTTAAATGTATCCCACTTGTAGAATGGTGGTATAACACATCTTTCCATGGCTCTTCTAAAATTTCCCCATTTATATCTCTATATGGTTACCATCCACCTTCCATCACTTCTTCCTTAAGGGTGTAAACCAAGGTTTGAGATGTGGAGGAACACATTAAACATCAACAATAGGTTTTGGCTGGTTTGAGAGAGAATTTGGCAGTAGCACAAAATAGGATGAAGCAACAAGTAGATCAACACTGTAGTGAGAAAATTTTGATGTGGGTGACTAGGTCTTTGTACATTTGTAACCTTACAAGCTTATGTATATGAAGAAATAAAAAAAGGACAAAAAACTTGATCTTAAGTATTATGGCCCTTATCAGGTGCTGCAAAAAATTGGAAGTGTGGCTTACAAGATAGAGTTGCCTCATTCATCTCGTATACTCCTAATATTTCATGTTTCCTACTTGAAGAAGGTCATTGGATAGAAATTTTTATCCTAGATAGAGATACCAAAATTAGATGAATAAGGATGAGTCACTTTGGAACCAGATAAGATCTTACAAACATGTACTAAGAGGTTGAGAACCAGAGAGACTAAGTAATATCTGATCAAGTGGAAGAACTTGAGTAGTGAGGATGTAACTTGGGAGGGTGAAATTTTCTACAACAACATCTAGAGTTGTTCAATATGGAGGACAACATTAGTTCAAAAGGGAAGGGCATGTCACACCACTAACCTTTTGAGATAGGAATAGATGACTTGTGGCTTACTTATCCCTCTTTGATGTTATATCACATTTCTCTATGCTTTTATTGGGTTAGTAGGTCAGCCTATGGAGTAACCATGGCCTAGGTAAACTATATATAGGAGATTTTGAGTAGTTTTTTATCATCATATTTGAGTATTCATTTATTATTGCAAGCATTTGAGAGGTTTCCCCCTCAAAGTGACATTTCTATTATTCGTATTTTTTGCTATATTAACATATCATTATGATATATTTCTATTATTCTACATATTTAGTGAAGTAATATCATTTCAACATGCCTAAGTTAGCAGTATGTTTATTTTTTTCGATTTCATGTTAATTATAAAACTAACATTTACAATCGTGTGTTACATATGGCATGTCTGATGGAATTAGAACCCCATAATCACCTTTAAAGAAATCTTATCTTCATTCTAGGCTGAAATAGTCCAAATACTTGAGCTATTTCTTTTATTTTTTTTCAAATGTTTAAAAAAATTATTTTCCAACACACCAATAGAATCACTTTGCTAATAGATGGAAACACTCTTGATAACAATGACATTATTCCTATAAATGAAAAAAATGCATTCTATTTTCTATCTATTAGGAGAATTGATAGAAATATGAAATAAAAATGGTAGAAATGCATTGCAAATTTGCATAAATGCCTTTTTGACTGTGTTTGTAGGGATTAACAAAATCACTCTACATAATGGTGAGATCATGATGTATATTGATGGAATCGTGACTATTCTAGTTGACTATTTATTTTGTAGAAATGATGGAATCTTGGTTTAAATTGGTATAATCGCTCTGCATGGTAGTGATATTATGACTAATAAAAGTGGAAACATTATTTTATGCTTTATGTCTCTTTATTTTTCTATAGTAGCAAAATCATAGTTCATAATAGTAGAATTGTGATTTATATTAGTGGAAACACTCTGCATAATAGCAGATTTACTAACTATAATAGTGGAATCATACTTTTTTATTTTTGTTTCTAGTAGAATAATGAAATCAACCTAAAAAATAATGATATTGACCTATAGGATGGCATAATCACTTTGCAAAAGGATGAAAATGCATATAGAGACCTAAAACATTGACATTTTAAAACCTCATTCACTTGTCAAATATCACAATTGATACTACTAACCTATTTACTGCAAATTTTTGCTTGTCAAAGATGTGATTATTCAACCAAACACTCAACATTTTTTTAGGTACTCTAAAAATAATAAACACTTGAATTTGGTGTTTAAAACAATTTTTTTTGGGTTTGATTTTGTGTTTGTGTCTTTGTTTGTGATAGATTGACATGTGTTTGCTCTTCCTTTTCCCAATTTTAGGATCCTAGTTGATAAAAAACACTTGAGTTATCTTTTTTTCCATCCCAAAGAGATGCTATGTATGCTCTCCTCTTACCCCTTGTGAGACCTTGAGGATCAAAAATAACTTATCTCCATTTTTTATTTTTGGTTACGTGAATTTGATCTTGTTCCCTAGTCATAGGTTTTGTTGACCATTTTTGGTCCTGTAGGCCAAAAATCGGTCTCCCTTTTTCCTTGCTATCCTGATTAGTCAGTCTCTGATGTCTTTGCCTTACTGTAATTATAGTTTTTCCCCTTTGTAATAGGCCTTTTCTTATAAAGAGTCGAGTGATTGGAGTCCTTTAGGTTTTCAACTTGATCTGGGGCTTATTTTTGCTTCGAGTAAATTACCTTGGATGACCTATTTTTGGCAAAGGAATGGGCTAGTTTCAAAGAGATGAAAGTCTTTCACAAGACTCCAAAGGTCAAGTGCCCTTGTAGAGGGTAGGAAGGTGATAAATGGGACCATTTAAGCAAGCTCTAAAGGATAATTTTGGACCTAGGGTGCCCTTGCGAAAGGCAGAGAACATATTTGAAAGAGATCAAGGTAGAAGGTTGAAAGGGAAGTTTCCTTTGAAAAAGTGACAAGGCAAAACTAAGGATTTATTTAGACTTTTTATCCAAAGAAAATCCATGTAGAATCAAAGGCAAATTCCTTCAGACAAAATGCTTTAAGGAATTCCTTCAGACTTTTATCCGAATAAATTCACCAAAGGAGGGTCGAGACATGAAGGCAGGTTTTCCTTCGGGTAAAATGTATGAAGGAATTCCTTCAGACATTTTGTCTGAAGGAATTGGGAAATGTCCAAAGGAATTGGGAAGACAAGGGATCCCAAAGGGCAAGTGCCCTTAAGGAGGGATCTCATCTAAGGAAAAGGGGCCTTCTTTATTTTTTCTGAAGGGTCACCTTCCCTTCGAGAAGTTCCATTTTACAAAAGGCCAAAGGAATTACCAAAGATGATGACAGACCCGATAACGTCAACTTCAACATGGTGAACTAGCCATTGGAGATTACCAAATGTCTGGTGACATGCTCGTAGACCTCAAATTCAAGATAGTGAAATAGCCGTTAGTTTTCAAATGGTGATGGGCCTGTGGATGTCAATTTTATGATGATAAGATAGCTGTTGATTTTCAAATGTTTAAGGATGGTCCCGCACATGAAATGGGTTAACAATTGAAGAAAATACTAAAGGATATTTCTTTTAGATAAGATGTCTAAAAGAATTTTAGAATGCCTAAGCATCACTAAAAGTAGATGGTAAAGCTTGAAGGAAGACAAAATTCCTTTGGACAATTGTCCAAAGGATTTCACCCAGATGTTTTATCTGAGGAAATTTAAATTCTCAGAGACCTGAAGATAGATTCAATGACCCATTAGGAAAGGAGCTAGGAGGAGATGAATAATAGCCCTAAGGGCCGAGTTACTAGGAAAAGACAAGAAGTAGCATAGGAAGAATAGAGCAGTCTAGGTAGCATAAGAAGCATCGATAGGAGAAGTTATTACTATAGATGAAATAATCTCCACCAAGAAACCATCAAAGGGAGTGAAAGCATTCAATAGAGCATCCCATTTTTCTTTGTTTAGCCTTAATGAGTAGATAGTTGTGTAAGCTTCACAGAGAGGTGGCCTTATCATTCAGAAAAAAAAGTGACCCATGCTTTAACAGGAACATTTAATATGGTTTGAGAAACAAATTCAATACCTGTGATACTTACAACATGGTTCTTTTAGGTCATTTATGGAAGGATGACACCAACATGAGAAAATTCCTCTCTCCTAGGTGTTTAATACAATATGGGCCACCTATTCTTGAAGGGACCAATAGTCTTTCTATTAATTTTATATATTTTAACCTCTCATCTTGAAAAGGATATCTCTCATTTGTGTACGATGAAGCCCTACTAATTTTACCTTAGAATCAAAAGAACACATTTTACCTCTATTTGACTAGTTATACTTCTGAATATGTCTATGTATCAACTTTGTGTTTAGTCATTTCATCTTGATGCTTTCATAGGTTGACACCAACATATCTAGTATATCCAAGACCATTTTTGCAGGTTAATAGGAAGTGCCCAAATTGGAGCATAGAGATAGAAGAGCAGTTATCTAACAGTGTGCTTCTGCAGCACCTATGGTAAGTTCTTTTTCTTTGTATCTTCATTAAGCCCCTTATTAAAGTGCCCATATAGTCTAGTATTTTGTTTAGATGAAGTGTCTGTTCACCCTTTTGGTCTAAAGTGTTGATATAAGTTGAGTAGATTGGATCATTTGGTGCATCACCATTTTAGATAGGTCCTACTTTTGTTATATCCTTCTCTCTTTTCACCCATCAATTATTAATAGTAGTAGTTAAGGACAATCAAAGATGCATCATGGGGAGCTAACCCATATCTAGAGATTCATTCCTCAATTTTCTAAGCCCACAATAGGAGGAATGCATCCATTGTGCCATGTGGAAGAGAGAAGCTGAGCCTTCTTTCTAAGGGTACAATCCATAGTGTCAACATGTCTTTAGGGTGTAACGATTGAGATTTCATCCCCTAGCATACGTACCAACCCTATGTTCTAGTGGGGTATGGAAATTAAGATCATTTGTAGACATTGGCCACAATTATGTGGTTTAAGCACAACCCGTGAATGTAAAGAGTTTATATCTGACACTAGGCTATCAGATACCACTCTCAAGGAATGATTTTTGGTGACATTCCATTAACATATTATGGCTAGAGTAATTTCAAAGGGAATAAAATATTTTACAAAGACTATTATCACCCTCTTTCATAGACTTGAGCCCCATCATACCATAAGGTATATAGGGGACACACGTAGATAAACATGTTTATGTCTGGATTGAGACCTTCAGTCATAAATGACACCCAATATAGGGAAAGCATTATTCCTAAAGATCACCCATCACATAATAATGCTTAGTTAGGGTTGGGAGTCTAACCTATTCACTATTTTGTACAATTAGATCAATGGGTTGGTGGTTGCGTTGCATAACCATTTATCACTAAGCATAGGGCTTTTATTTATATGCTTGAATGTTTGTTGTCAATATCCATATTTTGTGTTGTCTTATATACCTCAAATAATTCTAAAAATTCCTAAGTCCAACCTTATCACATTACACATTAAGGCATTACTCGGTCAAAACTAGAGTCATTTTACCCAAAAGTAACATTACATTATCCATGTTATACCATCATTCTATCCAAACCTAAACAGGGCTATTTAGACCAATATTCAATTTCAAATCTTTTATTCAAATATATCCCAACTTTTCTAAATCAAGTCAAATCAAGTCTATCCTTTTGAAGTTAATCTTCCAATGTTAAGTCAAAGTCAAACTTTAAAGCCAAATAAATTCAAAGGTAAAATTGAATCAAGTCAAATTTAACTCTTGAAATCAAACAAATTAATTATCAACTTGAATAAAGTCAAATTAAATATTTTTTCAAAGTCGACTCTTAAAGTCAAACAAAGTCAATATCAAAGGTCAACCTGAATCAAGTCAAAGTTGAACATTTGCAAAGTCAATTTCAAAGTCAAATCAAGTCACACATTTTAAAAGTCAACTTTTTCAAACTAAGTTAAGATCAAAGGTAAAAATTGATTTGAAACCCAACTCAAAAGTCAAACAAGGTTAAACCTCTACCTTTGACCAAATTCAAATCAAAATTAATTCAAGATAGTAAAAATCTAAAATCAAGTCAAATCATGTCAAGCTTTCAAATCATACTCAAACATTCAAATATGTTATGTAAAGATAAAATGTTTCTAAACAACATCCTAAAAATTAAATAATTAGCAAAACTTGTTCAAATTTTAAAAGGCAAATTAACATCAAATGCTAAAGCATCATGTTTTCAAAAAGCATCCTAAATTGGAATTAAAAAGTTAACTCCAATCTAATTTTTAATTTTAAAAGTTAACTCAAGTTAAATTGAACCAATAGTAGCACAAGTCCTTATCCAAAATTAACATTAAACTACAATCAATTCAAAAACTACTCAAATCTTAATTAAAAAATGAAGATCATCAACATGCCTAAATTCTTTAGAAGCAGGGTTTCATACATACCTAATTTTGATGATGATTCACTTTATAATCCACTTATCCAAAATGTTGAAGATCAAATGCATAGTGAGTTATATCATCCAAAATATGAAATAGAACCACCCCATGTGGGGCCAAGGGTGGAATCAACTACCAAACAAACTGATCTCCCAAGATCCAATTTGAACAAGAACTCTTTGAGCAAAAGGATGAGGTCCTTTTACGATTTTTAGATTTAGGGTCAAATTTATTGAAGGGTATCCCTTTTAAATGTTACAAACCTTTGTTCGCCCTTATATAAAAGTGGTTTAAGACCACCAATAAGATAAGGCCACTTCTAGTCAAAATAATTGCCAAGATCATGTCAATACTAAAAAAATTAAGTCCTCTAGTGAAGGGAAATAAGCTCATGTTGAACCACCACCTCAAAATACCAATCAAGTAGTGATTGAGAAATTGCAAAATGTTACCCAAATGCTTTAAAATTTGGAGTCTACCTTGCATTCCACTCAATACCATCATCAACAACAAGTTCTACCCAATTTATCTAATCAACAATAATAAGTCTTATCTAATAAATAATAATAAATTCCTCTTTTCAGACAAGAAATCCCAATTAAACCTAGTGGAAATGTGTTTATCCCCTCAAAATTAGGGTTTAATCCTCTTATCTAGTCTAATCCACCTTTTTGATCATAATGACATGTATCACATTCATCCCAAAGTTCAATTTTCTCTCGACAGTGGTAAGATATGAAGGATGTTATTAAAGGATTACAAATGGGGAACCAAAGTAAAAAATTCATCTTTGAAGATATATGCCCTTACCCATTTAATACCAATATTTAAAAAGTCCCTGTTCTACCTCATTTTGAGGCTCCACAATTTGATAAATACAAAGGAAAAGGGGACCTAAGAGAGTACATTAAAGAATTTTTTTTGGCTTATCAAGAAGTGGTATATAACCACATATATTTTCTTTGCCTATTTCCCCATAGTTTGGGTGGCCAAGAAATGGAATGGTTCCTACACTTGTCCAAATCATCACTTACAACATTTTAATATTCATCTAAGTAGTTTGTTAAACATTTATCTTATAACCTAGAGCATAAATTGACTATGGTTGACTTGTGTAATACCAAACAATAAAGTGGGAGATTTTTTGTAGCATTTTTAAAAAGATGGAGAGGTTTGGCTAGTAGGTTCCCCCATTCTCTTCTTGAGAAATAATTAATAAACATTTTCACTGCCAATCTAAATGGAGAAATGGCCTTTCACTTATGAGTGCATTGTATTAATACCTTTGATGAGATCATTGACAAGGGGATTGTTAGGTTGTGGAGCTAAAAGCTTCATTGATGCAAATGGAGGAGGATGATGAGTTGTAGAGCAATTGACGTCAGTCTGATCAACCGACGTCAGTCATATACAGTGTGCAGAGCAACTGACATCGGTCAGGGATCGACTGATGTTGGTTATCCCCAGACAGACAGGGACTGATGTCGGTCGCTTGTGCGTTCCAGAACTATTAGTTACATGAATAATTAGTTGTTGAACGGCCAGTTTGCATGTAAAGGCTAATTTTAGTCTTGAGTTGCATGTCTAATTATTGTAATTAAGAAATTCTAATTATTGTTTGCATGAGATCTATTTAAGAGACTCATGGGGCTGTATTGTAATCAAGGACAAGGAAGAGATCCTTCCAATTGTAAGATCTAGGTTTGTAGGTTATGCAAGACCAAGTTGATTTGCACCTGTGCAAGATCAGGGGAGATCTACATGGTAAGTAAGATCAGGTTGATTTGCAGGTTGTTGCAAGATCAAGGAGGTCTACTTGGAGTACTTTGAGTACTTGGTGTACTGGCAATATTGTTACTGACTGGTGGAGGGTACAACTTTGTGTTTGAGTTGTGGTTGTAATTGGTTGAGTGAGAGAGCTCTTAAGGGAGAATATCTGTATGCCCTAGAGGTGTGGGAAGCCCTAGAGGTGTGGGAAGAAGACTGTGGCATCTTCTTTATTGTATTTCCTTCTAAAGCGTATTAATACAAGATTGTGTATTGTCTCTCAAATTCTGTGTTCTTGATGAGATCATTGACAAGGGGATGTAGATTGAAAAGGCCTTGTGTGAAAGAGGGTTAATCAAACTCTATTTTCCAAATTAATCTCAACCAAGTATCTTAATATAGAAACCCAAGGTGTTTAACAAGAACAAGAATATAGTAGGTGATGGTATGATTAGGGCCAGACATGTGAAAATGGTTCAACCACCACTTGCCCCAAAAACTCCATCCACACAACCACTCACACTTTAAATACCACTTCCTATAATACAATATCAATGAAGAAAATTCACCTCTCTTGGTGAGCTTATAGAAGTTATGTTTAAAAAACTTGAAGTGGCAAACATGGCTATGTAGCCTATTACCAAACCTTTTGAGGAAGGTCAACCAAAGCCTACCTAGTATAGGGATAATGAGTATTGTGATTATCACCACATCAAAGTTCACACTACACACATGTGTACACAACTTAGATATTATGTATAAGACTTGCTTGAGTGGGGAAAAATTGTACTTGTAATTATGTGTCATCTTCCAATCAGAATATGGGTATATTTAAGGACCCATTTCCAAGGCATACTCAGAATAATAATCATAGTAATCAGAATAATCATCAATAAAACCAATACAATCTAGGTCATCAACAACAACAACAATAATAACAAGATACCAATCAAGATCATCATTCCCACTCCAACTAAAAATATTATTATAACACCTAATACAATTATGATAATGTTGTGGATCTTATTATTGAAAATCACATGGCTACCATCAAAGTCAATCCCCATCATATATCAAACACCAATCAACATGCTAGACTCATTATCTAAGGACCTTCCCCATTGCATATTATTAACCCTACTCTAATTTGAGATTATCTTGTTACAACTCGACATCTGAAGGTTATAGTTCAATGTCCTTCTAAATCCATGTCTAATAATCAAACCCAAGGCTTTTTGCCTTCCAAATTTAAACCATCCTCTTCATCCACTAAGAAGCCATATGACCTTATTGATCAATTAGATAAAATTTTTGTGTAGATATCTATTTTGGATCTCTTATAGACATCTAAAGTTCATAAGGACATCTTATATAAGCTTCTTCACGAATGCAAAGTCCCCAATAATATTGATCCATCCCAATTCCAAGCACTTTTTTGAAACTTTTCCTTGGGACAACATATCACTTTTGACCAAAGTGACATGTCATAATTTGGTCCTTCGCACAACAATCCCCTTTATATTGAGGTAATGATTTCCCAACAAAAGGTCAAGAGTTGTTCATAGATAATGGCTCAGGATTGAACATTTATACACTTAATTTGGTCAATATGTTACAACCCTTCAAGTTGTACTCAAAATAATGCATTAATTTAAAAAAAAAACTAATTATTAAACATTCATGGTATAGAAAAATACTTAACAACTTATCCAATCAAAAACTTAGAATAATAACACTTCTAAAATATCAAATACAATATAACTTATTACAATTGCAAGGAAATAAATACATTAGGACTTAGCCACGACTGGTCCAATAATATAGCAAATATTGTTCAAGTATAAAAAATATCTTACAATTACATTTACTTTAGGCATTCAACCTTAATACTATAAATAGATACCAAGCTCTTTGAATCTCGAGTCGAACCAACTCATGTGTCTCTGATAATCTCTAGTGTAGTCTCCATGTAAGTACTATAGTGAGGAGGGAGAGTATCATCCAAGCACTTTTCCATACCAACCACAGACCAATGATCTCCCACACTAATCCCATTAGGGAATGGCCCTCCCTTCACATATGAGTAAATAGTGATGGTGTGAGAAACTAGAGTAAAAATCAAGTGCCCAAATGTTGTATGATTTCTAAAACTAAACATGTAATGTATCATAAAAAATCTATTATATTGCAAGATATCACACTAAGATGTAAATCATACACATGAAAAGATAATATCTCACTATACTTACTTTAACCTCTATATTCATACAATTTACATCCTACTATCAATGATATCATAATACATGCTAAACATAGGAGTAAGTGAAGTATACATTTAATTCCTTCAAACGTATGAATGAATCATACATTATTATTTAAATCGTACAAGAAATAATGACTACTAGTTAGACCACCTAGTTAAAATACATAGTTATCTGAAGATTTTGACTACCACAATAAGTTTCATACAAAATACACCCCATGATAACCCATATTACCATAATCTAGTGTTCTAAGGCATAACTACTAGTTTTACACAATCAATCAAATAAAGAAGTCTTAAATACACATAACTATAAAATTTTATTCAATTAAGTAGATATAAAAAAGAAAGTCATACAATCACATAAAAGTCTAACCTAGCATTTGTTACACTTTCAAGGTTATATGCATGCATACATAATGACCTATTAATTATCACAAAACACAATATTCAAGAATAACCAACACATATATATTTACGTAGGTGTGATTCTAGACATAAAAATAATAATATATAACATCCGAATAGAACATACATTAATAATTTAGAACTCTATGACATCTCACGATGTCATATATCTTTATGCATGAGCACCCACTCAACATGAACAATCAATCTAACACTTATAAATATTAATCTAGTAAGTATGAGATTATACCACCTAGGTATACCTTAAATTATTCCTTAAAACAATACTAATAAGAAAACATAATCTTTAGGAACACATCACAATGCACTAACTTATTCTGTAAAAGTCTAATCACTTGTTTCTATTAATATTCTCATAATATATATTGCACATGAGTTTTCATCTTTACATGACTCTACAAATTTGACCTTGTTGACATATTTGAATAACATACCACTCGATTGGATTATCTATGTCAAACATTGACAGTGATACCTAGGATAGTGAAGTTTGTCTCAATACCTACTTAGCATCATTAATGCAGAATTTAATATAAACATATATAACGTAGTATAAAACTTAAAGATTCATTAAAAATTTTCCTATGCTAGGAATTGAACTATCATAACCATAAATTTTGTCCATAAAATTAATATAATGAATCTAAAATGTGCTATTATTGTTAGAGGTTTTTCAATGATGTGTCCAAGGTGACCGGGGATGTTGATGAGGTGTCATGTGTGATAGAATGACAATGACAAAGTATGCTTCAGTGTTATTGCATAGTTATTTAGTGTTTGAATTGGATAGGAAGATGGTGGATGTTATTGATGGTATGTTAATGTTTTAGATACCATATGGGGTGTTTTAAGTGCTTGTAATGCTTGTGGAAGTGAAAGGAATTCATCAGAGCAGTCATATGAGTGTCTAGGTTCAAGTAGTCATCATAATAGATAAAGTTGAGTGAATAGATTGATAAAATTAGCATTCACACGTGTGAAGGTTTAAATAATAGCTCGATATATAGATATATTCCCCTGTTTGAGGAGATCATATGGTTCAAGTTTTAGGTCTAGACATGGAGCTTAGCAAAAGTTATTAAGGTGCAAAGTTGGCTTCTTATATAGCGTTCAATAAGTTGAAGATCTATGATAAAAATTTAATAAAGTGATAAATATATATTGTGAGTGATTAATCTAACCATATATAGATCTAATGAAGAGAATTATACTTGTTAGATAGAGATCAACAGTAAGCATGAAGTCTATTAGTCAAAGATCCTAAAAATGAACGTGATGAAGACATGTGTCACTTTCATGGAGTTTGAGAAAAAATAAAGATATACATAGCATGTTTAACCATGTAGAGGAAGATAAATGCTGTGCATTAGTCAATAATTCAATAAAATGCTTATAATTCATGTGAGGATGCCAAGTGGTAGAAGTTCACTAGAGACTGACTACAGGGTATGCAGAGGGCCTACCAAGTGGCTTAATCTTGGAAGCGAGGATATAAGATCAAAAGTGAGTGATGAAAGTTAAAGTCAAGAGGATTAAAAGGATATTGATGAATCATGTTTAAGAAATTTTTATGAGGACATGATATGAAGACACGTGTCTACATATGATTTTACATTAACCAGTGACTGTTGGCATTTGAATTAACAAAAGGATAAACCAGTGCTCAGTATTTTGCTTATATATTTTGATCTAAGATGAATTTATTGATGATTTAAAAGGAAAAATTGAATATAATTCATGGTACATCCAAATAATCTATTTGTAAGGTTTAACTATCTATATAGTCAAAGTTATTGAGCTCCAAAGTTGACTAAAGGTTTGACCATGTTTTGCAAGTGACCCAAGAATGATAATTGAGGAGTTATTGATGGTATTTTAATGTTTCAAGATTAAATAACTATTGGAGAGTGTTTTATACTCCATGAGGACCATATTTATGTATTTTTTAGGTTTGAACAATCCATATTTTGTATGAATAAAGGCTTAAAAGTTATATTTGTTATTGAATACACTAGTAGTTTGAGTGACCATCTTGCATAGGTAAGTTGAAGGTGTTATAAGTAGAGTTGAGGGAAAAAATGAATATGAATATGTCAAGGAAGTATTAAAGGTTCATGATAATGTATTTGAGATTTTATGTCAACCATATTCAATTGTGGAGAGTCAAAATAGCTTGACTATATTTTGACTGTACATGACTAGTCTAAGTTGTCTTTTTAAGAGAGTTGATTTGAGTGCTTAGAGACTATGTTAGATTTTTTAAGGCACATGGAGGTGTTGTAGAGGTCTTAGAGGTTTCACCAATGTGATCTAATCATATTACTATGTGAAATATTTGATTTTTTGCTTTAGAAGTTTGAGATCGTGTTTCAATATTTGAAGGCCTAAAGAGTGAGGAGACCCAATTGGTAGGTTAAAATATTGAGTTGGTGTTCCAAGTGGCATGAACCCATGAGGGATTTATAAAGGGTATATTTTATATAGGTTTTATGTGTTTAAATCATTGTTAGAATATGAACATGGCCCAAGGAACTGAAGTTGTAACTTATGGGTGAGTAGGCCTAATTATTTTAGGTCTCACCAAGACCTAATGGTGGTTTGGGGTTAATGAGGTAATGGCTGACCTAAGGAGTGTGGGGTTCTTAAATATAATGTTTATGAAGACCTATTTCAAAGGTATAATATGTATGGTAATCATCTTGGCAAATGAAGATGGGTTAGATGAGTGTATGGTATAAATACTAGGCATAATTAGCCTATTTAGAGTGGAGTTGAGAGAGCATGGTGCTAAACAAAGGAGAGAAAATTTGAAAGAGAAGGTACATGTAATTTAGGACCATTAGAGAGAAAATAGGATTGGTCATGTTTATTTGATCAATTTGATTTACAAGGACACATAGGTCATTGGACCTATTGAGCTTAGAAGAGGTAGATTGAGTGAGTAAGCCCCTAGAGGCTATTTGAGAAAGATTGAAGGGTGAAGAAGAGTGTAAGAAAGATAAGTCCATTGTCAGGTGTAAAAGGAATTAGATCAGAGGTGGTGATTAGATTAAGGTAGCTAAGTGGGTGTTTGGTTGCCAAGGGGTTTGGTTCCTCCTTGTGGGATAGGTGTCTCACTAAATTAAGGGATGGGTGTTCCTTGATCAGTTGGTACTGGTCTAAATGTTGGATCATATTATTTTAGTATTGTAGTCCAAATTTTAGGGTTTAGTTGGTTTTATCACCCAAGAGGGTTTCCCACATATATCATGTGTTATGTTTTTGATCTTGTTATTTTCATTACAATGGTTAATTTGTATGCAACATTATTATATGTGTTAAATGTTTAAGAATTGGGAATTGAATTGGATTATTTTACATCACTGATTCAACCCCCCTCATTGATTTTACCTCTAATAATTGGTATCAAAGTAGGACCTTCTATACAATTTTAACCACTTAAAGGTAATCTTAGGTATAATGACAAGTTATCAAGGTTTCTCTATTAAGCAAGCTCCATTATTTAAAGGATCCAATTATGCTTTTTGAAGTGCAAAAATTAAGACCTACATCATGTCCTTGGGGTTTGACACTTGGAAATCTATTTTGGATGGTTATTCCATGCCACCTACTCCTTCAAATAGTGTTTCAGATAAGAAATTGAGTGAGAATAATCTCAAATATATGAATGATATCATTTATGGTCTTTCAGAGGTTGAGTTCACCAATGTAATTCATTGTAAGTCTGCTAAGGAGATTTGGGAAAAATTGCATCTCATCTATGAAGGAGATTCAAAAGTCAAGTTTGCTAAAATAGAAACCTACTAAAGGTAATTTGAAGATTTCAAAATGAAGGAAGTGGATACAGTGGCTTCCTATCTTCTAAGAGTTGATGAGGTAGTGAACATAATCAAAGGCATGGGAGAGGTTATTAAAGAAGGCATTGTAGTGCAAAAGGTATTAAGGTATCTCACTTTCAAATTTTATTCAAAAGTTTCTGCTATAAAAGAAAGTCATGATCTCACCAAAATGAAGATGGATGAATTGCATGACATTATTTTTATGCATGAGATGAGAGTTAATGAGGACAAACCACAAAAGAAATAAGTAGCTTTTAATGTAGAAAAGAAGCTAAAGAAGAAGTTACAAGGTAAGAAGGTCATGGATGATGAGATTTCTGATATTGATGATGATGAACTAATAAATCTATTAATAAGAAAATTGAAAATAGGTTCAGGCAAGTTTAACGGTAAACTTCCCTTCAAATGTTTCAATTGCAGAGAGATAGGTCACTCTGCCAACAAGTTTCATCATAAGCATAAGGGAAATGATAATGAATAACATGAAGAAGATCATGATAATGCCAAGAAGAAATTTAGGTTTGATAAGAGTAATATCAATTTCAAAAGGTATAATGGCTAAAAAAAGTTTTACAAGGACAAGAGGAGTCTCTGCACCAAGGGATATTATAGCTCATTTGATAAAAATGATGGCAGTGATTATGAGAATGATCATGAAGATGATGGTCCTACTAAAGATGAAGCTCTCTTCATGGCTAAAGAAGGTAGCTTCTCATATCACAAAGAATCTACATGGTTTGGAGGTGGTTTAGGTGATACAAATGATGAAGACAAGTTGAACTATGAGACTGAGTTGATGAATGCTCTTGATGATCTAAAGATTGAGAAGTAGAAAACCAAGAAGTTGAAGTCTCAAATAAAGGACTATGGGCTGTAATTCAGTGTGTTTGAGGCAAGAATAGATGAAGACTTCAAAGAGTATAAAAATTTAATCAATATTCTTAATGATCAGTTAGAGACTATGAATGCAAATTTGAAGGCCAAAGAAGTTAAATGTTCAAGGTATGTAACTAAGATTGGTTTTTTAAGAGATGAGTTGAAAAAGACTTGAAGTCAAGTGAAGTCATTTGTGTAGTTTGAAAAGGGTTCAATTGATCTAGATAACATTCTAAGAAGTAAAAAGTATGCAAGTGATAGAACTGGTCTTGGATACATAAAAAAACAAAAAAATACTACTCATGATGACTTGAAGACTTTTGTGAACAAGAGTAATCAAACTTTGAAGGTCAATAATCAATCAAGAAATGAAGTTGCTAATGGAAGGAAGATAAAATCAAATTAGACAACCAAATGCAATGAGGTCTGTAAACATTAATGGTTACTACTACACATATAATTAATTCGTTCATAAGGCTAGAGAGTGTAGAAGACCTTCTAAGAATGAATTTGCTTGGACCTATGAATGGAATCATCAATCAAGTGTTGTGAGTCAAAGTGAGTGTTATAGTAGTCATGATATAGGATACATTACAAGATTTTGTCCTAACAAGGTAAGATAATATAAGTGTTTATCAAGAAGAACGGTTTGCTACAATTGTCTAAGAATTGATCGCAGTGCCAAGTTATGCAAACAAAGGACATCAAGTCAGAATAAGTCATTTGAAGATCCTAGATTGCAAGGTAGAAGGGAAGTTGAAATATGGAAACCAAAAGTCGAATGTATGTGCTATGATCAGTCTGCAGGTCCAAGTGGACTATTTACCATGGTAGAAGATGATACATAGGTTAAAGAATGCCAAGGGTACTCATTATCTGCTCATGTTAAAAATAAAGAGACAAATCTCACTAAAGAGACCAAAATAGTTGAAATTTGTCTTAAGGTATCCATAAACTTAAGTAAACAAACTGATGTTGTTGAACAAGTTTCCTCTAAAGAATATCAATTGACAATGTCAAGTGTTGATGCTTTGAAATGTGAGACTGATACTTCAAGTGAAAAAGTATGCCAAGAATATTTATTTTCTCCATGTATTATCAATACCATCCTAGAAGAAAAGGAAAGTGATAAAGAAGATAAACAAGTTGATTCAGTCAAGCAAAACAAGAAGAAGAAGAATCATCAGTTCAAGTTGTCCAAAAAGGAGAGAGAACATGAGGAGTTATAGGTAACTCTTGTATTCACATTATTCTAGGACATTGTGGGTTAGGGGTGTATCTCTCTAGGCTTCAAAGAGACACTTATCAGTAAAAATAAGCATAGTGGATGCTAGTTAAGTTTTGGTTGATATTGCAGGATTAAAAAAGTCATAAGAAGATGTGCTTGGTTAAGAAGAAGCAATGAGTTTTATGTAACTAATTCAAAGTGTTATGATAGTGAGTTGTCAAAATGTTATATTTGTATAGGGAAGGTGTGTTGATATTGTTCTAGTATGCTTAAGGTGTGTTTAGGGTTTTTGGGTTTGAAGGTAAGAACTTGTCAATTTCTATTGCTTAAATTGATTGGTCAGAATGATGAAGACTGAAGGCAAGTTTAGTATAGAGTATGAGTAGAATGTGTTGTCATATTGTTTATATCATGAATAAGGTCTTATAGTTAT
This sequence comes from Torreya grandis, assembly GCA_037957365.1. Taxonomy (NCBI): domain Eukaryota; kingdom Viridiplantae; phylum Streptophyta; class Pinopsida; order Cupressales; family Taxaceae; genus Torreya; species Torreya grandis. The sequence goes on from JARHVA010000289.1 coordinate 2,511,366, forward strand.
TTATATGACAAGTTGTATTTGTCATTGAGTTCACAATGTTCTGAAGATGAGATAGTTCTATGAGAGTGCTTTGAAAAGGTTATAAACCATGATGGCTTGTAGAGGATAAAGGGCAATTGTTTTGAGATCCATATGAGAGTTATTCATGTATACTTTAGTTTTTTAAGTTTATATAATAAATATATGAGATATATTGGTGGTTTGATAAGGATATTGACTGAGTGTGGATAATGTTGAAGAGTTGCTAGCAGACCTAGTTCATTGAAAAGACTTATTGAAGATGCTTTTCAAATAGAGCATGGAGTTAGGGGGAGCTAACTTAGATAGTTAGAGAGGATTGAAGAGGTGTGAATAATGTAAGGGGGAGTCCCTATTAATGTTTTCAAGGTGATTTAAATTAGTTTTTGCTTCTTTTATATGTTTTATCTTCATAGAACACAGTTTGATCAAAGAAGAGTGTAGTCATGGAGCATGTTTGAGAAGATCAAGGTAAGAAGAGGTATGCACAATGTTAGGGGAAGTTTGTATCATATATCATAGGTGGCCCTTTTATATTATTTATCCTTAAAGTATTTTTAGGTTTGTAGGATCAGAAGTTGACCTCACTTTGTCATTATGTCAAAGGGGGAGAAGGTGATTGAAGAGAGAGGCAAAGTTTGAGCATAAGTTTTATATTGGTGTTGGCATCAATGACAAAGGGAGAGATTGTTTAAGGTTTGTCAATGATGTCTCTAAGGTGACCAAGGATGTTAATGAGGTGTCATGTGTGTTGGAATGACAATGACAAAGTATGTTTCATTGTTATTGCATAGATCTTTAGTGTTTGACTTGGATAAGTAGATGATGGATGTTATTGATGGTATGGTCATGTTGCAGAGATGTTATGTGTAGACACCATAAATATACAAACCTATGCTTATAAATGCTAAAAATACACCTAGACCCACCTAGCCCCCCTTGGGACCAACCTACACCCATCTGGCCAAACCTAACCTATCTGCACCCAGTTTCACCAAACTGAGTGACCCTAACCTTCAAGACCCTTTTCCTATGGACCTTGACCATCGATGGTCAAGGTAATCATCGATGGTTAGGTTGGCCATCGATGGTTATCCTTAGGAACCCTTGACCATCGATGATCAGGATATACCTTTTCACCAAAAGCATGCAAGCTTCACTGAACCTCTTTTAAATATAAACTTGTATTATTCATGTTACGAGCCTTTGCATGAATAAATTATATTTAGATGGCCTAGTTACACCTTAAATTCCACATTTTTATTATGTATATAAGAGAGAGAGGCATGGGAGGTCAATTCTATCTATAATAGTTATCAAGAGCTTAGGAATTCAAGAGTTTTCTTTTACAGGTCAATCAGGGCAATCAATGTTATCAACATTATCAAGCATTATCTGCCATCATATTGGGAACCAACTTGTTGTCACCTCTCAAACAATGTCTCATGTACCATTAATCTATTAGAACCAAGCTAGATTCTAGAAATAGGCTAACTACCCCAACCACTCACCTAATCAACTTCTAGTAAGATAAGTGCTTGTTTGTTACTATTCACATACTTTTATTCCATTTCATAATTAGCATATCCCTTGCCTAACTCCCAAAATTCATCTATGAAATTCCATCATTTAGTTATTGATGAAACCCAAAAACACATAGTCAACTACCAATGGTCAAACCCCAACCATCGATGGTTAGCCATAACCATCGATGATCACCCCAACCGTCAATGGTTACCTATGGTAGAAAAACTAACAAGCTAATTTGACCTACTTAACCCCAATAAAATCTAGTTTTATATGTTTATAACTATTCATAGACCCATTTTAGATTTATTGAAGCATACCCCGACCTGTTAGCACTAGTACGAATCAGTGTATCACTAATTAGATCATTTCTATTCTATTTTCTTGACAAACATTCTTGTATTTAATTTTAGTAGTCTTCTTTTATTGATGCAAGTACCTTCTTTTAAATTTTACCAACTTAACTATTTAAAATATGTGGATTGATAGTCCCTAAAGAAGCTCTCACTTCTGAGATCTAGCTATCATTAGGCAATCCACCTAACTAACTATCTATCTAATGACTAAATTTGCTTTAGTGCTTTCTTATTTGCAAGTCTTCCTCCCAAGCCAAAGAGGAGCTCTTCACAATATTTTGATTCAATGCACACATAACCAAATAGGTTTTTCAACCATATCCATATTGAGTTTCTTTCTCTCTTTCTTAGAATTTAAAGTGAAAATTTACATGAAACATTTTGGCACGCTTGGTGGGACCTAGAGGTTTTAGTCACATTTTCTCTCTATCTATACTCATAATTAAAATTGAATTTTTTTTTGGATTTAAAATCAACTACATCCATTTCTTAATTTTAACATTAGTTCACTTTGAATTAAAGCACAATAATCTTATCGTATCATCAATTTTGTTATACACACTAACCATACCACTTTCATCAATCAAACATCAAAACAATTTGAGACAAGGCCCAATTGGGATTTCATTACCTAGCAGTCACCTCACTCATTCTCGACAATCCTACTTGGAGGTCATAACCAAAAAAAAATTTAACTCAACTCTCTGGTTGAGTATAAACTCTGGATATCAATATATATTGGCTAAGCACCTGACACCCTTATTATTGTGGGACTGTGAAGTGAGGGGGTAGGCCCAAATACCAAGCCACATATTGATTCCAATATAGATTCTTTTGAGCACCTAAACAACCCAAAACCAACTATTTCACTATGCTTTAAGCTTATTTTATATTCAAAGAGAGAGAAATAAAAAAGAGAGAGATTTAGGGATAAGTGATTAAAACTCAGAGAAGTGCACACCATTTCAGAATTTGTAGATTCCCCTCTTTAACTATTAAAGAAGACACCTATATATAAGAAAACACTACATAAAATAGTTTTTAGTGGAGATATGTGCGAACTTCCAAGCTATGCACTTATTTTGAGAAGTGTGAAACTTCCTTGGGATGACAGTCAACAATTTTAAGAGAATATTTAAAATAAATGCAAGTAAAGAGAGAGAGAGTTCTATTTATCATGTTATAGGTCTGAGTGTATTAGAAGATAATACAATGTAGGCTAATAAGTTAGGATTATTTTGGGAAGGTTGTTAGGTGATTTTAAGGTTGTTGGTTCAAAAACATAGTAATTGATGTTGATTAAAAGATAGATATCAGTTGGGGTCATTGATATCAGTTGGGTCATCAATGTTGGTTTGGGGTCATCAATGTCAGTTGGGGTAGTAGTATTATAATCAGTTAGAGAAAGCTTTTTCTAGAGGGAGAATGGCAGTATGGTTAGGTTGTGAGGTCAGGAAGAGTCATAAGGAGGTGGGTAAGACTCAGGGGAGTCTAGAAAGAGGGTTGGTATGCTAGGGAAGAGAGAAGTGGGTGGAGAGATTTACAACTCCTTCATAGAAAGAATCAAGGTTTGTGAAACAATAAACAATAACATGTAAAGCAATTATGAAATTACTATTTAAAGACTTATAAAACACTGAGATATATTTAGTTGGTGAAATGAGTGAACTGTGACTACTAGATAGATGACTTTGATGAGGCTTGGTGAAATGATGGGTGAACAAACAAGACAAGCGTGTGTTGTTGGTCCTCAAGAGTTCAAGCTCTGTGCAGTGTATCAATTCCTGATTTGGATCAATTTGTGTAGAGTAATGATAAGCCTAGGTGTCGAAAGTGATGTAGGATGCTCTGATTACCAAAATCCTATGCGTGAATTCTTGATTTTTGTAACCTAAATACCAACTTAGAATTTTGATTAACCAATGTCGATTATCCTATCGATGTCAGCCAAGGGTTGACCAATGTCAGTGGCATGAGAATAGGTAAAATGGCTATTTTTAGCCCATTTTTTGTTCTTTCCCTTACCAAGTGTGGTGTCTATTAGAAAATGGTAAAAATACAAGCTATGAAGAATGCAGTTAGTTAGGAATTAATGTTAGGGGTGAAAAAAAGTCATATGTAGTTAGGATTAGGAGATTAAGTCTCAAGGTGACTCAAAGGGTAAGAATTAGTCTTAGGATGAGGTGGCCAAGTGAGGTGGCATAATTGGGTTTTAATCAACTTGATTAAATATTTTAAGGTGAAAACATGGGTTAGGAAGGTTAATTATTTGAAGGGGATCAAGGGGGTTTCAACACAAGGAGTCACATAAATGTGTGAAAATTTTTTGGTATCTACATTTGCCCCTTTTTGTCTTATAACTTGTATTGACAAGTTACGAGATAAAAACAATATTTGGATGCGCTAGGTATGGGATGAGATATTCCCCCCTCAAAACAAGAACCAATGGAAGAGAATCTAAAATTGGGTACCGATTTGATAAGCAGTTAATGGATGGGTGAATGTTGAGTGTGAATGTGGGAACATCATTACTTGCATAGATACTACTACTAGTTATAGTCGACATAATCAATAATGGGTAAAGGCAAGGAGGAATTGGATGGAAATAACCAGACCATAGCTTGTTAGTCATAGCTAATGGGGATAAAATGATCAAAGTTGTAGCTCTAATGGTGCATGTGTTCTATGTATCCAAGGTAGGAAGTTCTCCTAGAAAATACAAAGGGTTGCAGGTGATGAAATTGGCAAGGCCTTGATCTAAAAACCCATGATATACATGTGTTCATACAACAACCAACTATAACATGGTAGCATAAAAGGTCAGAATAATCTAGGTAAGGTTGGTTCAAAAGGGTCATTAGTTGAGGAAATATTTATGATCTCTGATCAGAGTCATCATGGATGGAAATTTAAGTGATTTATAAGGTTGGTTATTGTGGGTGGGGAGATATATGTGATCTCCAAGTTGCCCCATAAGGAGTCCATGTGAACCAATAAAGGCATGTAATTAGGGTGATTTTTCAAAGGGTGGTGGTTGGGGTTAGAAACCCTAATTTTAAGGTGGTTGACATTAGTTAGGTCATCGATGTTGGTAATAAATATGCTAACATTGATTAGGTCATCAATCGGTAGAAAATATGCTGATATTGGTAGCCTAGGGCAAGACTACCGATGTTGGGGGGCAACCAAACCTGACAAAAGGGGTTTGGTGGCCCAATAAAATTTATTTATGACATTAGATTGGAAGAAACCAGAGCTTTGAGTATCATGCAATGTAAAACATCCAGAGCTTATCCTATTATGGTGAGGTGGCAAGAGGTGATTGGTGAAGAAGAGTGTGTGAGAGTGAGGGTAGGATTTAGCACTTAGTGGGCCATGGTTTGACCGAGGGAGTGTTGGTGTGGATGGAGATGGTAGAGGGATGAGGGGACCTAGTTGAAGGTGCTCCACAGTAAGTGCTAATCATTCCAACTTAGAGGAGATAGAGAGATGAGGTAGGATCTTTCTGAGTTACTTGAGTTGGTTGTTTTTATTGAATTTAGGTTTTGATCATAATTTGTTAGCTAGGTTAAATATGTGTGTGTGGGGGGAGAGATCATAAATAAAGGGGTAGTGGATGGGGTAAGGGAAGGTTTGGGTGGATTTTTATGGGGTTAGGGGTAGTTTATAGGAAAAACCCTGAAATATGGGTATGGGTTATTCGACCCTAGGGTTGATCTAGTCATCGACATCAGTGGGGTTATCAACATCAAGTGATGATTGGCACTGATGTCAATCGATGACTAGTGCCAATATCAACTGACAACCAGTGTTGATGTTGACATATAAGACTGACATCAATCTAAATATAATTGATGTTGATCATTGAAAAACCAAAAGTGGTAATTTTAGGAGGAATTAGGGCCAATTGTGCATCCCTAATTGAATAGGTGCATTAGTGGACTAACCTAATTGATGAGCTAGCCTTAAAAGACCTCATGTTTATTGAGTGCTACTTGTATAGCCCTGATTAGGGCCTTAAGCCAATGTAGTTCTCCCAAAGGGAAGGGAAAAAGGTGTTATATATGGGTTAACATTGTTAAAGTAAGTGGTTAGGAAAAAATAGGGTGAAATAGGTTATGGGACCTAGGATCTAAGATATAGGCCATGGGGCCTAGAGGTTTAGAATAGGCTAATTGGCTTAGGGTTTAAGATATATGTTGTGGGGCCTAGAGTTTAGGAATAGGCTGGTTGGCCTAGGGTTGAGGATATAGGTCGTGGGGCCTAGAGTTGAAGTGGGTGAATGGGCTAGATATTTAGGTGGGTAGATGGCCGAGCTAGCCTCAGAAGACCCCATATCAACTAAGTGCTACCTACATATCCCAGATTAGGGCTTCAAGACAATGTAGTTCTCCCAAAGGGAAATGGATTAAAAGAAGAAGTTTATAACTTAAGGTATGTGGATTGATGGAGTGATTTTGTGTGTGTGGATTCAGGCTAGGTAGGGGTTGACATTATGAGATTTACTATCTATATTACTTACGAGGATGAGGAGGGATGTCACCAAAGATGAGTGGGAGTACATGGTAGTTGTAGGGTTAAGAGGAGTATGATGATATTATAGAGTTACATGAGATGTTAGCTTGATGGTAGCTTTGATAGAGAGGTGGGATCACACCACCAATAACTTCCATTTTCTTACCAAAGATTTGATAATGATGCAAGAGGACGTATATAGGATTTTATGGCTACCACTCCAGGGTGAGGATATCTTCACATTTTCAAGGGAAGATCATGATATTCATATGTCCACATTATTTTGGGAGCATGTCAGTGAGGTGACCTATCATTCAACAAGCTTTGCATATGAGCCACTTTATACTGTTGATGAGGAGCAACATCACCTGATTATCCTGATGATGATATCAATTATAGTTTATACACTACTTGATGTGGATGGAGGGAGAGTCCATATTGTGATGACTAATATTTTGGCATAGATGTTTGAGTAATGGACAATCTTTGCATGGGGGCTAGCTTTTTCTACACAGCTATACATGGAGTTATGGGGTGTGAGGTTGAAATGGTGATACAATATTTATGTCGAGCATTTAATTCATTATTGGGCATATCATCATATTGTGGTGACATGACCACTGGGGCTACTATCATGATTTTGACCTATTTCAAGGTTGGTTTTAGATGATGTAGAGATAGGATGGCACATACACAAGTATATGACATCATGTAGGATATTGATTATTACAAGACGATGATGGATGGATTGATTCCATCAAATATTGTTTGGAGGACCTACTTGACATATCCTATATTTAGAGGGTATGTGAAGCATCTTATAGGTTTATAAAGTATGATATGGGTTAGGGGGAGGTGAGCTAGAGAGTTGGAGATGATACTTGTGGTCAGGATTAGGAGATAGTTTAGGTTATTATAGGATGTACCTCTTACTTTTTATTAATATAAAAGGGATGATATAGAGGAACCCCTTCCATTCCCTCAAGAGATAGATGGGCTAGATTTTGAGGAGTTGCCAATAGGCCCAGGTGTGATAGATCTGGGGTGTATAATGGCTTATCAAGCATGGTGGGTAGGTTTGCACCTTGTGATTTTGAGGAGACCACAACTAGATTTATAGGGAGTTGATAGATAGAGGGATGTAGTTGTGTAGGCATGGGATATAGTGTAGGCACATGTTTTGGTCGTATAGGGATAAATGATGACACTATAGGCCTAGTTGATTGCAGCAGAGATATAGGTTTTGTTTTTATAGGGACAAGTGAAGACACTACAGGGATAGGTTACTGTATTGACAATAGAGAGAGATGGTTTGAGAGTAGCAATGTAAGCTCCCCCCTCCTCCACCATAGGGACTAGTATAAGATCCAATACATGTACCACTATAGGGTCCTATAGTAGGTTTGATGGGTCCACCATAGACTATGCCACTAGTGAGGTACAACACTACTTTAGATGAGATTGTATATTATGAGAGAGCCATCACGCAGTTCTTGTGGATTCTAAGATATTTTGAGGCTAGAGAGTAGGAGAGATCAGAGAGACACACCATGACCTCTAGTTCATGTAGACGTAGATAGGGAGAGGGTGGTGATGATATTACCTCTTCATGACTATGACCACAACCTTGAGTATTCTGAGGGCTAGATGTATTGTGATTTTTTATATATATATTCTAGCATGTGAGCCAAAGTTAAGAGATGTATGGTGAGAGAGAGATGATACCGATATGATTCATTGATGTATATTCATATTCAGTATATAGATATGAGATTTTGGTATTGTGAGATGTTATAATGTTATGATGATGTTATAATGTTATGATGATGTTATATTATGTATGAGGTTTATGTGATGTCATTATGGTTATGTTAGTGATAGTTAGTGTATTATGCTAGCACTTCCCTTATTCATGATAGTACATGCATAGTTGAGTAGTTGGTTTCATTTGAGAATTTTCCATATATGTGATGGTGTATGCTAAAAATAAGTTGTTTGATTTTATAGTTTCTTGATTTACTATTGTTTAGAGAAGCTATGTTGGTTGCATTTCACATAAGGTTGTATGAAATAGATTAGTTGGAAAATAGTTTATTAGATTTCGTAGAGTGTGATGATTGAAGAATGTATTATTAATACACCATGATGTTTGTTGATATTGTTTATCATAATTGCTTGAAATGGATATGTAAGTAATATTATTCTTAAACACACAACTTTAAGATGTAGGAATAGAGATCAAGAAGTTAAGTGAATCTTGTTGTGAGATGCCACCTTAAAAGAGAAATCAACATGTGATGGAAAAGAAAGGGACGTGATGCTCTTGCATTGGAGAGGACCATAACGACCATAATGACCATATGAATAGGCACAGGAGTATGAGATTTATTCATTCATTACAATATCAACCATTCATTTGGTACATAAATGTCATGATCACCTTGTGTCAAGTGAGTTAAAAGCCTCTTGATTATGAGGGAGTAGGAGGTGAAAAAGATAAAAGGAATTAAGATGTTTGGGTAGCATATGCTTCTTAGTGGGGATGGTATGCCCCTTTTATAGGTGACTTGAGAGATACCATAGGCAAGTCCATGACTAAAATTTTTCATGTCTTTTTTTGTGTGTGTAGGCTAATCATTGTAGGAAGCCATCATTAAGATGTTATTGGTGTCTTGTAATGAAATTAATTCAACAATAAAGTAGAATAACATAAATAGATCCAAATATGACTAAAATATATCAGAATATATGATAATAAACAAGCCACTTCGAGGGGAAAACGTCCAAAAGTTCGAATAAGTGCAAAATTCAAAATATGATCATAAACAATTACCCACTACCTCCTATATATAGTCTATATAGGCCATGGTTACTCCATAGGCCAATGTACTAACCAAATTAATGCATAGAGAAATGTGATATAACATCAAAGAGGGATAAGTAAGCCACAAGTATGCTATTCCTATCCTAATACATGTGATAGGTTAGGGGCTTAGCATGCCCTTCCCCTTCAAACCAATGTTGTCCTCAATGTTGAACAACTTTGGATGTTGTTGTAAAAAATCTTGACCTTCCCAAGTTACATCTTCACTACTCAGGTTATTCCACTTGATCAGATATTCCCTAATCTCTCTAGTTCTCATCCTCTTCAGTACGTGTTTGGAGGATCTTCTCTAGTTCCAAAATGACTCATCCTTCTTCATCTAGATCTGGGAGCTCTATCTGGGTTGAAACTTTCTATCCAATGAGCTTCTTCAAATAGGAAACATGAAATACTAGGTGTATGCAAAATGAATGAGGTAACTCGAGCTTGTAAGCCACACTTCCAATTTTCTATAGAACCTAATAAGGGCAATAATACTTAGGAGAAAGTTTGTTGTCCTTTTTTTGTTACTTTAAGGACATCTGCTTGTAAGGCTACAAACATACAAATACCCAGTCACCCACCTAAAATTTTTGCTCACTATGGTGTTGATGTGCTTGTTGCTTCATCCTATTTTGTACCAAGGCTAAATTCTCTCTCAAATGAGCCAAAACCTCTTGTTGATGCTAAATGTGCTCCTCCACATCTCGAACCTTGGTTTGCACCTTTAATGAAGTGATGGATGGTAACCATATAGTGCTAGAAATGGAGACATTTTAGAATAGGTATGTAAAGATGTGTAATACCATCATTTGGAAAGTGGCAGTGAATTAACCGAACATTCCTATATATCTAATACAAAACAATGGAGATACCCCTCTAAACATTTGTTAACCACTTTTATTTGTCCATTAGATTGGGGGTGGTAAGATGAGTTATGAGCTAGCTGAGTACCCAAATAGGAAAATAGTTCAGCCCAAAAATTACTAGTGAAAATAAGATCATGATCACGTACAATTATTTTGGGGGTTCCATGTAATTTTAGAACTACCTCCAGTAAAATAGCTGCTACTATACTTGATAAAAATGGGTGTGAGAGAGCACAAAAATGGGTATATTTTTAAAGCCTATCCACAATGAACAAGATAACATTCTTACCTTTAGAACAAGGTAACCCTATGATGAAATCCATGGAAACCTCCTCCCACCTTTGAATAGGAATTGCTAACAGCTGTAACAGACTTGGGGTCTTAACTATCTCACCTTTATTCTATTGGCATATCAAGCATTCTAGCAATTTTTTTTGTACATATCCATTGAGTCCTTCCCAAAATAATTCTTTCTTAATTCTGTGATAAGTTTTCAAGAACCCTGACTGTCCCCTAATTGGAGATGCATGCAACTTCACAAGAATCTTATGATTAAGCTCTAAATCTTTGCACAAGTATAACCTACCCTTATACCATAATACATTACCTTTCCATTCAAATTTGTCAAAGGCTAAAGTACCTTGCTGGAGATTTTGAATCAAAACCTGTGTATCCTTGTCTTGCTCCCATTCTAACTTGGCTTCATCCACCCAATCTGCTTACAACATGGACATTACACAAAGTAATGCTTCTGTGCATGTATCCCATCTAGATAGTGCATCTGCTACTATATTATCTTTACCCTTCTTATAGATGATTTCAAAATCATAACCTAACATTTTGGTTACCCAAATTTATTGTTCCTCAGATGATAATCTTTGCTCCAAAAGATATTTGAGACTATCATGATCCATTTTCACCTTAAAGTGTCTACTCATCAGATAGGGCCTCCATTGTTTAATTGTATGAAGAATAGCCACCATTTATTTCTCATAGATAGGTTTTTGTAGATTCTTACATTTGAATTCATGACTCTCAAATGCAATGGGTCTTCTTCCTGCATTAGTACTGCTCCCAACCTGGATCTAGAAGCATCACATTCAACAGTGAATGTCATTGAGAAGGTTGGAGTAGCCAAAACTGGAGTGGTGCACATAGCTAATTTTAGAGTCTCAAATGATTTGGTGGTGACATCATTCCAATGGAAGGCATCTTTCTTTAGCAATGTAGTGAGTGGAGCCACTATGCTGCCATAACCTTTCACAAGTCTTTGGTAGTAACCTCTTAGTCCTAGGAACCCTCGGAGGTTTTTGAGTGTTTTTAGCATGGCCCCAAAAATAGATGGGTGGTCATCAAGAATAATCTATAGATTAGGATGTGTAGATGCCTGTGTGGGTTGAAATTATATGGAACATAATCATGCAATAATTTCCTTTACCCCCTTTTTTAGCATCTTAGTCATCTAATGTGAACTAATCAATTGTGGAGATTTTGCCTTTAATCCATGTAGTTCAATTTTCATACCTTTAGAATGAAAGTGCATGAATAGTTCCTAGAAGTTCATCTCAATGATACCCAAGGTTGTGAGCCATTGGACTCCCAAAACAATGTCTATGCTACCCATGGGAATAACAAACGTAAGAGAATCAAGATTGTACTGACCCATAACAAGATTAATACTATGGCATTTGCCTGAACAATTAATTGTGCCACCATCTACAATCATGACCTAAAATTCTAGTGTTGGGTAGATGAAATAGTTTAATCAAGTGGCCAACTTATGGTTGATGAAGTTATGTGTGCTCCCCAAATAAATCAACACTATCACCTTCTATTTTTTGAGGAAACCCACCACCTTCAGAGTTTGTGGATTGATAATACCTGCAAGTGCATGACAAAAGATTGTAGGCTGTGAATCTTTAGGTACCTCCTCTATCTCTTCCTCATCATCATTAGAGGCATCATCTTCTTATTCATCTTCATTAGATCCCTCAATATAGAATAACTTCTTCTTAGCACATCTATGTCCTTTGATCCCCTTGCTGTCACAACTGAAACATAATCTTTTTGCATGCTTCTCTTCAATTTGCTGAGGGGTCAATTTGGTAGGTGGAGGAAATGTTGGTGTTGATATGATATGATCTTTAAAGTGAGTGAATGGCTGCTTATTTTGGATATGAATTTTTACTTAGCTCTGCGTGCCATGATAATAGAATTAGAAATCTCAATTGGATTAAACATGCATACTTCATATTGAATGTGGTCCTTGAGTCCACCCAAAAATAAGTCATTTAAGTTATCCTCAAAAATTATCTCCACAAATAAGGATAGGTTCTAAAAATGATGAATATAATCCTTGATGGAGCTAGTCTATCACAATTTTTCTAGTTCAATAAAGTAATTCTCTATCACACTATTGCCATAGTGTAATTGTAGCTCTTCTGTAAAAACTGACCAGGTGACACTGAGAGTCATCTTTTTATTTTGAGCACACAACCATTGATACCAAATGAATTGATCAGGTTCAAGATACAAGGATGCCATGGTAACCTTCTATCCACTTGGGATCTGATGTAGATCAAAAAAATTATCCATTTGGTTGATCCAATTGAGTGGATCTTTTCCATCAAATTTACGCATATCCACCTTTAGTAATAGGGTCCTCTGTGGCAATGTAGTTGTATTTGAAGTAGATTGGTTGGGAGAACCACCCTAGTGGGGTTGTGAAATAGTGATAGATGGATGATTTGACTAATTATTTTTCAAAGCCATCATGATATCTACCAAACTATCTTGTATGGATTTCATATTAAATTGTATGCCTTGCACCTCACTTTGAATGCCTTACACACTATAGTCAAGCTGGCTCAGTTTGTGATCTATGCCAGAGAACCTTGGTATAAGGGATCTAGTACACCCCCCTTATGAATCCATCTCTTCATTTTTAGGAGTTTTACCTATAGTTTTAACACCCTTTCATCGACCTTGATTTTGTGGACTTGCCATAAAAGGGCTTTACGATGTCGACCTTGATTGGCACTTTTGACCCAACTTTAAACAAGTGATTTTGGACTTATGTCAGCCTCAAATAAAAACATACGAAGAACATACCATAGCCAAAATTTTCTAAGATTTCCAAAAATGTAAATAACTCAAAAAAATTCTTTGAATTGTGCACTATAGAGCAATTTTATGAAACACCCTAAAATGGTGATAATGTTTGTAAAATAGATCCAAATGAGATGAAATTTTAATGGAAGATTAATTTAATTATTTCTCACCTCAAGTAAAAAAATTAAAAATAAATTCATAACCATTTTTATATATAACCAAATTAAAAAAATAGGGTTTCACCCACAAGATTGCCCAAATCACAGCTCTAATACCACCTGTAATGAAATTACTTCAACAATAAAATATAATAGAAAAAATAGAGCCAAATATGACTAAAATATATCAAAATATATGATAATAGATAAGCCACTTTGAGGGGGTAACCTCCACAAGTTTCAATAAGAGCAGAATTCATAATATGATCATAAACAATTACCCACTACCTCCTATATATAGTCTATCTAGGCCATGGTTACTCCATACGCCGACCTACTAAACAAATGAATGAATATAGAAATGTGATATAGCATCAAATAGGGATAAATAAGCCAAAAGTTGGATATTCCTATCCTAATATATGTGATAGGTTAGGGGTGTAGCATGTCTTGAGGTCATGCAAAGCTGATCAATGTGGAAAGCTTCTAAATCATTATTTTCTTGATAAAAAAGCTTTGGCTTAGCAATCCTTCAAGGGAGTGGTCTAATATATTTTATTTTTATTTTTACATATGACTTTACTCATGGACATGACTATAAAGGCTTAGAGGTTTTCCTTTATGAGGGCAAAACCATAACAGTTGGAAGGTTAACTAAGTGTGTAGGAACAAGGGTTAAGAGGAAGGGATGTTAATGTAATAGGGTTGCTCAAGGGATGAGATCAAGTTAGACATGAAGTGAAGTTTCACTTGATTAAAAAAAGAATGGTCATAGGTGTAAAGCATTTAAAGGCTTAGGTTGTTCATATCAATGTGTTGTTGGAGAACAACTATCAGAGCTTTAAAATTTTCTGTATTATGTCTGAGTGATGATATAAAAAAACTTATGTGTCATTGAACCAAAATGGTTTTGGTCTGAGAGGATGATAAGGCTTGATTAGAAGAAGGGTTATGGTGGAAGATTACAATAACTGGCATAGGAGAGAGGCTTGAGAGCCTCCCAATGGGCTAGTATTTATTATCACAATAGGGGTGGACACCTTTGATTTAGGAGGCATGGATGTGGTTTTGCATGGCACCCTTTTGGGTGAAGGCGTAGACACTAGTTTTTTTGACACCTTTTTAGTCATAGGTGTTGAGGTGTTAAATGCGTAAGGGCCATTAAGTGGTAGAGGCAAAAAAGGAGGTAGCTTTGCCTTTTGTTTTGTTTGGAAAGAGAGCACTCCAAATAAAGTGGAATGATGGGGTCCCAAGATCTAAGGCAAAGTTGAGGGTAGAGGAGGAGTAGAATGATGAGGTCTAAGAAGCTTAACATTCTTCCTTGGTTCAAGTCATGGATCTCCAACTCATGGTTGAGGATTCAAATCTAACTTTACATGTGGATGAATTAGATTAGACATTGAGTGAACACCCAAAGATCTAATTTGCTTTAGTGTAGTAGATGCTCATGATGGTGATGGTTTTGACGTAGAGAGATACATTTTTGATGGTCCAGGTAAGTAAGTTCTATCTTTGTCAAAATTTTTGGGATAAATGGTAGTGAAAAGATTGGTGGTAGAGGATGACATTTATTATGTAAGATAAGGAGCTTTAAGTCAGTTCCAAAATGTCAAGTGGTCTAGTTTCTTGGAGTCAAGAAAATATATATACTTGACCAACCATGAGAAGGGTTTAGACAAAGTTATCATAGGCCTTACAATTGATTCCATAGAAGGCTTAGGTGATGAGGAAAGAGGAAAGGTGTTGGCTTCTACTATTTTGAGCCAAAGATGATTAAGAACTACAATTGAGTATTCTTTAACTGAGGTAGGAGAAGAAGCATGGTCTTCCCCGAATGGGGGAGGAACTAGTGAAGCTAGTTCTTCTAGTGGATAAAGCATGGGCATGATTGCTTCCCTAACATGTAGATGAGGAACATGTAAGGTGTGCTCTTCTATTGGCAAAAAAAGGGGTAAAATTGGTTTGATGGGTGTAGGTCCAATAGGTCATTTGATTAGTGGAGGGATATATAATGTAGACTCCTCTATATGTACAGGAAGAGTGGATGGGGAACTATCCTCCATTGGTGGAGGAGAAGTAGGCAAAGAAGGATCTTCAAGAGGGTAGAGCATAGGAATGATGTTTCCCTCAACATGTAGATTGGGAGTGGGCATGACATGCTCATTTAAATGTAGGAGAAAAGGCAAATAGGTACAAGAGGAACAAGAATTATGGGTTCCTCACGTCGTAAAAGGATAGGTAGAGGAGGCCCCTCTACATGTGGGTGAGGGATGGGTGAAATAGGCTCCTCCACTCATGGAAGAGGAATAGGTAAAATAGGCTCCTCAAGTTATGGGAGAGGTTGGACTGGAGGTAAAGAGAAGACCATATTGACCATATGAATATCATGATCAGGTGAATTGTTGGTTGTGGATTAAACATTTGTTTGACTGAGCGAATGATTAGGAAAAGGTTATTTAAACACATCCATGCTTTGGTTAGCAGGTGTGTTAGGGTTATCCAAGATAAGCTCACTTTTATCAAGCATATCGTAAATAATATTTTTAAATGTTTTATAACTATTAGAATTGTGGCCTTTAACTTGATGATAGCCAGAAAACTCATCCTCCTTGTACCAAGTTGGGATAGGATAGGAGGGATCAAACTGTATAGGAGGTCTAATTTAGAGAAGGGTAATATTTCCTTACTATAATAGTTTATCCAAAATGGAAGTGTATGACTCTCCAATAGGAGTGTATTGTCTTTGTTCATACCATTGTTGGAATTGTTTAGTCATATTTTATGAGGTGGATGGCCTAGAATGGTTGACTATGGTGGAAGAAGGTGATTTAATCACCACAACATTGGTAGAGCCTTTTGAATTTTGATTATAAGAAGAGGTTTTAGAGGAAGAGTCATTAGGTTTGGAGTTTGTATTTTTATTATGTAACTTAACCCTATCTCCATCTATAGCTTGAATCTCTAACTTTCATACCATTGTAAAAGCTTCATGAAATGTGCAAAAAGTCTAGATGCAAAGGGTAGAAGAGATGTGTTTGGCACATGCTCTTGAGAAAATCTTGATAAGCTCAGGTTGAGGTGAAGAAAAGGAGAGCTAATTGATTAGACCTCTTCAACAAGTGACAAATTCAGTGATGCACTTGTTGTCAAACTATCTAATGGAATAAAGGTCTATAATAGAGACCTTTTTAGAAATATTGATAGAGAAGTGGTCCAAGAATAGTTGAGCAAGTTGGGTAAAAAAGAAAAGGGAGTGATAGGTTATGGAACTATACCAATCCAAGGTAGCACCTGAAAGAGACATAGGGAAAGTATGAATCAATAATGCATCATCATTCCCTATTAGGTAACAAGTATGTTGAAATGCTCGTAAGTGGTATTGTGGATCCTCCTTACTCTAGAAACAAGTGAATTTAGGGAGTTCCCATTGACTCAAGTAAATTATGGGTTAATTACATATTTGATCATAATATAGAGCATTCTTCGAACCTGATACAAATGTTTCTAGGTTAGACATCTTATTAATCAACATCTTGATGAGAGCAAGAGGAGGATTGGAGTCAGGAGCACCCCCTAAGTTATAAGGTGCTCGAAGGGAGATAGAGGTGGTTTATGACACACCTTGTTGTGGTAATGTAGATGTGACATACTAGTAATGAGTCATGGGCTGAGGGCTTGATTTGAAAGAGGCTTATCTTATGGGGTTGGAGATAATGCCTTGGCTGGGTGCTATCACCAGAGGTTGGGTTACTGGCACAGTTACATGGGTTAAAGTGTGAGTTGAAATTATTTTAATTATGGGTGCAAGAGTTGATGGGATGGGCACTACTAAGTTTTGAAATGGTGTTTAACTTAGTTGGGCCAGTGGCTACGAGGCTAAGGGATCCACTATAGAAGTTGGGTTAAGAATATTAGACTGAGTAATTGGGGTGGTTGAATTTTGAGGGTTATTAATGGTTGGGTCACTTGTTGAAGTAGTGGTTTGGGTGACCATAGATGGAATGGTAGAAACCATCGAGACTATTGCTGTCTCCATCAAGGAATTTGGCATGTCATAAAGGGGATCTCCTATAGTGTTACAAGTTTGGCTCATGCCAAGATAATGCTGAAGGGCTATAATGTTATGATCATGAAATTTTATGAAGTCATGATTTCCTTAAGGTATAAGGGGGATCTAGTTAGGATTAGTAGTCATAGGGGTATTCTCTACAGTTGAAGTATGCTCCATGGTAGAATCAGAAAGGAGAGGGGAAGGTGGGAGTGGTTGCTAACTTGCATAATTGGTAGGAATTTTGGCTTGGCTACGCATCATGACCATGTAAAAGGGATAAGGGTAGGCCTTAGACTCTGTATTAGTGATAGAGCATCAAAAAACTAGGTTTGAGTGTAGGTAGGTATGTAATTTTAGCTTGCTATTTTAAGCAGGCTAAAAATTATTAAAATGAACAATCATTGATATTGGTTATCTGATCAATGTTAGTAGGTAACAGGGCTATCAATCTCAGTTGCCTTCAATTACTATGGAATATAAAAAGGTAAGAAATCTAAGGTTTTGGCAACCTAGGGGCTAAATCTAGGTAAAAAAAAGGATACAATAGGTTTGTGCAAGGATAAATGACACACAAAAAACTTGAAACCAAAGGTTAATAGTTACTAAGAGGTAGAAATGCCTAGATTCTATAAATTGATAAAGGAAACATCCTCACAAACTCAAAAATGTAAAAGACAAAAAGGAAGCAGAAAAGGAACATGCAGCCACTAAACGTTAACTTCTTGGAATGAATTTTAGTCTCTTGATGGCTTATGCCATAGAAAGTGTGAGAGTAAAATTGGTTTGTGAAACAAGTACTTGATGATCAATCTAAGGATGGTTTTAGGTTAGTTTTGGTGCTTAATAGAAATCTATATTAGACTGGGTACGTGGCTTCTTATAGGGGCTTGCTCCCCATACTTCATGGTCCTGAAGCTGAGCCAGGTTGCTTAGCCATAATATATTGCTTTTTGGAGTTTATACTCCATCAGAGAATGGAGTGAGTCCTCCCCTTGGTGGTGACATCCAAGTGGGTTCACTAGGTAGGGTAAAGTGATCCACTGGGTGATGAAATACCAATGGGCCTTGTCTCAAGTGAGTTTAGATGTTTAATTTTGTGAGAGTGATTTGGTTGTGTAACATTTGTGTTTTACGATGTATTCATGATGCTTTATTTAACTAGGTGAGCTAAATGCAACAAGTAAAACAATGAAATGCAATGAATTTTAAACTCAAATTGGAAATGTTTAAATTTAGATGAGAATAATGGTGAATAAGAGAAGAGGATAAATTTCACTATCTTAATACTCAAAAGAGACAAAAAAGAGAGAGTGTTTTTTTAGCCTATAGTAAAATAATGATTTTTTTTAGAGGTAAAAGAAGACGAAAATGATAGGGAAGAAAAATTTCAGTTCTTTCCTGAAATAAAAAATAAAAAGTCCAAAATTTTGTCTTTGAGAAAGACAAAGAGAGAAAGTGCAAGGATTGAAAATTTCACTATGGTGCACCTATATGAATAGTTAGACAAGTAACAAACCCAAGAAACCATCGGGTATGCGAGAATGTTTCACTACATTTTAAGCTTATTTTATATTTAAAGAGAGAGAGAACAAGAAAAGAGAGAGAGAGTTAGGGATGAGTGATTAAAACCCAAATAAGTGCACACCATTCCTCTCTTTGGCTATGGATGAAGATACCTATAGATAAGAAAACACTACATAAAATAGTTGTTATTAGAGATATGTGCAGACTGCCAAGCTATGCGCTTGTTCTAGGAAGTGTGAAACTTCCTTGGGATGATAGTCTGCTATTTTAAAACAAAGTTTAAAATAAATACAAGTAGAGAGAGAGAGAGAGAGAGAGAGAGAGAGAGAGAGAGAGAGAGAGAGAGAGAGAGAGAGAGAGAGAGAGAGAGAGAGAGAGAGAGAGAGAGAGAGAGAGAGAGAGAGAGAGAGAGAGTTTTATTTGCCATGTTTTAGGTTTGAATGTAGTAGAAGATAATATAGTTTAGGTTGATAAGTCAGGTCTATGTTTTGGAAAGGTTGTTAGGTGATTTTGAGGTTGCTAGTTCAAAAACATAGTAACCAATGTTGGTTAAAGGATCGATGCCAGTTTGGGTTCATCGATGTTGGTTGGCACAATAATATTAGAATGAGTTAGATAATGTTTTTTAGGAGGGAGAATGGGGGTATGGTCAAGTTGTGAGGTTGGGAGGAGTCGTAAGGAGGTGGGTAAGACTCAGGGGAGTCTAGATAGAGGGTTGGTATGCTGGGGTAGAGAGAAGTGGGTGGAGAGCTTTACAACTCCTCTATGGAAGGAATTGAGGTTCATGAAACAATAAATAGTATAATGTAAATAAATTATGAAATTACTATTTAAATACATAGAAAACATTGAGATATACTTAGCTGGTGAAATGGGTAAATTGTGTCTGCCAGATAGATGACTTTGTTGAGGTTTGGTGAACTGATGGGTGAATAGACAAGACAAACATGTGCTACTGGTCTTCAAGAGTTCAATCTTTGTGCAGTGTATCAATTCTTGATTTGAATCATTTTGTGTAGAGTAAAAATAAGCTTGGGTGTTGAAAGTGATGTAGGATGCTCTGATTTCCAAAATCGTATGTTTGAATTCTTGATTTTTGTGACCTAAATACCAACATATAATTTTGCTTAAGAAATTGATGTCGGCGATCCCATCGATGTTGGATGAGGGTTGACTGACATCAATGGCATGAGAATAGATAAAAGGGCTATTTTTAGCCCATTTTTGTTCCTTCTCTTGCCAAGTGTGGTGTCCATTAGAAAATAATAAAAATGCAAGTCTATGAAGAACGTAGTTAGTTAAGAATTTATGTTAGGGGTGAGAACAAGTCATAGGTAGTTAGGATTAGGAGACTAAGTCTCAAGGCAACTCAGAGGGTAAGAATTAGTCTTAGGATGAGGTGGCTAGGTGAGGTCGCATAAGCGGGTTTTAGTTAACTTAATTAAATATTTTAAGGTGAAAATATGGGTTAAGAAGGTTAATTATTAAAAGGGGATCACAGAGGTTTCAACACAAAGAGTCATGTAAGTGTGTGACATAATTATGGTGTCTACACTAACCATAGCTTGCTGCTATAGTACCTGATCTTCAAGCCAAATTCTACCACACAAACTAAGGCATAAGCCAAAAGTGAGATGAAAACCAACCTCTAGGCTTAACATACATCATAGTGTGTGTCTTGATTACCTTGATCATTTTCTTATCTTCTTTTTATTTGAGTGGCGATTTTGTTCTTATTTTATCACCCCTTTTTCTTGTATGGTTCTCACTTGCCAACAATGAAGAGACCTAGTAGAGCAGAAGTTGTCACTTAAATCAACCTCTTCTACCTCCTCATCTATGGATTACATCTCTAAGGTAGACAATTCACCTCATCCATTGGAAAGCCCTACTTTTCCTTTGATATTTCCCTAAGGAGACATGGATTTTACCACTTTTTAAGATAATAATCCAGTTTCCCTTCAGCATTATCTTATCACCTCCCCTCACCATATCTTAGTTTCAACTCCACTTCAAGATCGTCCTTATGGAATGCCATCCCACCTTATGAAGGGTATCCTTATTGAAATATAGGCATCTGTATCTACTAACCCCTTTGATGCCACAACTGAATACCAACCTATCCAACCAACTACTACCCTTACACATTTTGCACCTACTAGTGACTCCTATACCTTGGGGACAACCCAACCATTAACCCATCATACTCCACTTGTTGCTGGAGTACCCACCACCAGCACTACCAACCTCCCATCTATCAAAACTAATCCATCAGTCAATACCCCTTTATCAAGCTTAGGGGTATATATCCCTTCTACTACACCTCCCATTAATTCAAAGTTCACTACCTCACCTCTTATCACCAACCCAACTACCACCCATGCCCAATCCACAAGGAATCCTTAGTAATCACCCATTGCACCTAATCTAGGATACATCCGTAACCCACAAGGGTATATACCCACTACCCAACCACCACCACCCACCAACCCTATCAAAACTCTAACATCCACATTCCAATATGTTATAGCCTCTTAACCACCAAAAAATTACCAATATGTTGCCCAACCTCAACCATAATATCAACCTTACAATCCTTTTGGTGCACCACCTCAAACTGAACTAATGAAAATGCTCATGGATAAGGTGACCAACCTTGAGTCATCCATTTTGTTGGCTGATAACATCCTATCCTATGATCATATTTGTAACGAACCTATTTATCCTTCTATCCCCATCAAACCTTACCCTCCTCAATGGGAGCTTCCAAAATTTACTAAATTTTAGAGCAAGGAAGATCCCCAACAACACTTTAGGGATTTTAGGCATGCATGTTACATGATTGCTTATGATGATGCCCTTCTCTTTCAAACCTTCCCCATGCCCCTATCCAGCCCAACACTTGACTGGTATAGTGCCCTCACCAAGCATTTTATCTTTTCTTTCATCCAACTAGCACAAGTCTTCTTAGATCACTTTTCCATTAACATTTCCAAGAAGGTCTCTATCACTGACCTCCATTCTATCAAGCAATTTGATGATGAGTCCATTATTGATTTCATCACCTATTGGAGAAGCTTGATTAATCATCTTTGATTCAAAATTTTTAAAATAATATTTAAAACAAATGCAAATAAAGTGAGAGAGTTCTATTTATCGTGTTACAGGTCTAAGTATAGCAGAAGATAATACAGTGCAGGCTGATAAGTTAGGTTTATTTTGGGAAGGTTGTTAGGTGATTTTAATGTTGTTGGTTTAAAAACATAGTAATTGATGTCAATTAAAAGATTGATGTCAGTTGGGGTCATCGATATCAGTTGGGTCACTGATGTTGGTTGGGGTAGTAATATTAGAATGAGTTAGAGAAGTATTTTTTGAGAGGGAGAATGGGAGTATGGTCAGTTTATGAATTTGGGAAGAGTCATAAGGAGGTGGGTAAGACTCAAGGGATTCTAGATAGAGGGTTGGTATTCTAGGGAAGAGAAGTGGGTGGGGAGATTTACAACTCCTTCATAGAAGGAATTAGGGTTTGTGAAATAAGAAAAAATAAAATGTAAAACAATTATGAAATTAATATTTAAAGATTTATAAAACACTAAGATATACTTAGCTGGTGAAATGAGTGAACTGTGACTACTAGATAGATGACTCTGATGAGGCTTAGTGAACTGATGGGTGAACAAACAAGACAAGCATGTGCTATTGGTCCTCAAGAGTTTGAGCTCTATGCAATGTATCAATTCCTGATCTAGATTAATTTATGTAGAGTAATAATAAGCCTAGGTGGTAAAAGTGATGTAGGATGCTCTGATTGCCAAAATCCTATGCGTGAATTCTTGATTTTTGTGACTTGAATACCAACTTAGAATTTTACTTTAGTAACCAACGTCGATGATCTCATCGATGTCAGTTGAGGGTTGACTGATGTTAGTGGCATGAGAATAGGTAAAAGGGCTATTTTTAGCCCAGTTTCTATTCTTTCTCTTGGCAAGTGTGGTGTCTATTAGAAAATGGTAAAAATTTGAGGCTATGAAGAATGTAGTTAGTTAGAAATTTATGTTAGGGGTGAGAAAAATTCACAGGTATTTAGGATTAAGAGATTAAGTCTCAAGGTGACTCAAAGGGTAAGAATTAGTCTTAGGATGAAGTGGCCAAGTGAGGTGGCATAAGTGGGTTTTAATTAACTTGATTAAATATTTTAAGGTGAGAACATGGGTTAGGAAGGTTAATTATTAAAAGGGGATCAAGGGGGTTTTAACACAGGGAGTCACATAAATGTGTAACATAATTTTGGTGTCTACATTTTCCCTTGTCTATCTTATAACTTTTATTTACAAGTTACGAGACAAAAACAAGAGTTGGATGCTCTAGGTATGGGATGAGATATTCCCCCCTCAAAATAGGAACCAATGGAGGATAATCTAAAATTGGGTACCGGTTTGACAAGTAGTTAATGGATGGGTGAATGTTGAGTGTGAATGTGGGAACATCATTGCTTGCACAGAGACTACAACTAGTTATAGTCGACACAATCAATAATGGGTAAAGGCAAGGAGGAATTAGATGGAAATAACCAGGCCATAACTTGTTAGTGATAGCTAATGGGGATAAAATGATCAAAGTGGTATCTCTAATGGTTCATGTGTTCTATATATCCAAGGTAGGAAGTTCTCCTAGAAAATAAAAAGGGTTGTAGGTGATGAAACTGGCAAGGTCTTGATCTAAAAACACTTGATATACATGTGTGCATACAACAACCAACTATAACATGGTAACATAAAATGTCAGAATGATCTAGGTAAGGTTGGTTCAAAAGGGTCATTAGTTGAGGATATATTTGTGATCTCTGATCAGAGTCATTATGGATGGAAATTTAAGTGATTTCTAAGGTTAGTTATCGTGGGTAGGGAGATATATGTGATCTCGAAGTTGCCCTATAAGGAGTCCATGTGAACCACTAAAGGCATGTAATTAGGGTGATATTTCAAAGGGTGGTGGTTGGGGTTGGAAATCCTAATTTTAAGGTGGTTGACATCAGTTAGGTCATCAATATTGGTGGTAAATATGATGACATTGATTAGGTCATCGATGTCGGTAGAAAATAATCTAATATTGGTAGCCTAGGGCAAGACTACCGATGTCAGTGGGCAATCAAACCTAACAAAAGGGGTTTGGTGGCCCACCAAAATTGATTTTTGACATTAGATTGGAGGAAACTAGAGCTTTGAGTGTCATGTGATGTAAAACATCTAGAGCTTGTCCTATTATGGTGAGGTGGCAAGAGGTAATTGGTGAAAAAGAGTGTGTGAGAGTGAGGGTAGGATGTAACACTTAGTGGGCCATGGTTTGACTGAGGGAGTGTTGGTATGGATGGAGATGGTAGAGGGATGAGGGGACCCAGCTGGAGGTGCTCCATAATAGGTGCCAATCATTCCAACTTGGAGGAGATAGAGAGATGAGGTAGGATCTTTTTGAGTTACTTGAGTTGGTTATTTTTATTAAATTTAGGTTTTGATCATAATTTGTTAGTTAGGTTAAATGTGAGTGTGTGGGGGGAGAGAGCATAATTAAAGGGGTAGTGGATGGGGTAAGGGTAGGTTTGGGTGGATTTTTATGTGGTTAGGGGTAGTTTATAGGAAAAAACCCTGAAATATGGGTATGGGTTATTCGACCCTAGGGTTGATCTAGTCATCGACATCAATGGGTTATTGCTCATGATGATTCCCTTCTCTTTTGAACCTTACCCATGCCCCTATCCAACCCAACACTCGACTGGTATAGTGCCCTCACCAAGAATTTTATCTTTTCTTTCACCCAACTAGCACAAGTCTTCTTAGATCACTTTTCCATTAACATTTCCAAGAAGGTCTCTATCATTGACCTCTATTCTATCATGAAATTTGATGACGAGTTCATAATTAATTTCATTGCCTATTGGAGAAGCTTGATTAATCATCTTTCATTCTCCTTGCCTCAACCTGAACCTATAGAGTTTTTTGCTCGAGCTCATGTCAAACATATCTCATTTACACTACGTGTCCAAAGCTTCAAAACTTTTGATGAAGATTTCACCATGGCACACAAGTTAGAGAACTGAGCCATAGATGAGGGTAAACTAAATTTATGAAATAAGAACTCTACCTTCAAAATCAATTAAGCCTCTTCCTCCAAAATAGACAACCAAGATAACACTGGGACTAAAAGTAAGGGAACTAAAAATGTGGTTGTCCTTAAGACTACGCCACCCCCTAAGGTCAATCAACAAAACTCTCCCAATCCCTCTAACCAAAGCTTATGAAACCCAAACTGAAGCAACCAAAAAAAATTCACTTCACTTGGAGAATCTTATACCTTAGTTTTGGAGAAGCTACTAAAAGCTAACCTTATACAACTTCCACCCATCAAACTTCCCTAGTAGTTTGATTCTTCTCATCCAACACCTACTTGGTACAATGAGAATGACCTCTATGCTTTTTATTGAGTAATTAGACATGATGTCAGCCAATGCAATACTTTCAAGAATGTTGTCCAAAGTCTTATCAACAAGGGGGAACTCATGTTGGATAATCCCAATGCCCCTCAAAATCAAGCTCTTGACATCTTCAAGAAACCTTTTCTAAACCATGCCCCTATCAAAGATAAGGACACACAAATTAAATATTATCATGATGCTCACATGGTCAATATGGTCCTTGACACACTTGTCCATGGGGATCCTAACATCTAAGCTATGTATTCCTCTCCCACTTTACCTATCGAGGTGGTGGAGTCACTTTCCCTTCTTCCAAAGGCCCAAATCTAAGAGGTTCCTTTTTTCCTTAGGTTCACTCATAGAGGCTTTAAAATCATCAAAACCCCCTTTGGATAGCTTACTTGAACAAACAACCATTCCTAACCCACCATCTCCCCTAACTAAAAACCAAACCACAACTTTGGACATCATGCCCAGGGGATCAACTTTTTCATAAACACCCCTCACGAAGTGTCCACCCAACCCAAACTTACCTCCCTTGCTAGTGGAAATGAATAAGGATATCAATCCTCCTCAATTCATAGGCATCTCCTTGGTACCTGCTACCTAGGAGACTAGACCAGTATACAAACATTTTTCCAAACTCATGCAAAAGTTAGGTATGGCTACAAATCTAGACATAGTTAGGGCTTCCCTACATCAACAAACTTGAACCTTATAGCATGCCTCTAACCAACTAATCAATCATTTCCCCACTACCTCTCAAACTAATCAAAACTTCTACCAACCCATTACCTTCTTAGTCAACCAATACAACCACCTCTCCAACAACGACACCACCAACCAAACCTTTCAAAACTCTTGGTGCTTTCCCTACTCGGAGTTTGGTTCACCCATCCTTGAAAATGGAATTAACCTCATCCCAGCCTATTCTTAGGTCTTGACCCACAACAACCAAGGGGATGAAAACATTAAAGTGCCGCATGATTAAGATTCTACCTCCCTCTACCTTGCCCTCTATCTTAGGGCCTCACCCTTCCAATTTGATTAAAAATTAATCCCCTTTTAACATATGTCACCCAATACCATTAATTATGCTAACTCACTTATCATCTGATGAGCTAGTCTTTCTCAAATTACCAATAATTACACCATCAAACTTATCCACCCCAACTACTAACATACCCAAACTAAAACCATCAACCATAAACACCACATTACCCAAAGCATCTCTCACCAAACCCATTTCCACCAACATGCCCATCTTACCAACCCAAACCATGATCCCTAAACCTTTCTTACCTCTAGATGAATCCTATATTACTATTCTTAAAAGATTATTATAGGCCTCTTGCCTCACCTAACCACCTATTAGACCTTTTGATCCTCTTGGTTTTAAGCTGGCCTAATACAATGATCATCAAATCTACTCTTATCATAAGACACCTGGGCATGACATAGAGAATCATAAACCTCTCCAAGCCATTATCCATCAGCTCTATGATGAGGATGATCTTTTACTAGATGAACCTCCCTTGGCGCCTTTGCTAATACATGTAATATCCAATCACTAACACATTCCTAATCCCCCATTCTTACCTTAGAGTGACCAAGAGCTTACCCAATCTCATATCCTACCTTTCCCATTTTCAATACCATTAATGTGGTCACATGATCACAACAAAAGGAAAAAGGGAAGGATAAAGTGTGCATTCCATGGACATACCCACCAAACCATCCTAAACCAAACCAAATCCAAACCTCTATGTTTGCAACTAAGCCCAAAGTTACCATCTTATGCACCTCAGAGGCTAAACCCTCTGAATCCATCAAGAGGGTCATCCTTAAACAACTTCACCAGACCCCAACTAAGATGAGCCTTTATGAGGTTATTTCCACCTCATCCCACCTTTGTCAGGCCATGATAGAGGCTATTATGGCCATTGAGGTTAGACCAAGAGACTCCCAACCTATAAAGGCCTTCGTAGATGCTCTTCAGCTCTTCACCCTTGTTACCTTTAAGGACTCAAAGATACGTTCTATCCACCTTGAAGACCTATATCCTCCTCTTTTTTATTATTGGTCATATCAACCAAACCTACATTAAATGGGTTATGATCGATGGGGGAGCTAGTATCAACATCATCTCCTCCTATGACTATGAACAACTCAAGCTACTAGATAATGTCATGTCTAAAAATTCAGCCACCCTTAGATTCTTTAACAAAACTATAACCACTACCTTGGGAATCATCATCCTTCACATTTGTCTAGGACCTCATATGCTCCCTAAACTCTTTTATGTGGTCAAAGGTGAATTTTATTACAATGTTTTACTAGGGTGACCTTAGATCTGGGCCATGGGTTGTGTACCTTCCACCCTCCATCATTATGTCAAGTTTGAACATGAAGGTCATGTAGTTACCATACACGCTGACCCTTACCCTTTTAAGACATGTGATATGACCTACTGACCTAATGGAATTCTCTTACCTCCATCAAATGCACCACAAACATCCACCACCAATCCCTCACCTATGGAAGCCAAAGCTATTACTTCCCCTTCTACATAAGCATCTACTAGTTCATCTATTCATATGGACCAAATAACCATCACTAATCCCTTGGAGCCTACATTCCAATGCCTTACCCTTGGAGAATATAGTCTCCTTACCCTTTATGCCTTCCAAACTCCTTAGGAATATGGAAAGCTTAACCATTAACCAAGTTACGATCCTAACATTAGAGCCATTATTCCTTTAGGACCTCCTAGCTATCAAACCCACTTTATCTATCAGGGAATTGAAAAATCACTTAATGCTGCCACCACCCACCCTTCACCTCAACCATTCACCTCTAACTTCTCTTACTTGGACAACCCTAACTTTGCAAAACTATACCTTCATAGGTGTGCATGGAAGGGATTTAGTTTAGGATGATATGAGCATGGCCCACACATGTTGACCTTGATTAAGACCCACAAGCCTCATGAGAAACATGACCTTGGATTCATTCTACCCAATAAGAAGAAAGCCACACAACCTACCATTACCATTATTAAAGAAGAGACCCCTTCCTCAACAATATCCCTTCAACCTGAATGTGAGGATGAGGACATCATCCCACCTAACTTTGTTTTTCCATCAACATAATTACCCTTAGCCCCCTGACTTATCAAAAGGAAGGGGCACCCATTCTATCCTTTTGATCCATCTTAAACTAGTAGGAGAAGATTCTCCTATCATTTACACTATTTAGTGTTAGGATGATGATTCTATTCTCACCTACCTTGGTGCACCTGATTCTTCGATCCATAAATCCTTACCTCTTGAGACCTTAACCATGTTGAATGAACCCACTATGAATATTGTGTAAGCACTCCAGACAACCCCCATATTGTCAAACTTGGTTAATCTCTCACTCTTGAGGAACTTTAGGACTTCTCTACCTTCCTCTAGGATTGTAGAATTAATCATTTGGTCATATGCTGATATGCTTGGTATTGACCTGGCCATTACCACTCACAACATCGTAACCAATCGCAACACCAAACTTGTCAGATAGAAACTTCATCAAATGCATCCTCACATAGACCTCCTTGTCAAAGAAGAGATTTAATGCCTCCTTTATGTCAACTTTATTCAAGCCATTGATTATCCCCAATGGGTTTCAAACATTATGCCTACCACTAAATCTATAGGTGAACTATGTCTATGTGGAATTTCATAGCCTCAACCTCACCTAACCAAAGGATGACTTTCTTCTACTTAGAATTGACCAATTTATTGATCTTATAGTAGGCCATAAGATGTCTTCCATGAATGGATACTTGGGTTATAATCAGATTTTGATTGCCCTTGAAGATCAACATAAAACTACCTTTATCACCCCATGGGGGAATTTCTATTACATATTCATGCCCTTCAGTCTTAATAGCACTAGTGTAATCTACCAATGTGCTATGACCTATATTTTCCATGACCTTATCCTTACAGTCATTGAGGAATATGTGGATAACCTCCTCAGGAAATCCAAACTTCACAAAGACCACTTTGCCATTCTCAAAATAATCTTTGAAAGACTCATCCATTACCATGTCTATCTCAATCCTAAGAAATGTATCTTTAGTGTCTTATCAGACAAACTTCTTGGTTTCATCATTTCCTTTAAGGGAATCAAAGCTGATATGCACAAAATTAAAGCCATCCTTTAGATGCTACCTCCAACCAATCTTAAACAACTCTAAATTTTATAGGGGAAGCTCTAATCCATTCGTCACTTCATCTCCCAATTCTTAGATTAGTGTCAACCCTTCCATCAACTCTTAAAAAAGGACATCTCTTTCAAGTGGAATGTTGATTGTCAAAAGGCCTTTGATGCACTCAAAGAGTACCTTCTATCTTCACTTATCCTTACACCTCCTAAGAATGACCATCCTTTCTACCTCTATATCTCTACCATAGACCATTCCCTAGGGGTAATGATTTCGCATCGGTATGAACAATGCAAAGAGCAAGCCATCTATTACATTAGCCACATACTTGTCAAGTATGAGACTCAATACACACATATCGAGAAATTGTACTTGGCTCTAGTCTTTATAGCCACCAAACTTCACCACTACCTCCTTTACCACAAAACTTTTTTCTTAACCAATATTGACCCACTCAAGTACATGCACTCTAGACCATACCAAAACTAACGTATAGCTAAGTGGCTCATGATTTTAGTTGAGTTTGACCTTGAGTTCCTCTAGTAAAAGTTGATTAAGGGGCAAGTCATTGTTGATCAAATGGCTAATGTACCTCTAATAGATAACAAACCTCTTCCTCTCAAATTCCCAGATGAGTTTTTAGGAAGCCTATCTCAAGCAAATTTCACCAACCAACCATGTTTTTTGATGGTTCTAAATGTCAATGTGGTGGGGGAGATGGTATCATCCTTATCCCCCTCATTGGTAAACCAGTTCCTTTGTATTTTAAACTTGACTTTGAATGTACCAACAATGTGGCTAAATATGAAGCCCTAGGAATAGGTCTCCAAATTGCCTTAGCCTTGGGAGTTAGAATAATCAATATCTTTAGTAACTCTTAACTTGTGGTTAACCAAGTTAATGACATTTACCAGTGTAAGAATGAAATGATGTAACTATATAGACAACTAGTTACTAAATTCCTAACATCATTCTAACACTACCATATTCAAACCACCTTGTGATCTACCAACAAGTTTGTCAACACCATAGCTTCTCTTGCCTCGTAGATCCCATCAACACTCTTGGACTCCAAAATTTTAGTCATTATCCACTACCTCAACAAACCTTCTTACACCAAATTAGACACTCCAACCATCTTCATTGTGGAATAAGTTCTGCCTAGCCTTTGGTATCAATAAACCTTCAACTACCTTCACCTTGGCATAATTCCCTCTGGCCTTTTTAGGAATGCTTGTCAAATATTTATTCAAAACACCTGTCATTATAACCTTATGGGATGAATCCTATATAAACATAGTTTTTATGGCCTCCTATTCCATTGCCTCTGTAGTCTTGAAGCCTCTCACGCTATCAAAGAAATGCATGATGGTATCTATAGTGTTCAATTTAGTGGACTCACTATGGCCAAATGCATCCTCTGCCTAGGATATTATTAGCCTACCCTTAACCAAGACTACTATGATTATTTGAAAAAGTGTGTTAAGTGTCAATAACACACTAATTTACATCATGCACCTTACAATAGCCTTTACATTTCCATGGATTTTTTACCCTTTTCACAATGGGGTATCAACATTATTAGTGAAATCAACCCCCACTCTTCATAATGACATCATTTTATCATTACCACAACTGAATATTTTACCAAATGGGTAGAAGCTATTCCCCTTGTCTTGATAAAAGCTAAAAAGATTATCAAATTTATCACCCATCACATCATTTGCCATTTGGGTGTTCCTCATAATATCATCACCAATAATGGTAAATCCTTCAAAAACTAATAAGTTTAGGGCCTTTATGATGTATTCAAAATTAAACTTAGTTTTTCATCACCTTATTTCCCATAAGCAAATGGACAGGAAGAAGCCTCTAACAAAACCCTTAATAACATGATTACCAAAGTGGTCAATGCTTCAGGTCAGGATTGGCACTTGTACATCCCTTTAACCTTATGGGCATATCATACTAGCATATGAACCCCTATAGTTTATTCACCTTTTTCTCTCATGTTTGGAGCTGAGGCAATATTACCTCTTAAAATCCAAATACCTTCTCTTTGCATATCTTTTCATGACCTTATTTCAAAAAATGACTATCATCAAGAATTTTAAGCCTAACTTGAGCTACTTGATGAGCTTCATTTAGCCACTCTTTCCCATCTCCATGTATATCAAGAATGAATCAAATGTACCTATAATAAACACATGAAATTTCAATAATTCAATATTTCGGATCTTATTCTCAAAGAAAATCAACATGTAACTAATAAGGAGAAAAACAAAAGGGGCAAGTTTACTTTCAATTAGATTGGAACCTACATCATAAATCATAAGTATGGATCAAGAGCTTATCGTTTGTCTTCCCTTGAAGGCAAACTAGAACCTAAGCCTCTTAATGTTTCACATCTACATCCTTCTATTGTTAAAAAGGAATCACAATCATCACTAGTCTAACTTAAGCTCATCCCTTACAACCGTATTCATTTCCCTCTTTTTATGGGCAACTATCTACAACTGAATCATGTGATTATCCATCATAGTTATAGCCTAATATTAAAATATGGGTACCATGGCTCTATCCATGGTATGATTCTCATAGTACTTCCCATCTCTTTGAGATCAGTTCCTATGGTCATTGTCACTTATACCCCTTTTTCACCTATTGGAATTTTGTGTCAGCTTAGTCTTGCCTTCATAAAGGTAATCCATTGAGCATGCATAAGCAAGTCTATATCAATAAAAATAAAACAAAATCAAAAGCAATATCAAAAGTCAAAAAAAAACCATGGGTCATCCTTAACATTCGTAGACTATTCCCTTAAAAGATAACTATTAAAAGCTCATCTGAAATTGTAAAACATAAGGTGGATTGCTCCCTTGAAGGATAGCTATAAAAAGCATTTAAACTAAATACATAAAATTAGACCACTCCATTGAAGGATTTTTGAGTAAAGCATTTGTCAAAGCTTGTAATTTCTTGGAGGCTTCTCACATCAATCAACTTCCCCAACCCTAAAGCAAAAGTAAATTAGCAAAGAGCCCCAAGCAAAAATAAAAGAATTTTGAAAGCTGCAATTAGCTCTCATAATAACATTAATCTTGGAAAGCTACAATCAACTCTCCTCAGTAGACTTCCCGCATCGATCAGTCTACACTTTATATATGAACATAGACTTGTTTATACTACCTCTTTAGAAGCCTACAAAAAAGGCATGTTAGTCTCACTAACGGTTACAATTTCATCCATTCTCCCTCCACATATCATATGCACGGGACTATGAGCTTACTTGACATACTATGATCAATATACCTATTTATCAACCTAAGCATGCTAATGCAAAGCATCTAAAAGGCTTATGTTCACTAGGCCAATCCAACTTTGGGTTTCATGTAGGTCCTTACTGATGAAAAGGCATCATGTTCCTTTTTCTTATCTTTTATCAGTTTATATGGATATACCTATCATGATTCTTACTACTTTCCTACACATCTAGTTTTTTGCCTACTTCATGTATTTTCATCTTTAACCATAATCACATTCTACCTTTATGATCATGAATAAAAAACATCACATAAAAAGTGTTAACATTATCAACTATGTCAACAAGAAACACCATCTATCTCTCTATGCACTAAACACAATGTAAGCATATCACAATAGACCATAAACATCATCCTATCCATTTATAATTATCACATCATAGGAGCTTGTAATCATATCATTACACCAATATAAGCACAAACCAAATCAATGAGCAAGACATCATAGCATATACCATTTACCATTCCAATCCATATGACTATGAATAAATCCATTACATTATCATATAACATACATCCATCAATAACACATTCTATCATATGTATGAACAAAATCACAACATCATAACTATCTTTCTAGTATCACATGCCTAAGCTACTTACTGGAACACTAACATCATAAACCACAAGTCAAGAACCATAAGCCATAACCATAATCATAAACATGAGCACCACATGAACCATAAGCATCCATCATATATAACATTAAAAACCATACATCATATGCATCGAATCATCAATAAATAATATATGTAATAATGTGTCAGCTCTCTCAAAAATATATACATCTCGTTACATCCATGTGTAGACCGGTATAAAAATACTACATCATAATAATGCATCTGAACATAATCATGGGTCTAAACCACTATCACTAACCCAATCTACACCTACACCTGTACTTGGTGATGGTCCCCTTGGGACCCGTACCTAACCTATTATAGCAACCCACTGACCTGAGTAGCTATTGAGGGCCCACTGGCCAGACTAGCTCTATACTCTACATATCTCATGGCCTGGGGCAACTAGTCTAGCACCATCACCTCATACTATTTGAGCTCCTCTATGATGGGTAAGTACCATAATTATGGAACTATCCCTAGTGGCCCTCTTATTACTTCACCTAGTCCAACCCTTTATCTTAGCAGGGCCCTCTCTTATGTAACTATACCTAGGGATGCTTATGCCTGGTCTCTCTCACCTATAACAGTGGTACCCTCACCATAAAATATGGTGATCTAGCCCTGTAGTGAAGCCACCTATCCCTACAACACCTATATTTGAGCCTAGGTTGCAACCAATGTCACCCCTGCCTATCTATCTTGGATGGTTAGATCTACAACCATTGGCCTCGCACATCCATCATCTCCACCCACATCTACTGTTACATATATCAGTTGGTACCAAACCATATAACCATCTATGCGCCTTGCATCATCCATAGGAGCCCTAATAGGAAGCTCCTCAAAACCACCATCTAAAACTATTTGAGTAGGCCAGGGCATATGTAGTAACTAAACCTCTAAATCTTGCCTCTTATACTATGGATGTGGGCTTAATATACCCTATAACAAGCTGAACTGGTACTGCACCTAATCAAATAGAATCAACTCAACCTCACCCTCTTGATGACCCACTATCCACTTGTAACTCTGCATAGTGAGGGTCTACCTCCTTTGGCCTATCTAGATCAAGAACTATAGGTATGGTCTCTAAGTGATGTCCCTAGCTACCAATGCACCTAGGGTACCTCTAAATCAATCAAGATCATATGCTCCACCTCTTTCCCCTGATATAGCATAGTCATCTCTCCATATCATAAAACCAATAGGGAACTCTAGCTATGTGTACCCTGACCATAGAAATCCCATTAGCCTCAGAACTTAGATGTGATCATAAGCCCAATAATGAAGAACCAGGCCCATGCTGATACCATATCTTTGGTGGTGTCTGAATTCCCACAACTCCCTATAAATCTGAACTAGAAAAATTAAGACACAACCAAATACTATCCTCCTAAGCAATAAATTCACCAATATAGCTAGTAATACATAAGGAAACATCCTACTAATCAAATCTAGGAGCCCTAAGCATGTGACCATAACCATGAACATCATCATCAATCTCCTCTATTCTAGAGCTCTCTCATATAACCCTATGTAGCTA
The DNA here is from genome assembly GCA_037957365.1 of Torreya grandis. Classification (NCBI taxonomy): domain Eukaryota; kingdom Viridiplantae; phylum Streptophyta; class Pinopsida; order Cupressales; family Taxaceae; genus Torreya; species Torreya grandis. The sequence goes on from JARHVA010000289.1 coordinate 2,546,532, forward strand.
AACCCTCCAGAATGCCACTAGACCTGGTCACTATCATCTCCATATAGATACTCAACATACTCATCCTTTTCCTCTTGCTCTATCTCTTTTATCACCTCACCATGTAGTGGGAGTCGGGTGATCCTATGTACACCCTCTGGGAGAATAGTCATCTCCCTAATTAGTAGCAAGAAGGTATTAGTAGCAAGATCCCATCTCTTGATGAGTGATACTATCATTGATGCATATATAGGAACATGTTGGTAGTGCCTCATCATTCCTAACCCTACCTCCTCCATGTGTGCCCAATCATCTATGATCATCCCGTTGAGAAGTGTAGGGAATATACACGGTATATGATCATACATTTAGATTTTCTCCTAAGCCTACATCAAACCAAATGCTAGGCTCAGTTATTATTAATAGGACTATCTACCCTACCTCTTTGATACTTGACCTATTCCCTTATCACTCCTACCCACCTATCTCACCCTGGTTACATTTCCCCCCATCAACCTATATTAACTTATCAACCCATTACCTTTACCTCACTGTTAACTAAAACCCTAACCTTACCCTTAATATAACCCTAACCTACTTGACCTAAAATTGACCCTTAACACACTTTAAAAAACACCTAACCCTAGCAACCTAAACAAACCCCCACCTATTACCCTTACTCAATCCATTTAACCCTAACCACACCCTAAACAACTTATCAAAACTTAACCTTCAAAAACCTATCCTAAACACTTAGCCAAAATCCCTACCCTATCCTACCCAACCATTAGTGGTCATGCTGATCACTGCTAATTGTAAACCCCTACTTCTTAGGGTGTCAACCATCAATGGGCAGACTTGACTATCGATGGTCACTTATGTTCATTCCATGGTTAGAACACCCAAACCCTCCATAGGCACAACTAATTAACAAAAATTTAAAAACCTAGCCTAAGCACCCTATCTAACTAACATATTAGCTAATTCACCCATGGACCCCATTAATCTACCATTTCGCCCACCAATTTTCCCAAAAGCCTAAAAAATACCTACCTAGGGCATATAGGAAAAATTGCACATTTCCATACCTATCCACCCAAGCAAATTCAACAATGCAAAAAAAAGCATACTCTAATAATTTTAATGCACCCCTACCTCATTTTGATACCTCCTTCATGGTCTGAGCCCATGAATAGGTGTCTATCTACATCCTCATACTTCTTATATCCCAAACCCATGCAATCACCCATATGCCTCTGGCCAATGAGCAACACCCACCTCAAAAAACACCTTCCTCATAAAGCGTTGAAAATGCCCATGCCAAAGTCAATATAGTAAAATAATAACAATAATAAAAATGATTCTTGTTTTTACTTTTTACCTATCTAGGTTATTAGGGTTTCCCCTAGCCGTTGATGGTCAAGGTGACCATTTATATCACCTTCTGGGGACCTTGATCGATGATGGTCAATAAACCCAATAAACCCTAGTTTTACTTTTTACCTAAAACCTACCATTCTTGACACATTATCCTAGGCTTTTGCTTACTTTTGAAGATGCCTTTCTCCCACCAGCCCAACCACCTCATCACCTCATCACCAAACTCTTTTGGCCCATCTGACATGTAATTTAGTGACACTTATTTCTTAGTCCTTTGATCGTAGTGACACCATTGCCATATTGACCCCTTTTGCATTTTACACCACCTCATGCGTACCGACCCACTTGTGTCTCATTAGGAGTACTTCCTACCTCATATACTCATGACACTTGACCCATTTGTGCTTTCCTCAAGAGTAATTCCTACCTTAGATACCGATTTAAAACATAAAAATCACTTTAGAGACCTATGTTTACGAGTGTTCCCAGCCTCCATGCATATAGGTGATCATGTGGTTTACTTATCAATTGTCCTACTTAACACCAACCCTTATTTTTATCAACCTTGGCAATTTTAGTCTTTACATGATGTTGGATATCACACCTTTTATCTCATTTTATGTGCAAATTTTCATCTCAAATTCCTAACCTCATGTCACCACCTCGTGACTCACCATATACCACTTATCAAACCTGTATCTACTTTAGTTTCACCTCACCAAATCCTAGTTTGGAGATGAATACCTCTTCCCACTCTTAGGGCAACCAAACCCTTGACCCATACTCCATTTTTTTTTATAGCTTGTTTACATAAGATTAAAAAAAAGTCAAAATGTAGACACTAAAAATCTACACACCAATGCTTTCAAATTTCAACAATACATCTAGCCCCAGTTAGGCCCACCTTGGGACCAACCTATACCCATCTAGCCAAACCCACCTATCTACACTTAGTTTCACCAAGTTGAGTGACCTTGACCTTCATGACCCTTTTCTTGTGGACCTAATCATCGATGGTCAGGCTTAGGAACCCTAGACCATCAATGGTTAGGTCCACCTTTTCACCAAAAGCATGCAAGATTCATCAACCCTCTTCTAAATGTAAACTTGTCTAATTCATGTTGTGAGCCTTTGCATGAATGAATTATAATTAGATCTCCTAGTTACACCTTCACTTCCACATCTTTCTTGTGCCTATAAGAGAGAGAGGCCTAGGAGGTCAATTCTATATGCAATAATTATCAAGAGCTTAGGTATTTATGAGTTTTATTTTGTAGGTCAATTAATATCATTAGTGTTATCAAACATTATCAGCCAGCTTAGGTATTGGGAGCTAACTTGTTATCACCTCTCAACAAAGTTCTCACATACCATTACTTTACTAGAATCAAGCTAGATTCCACCAATAGGCTAACTATGCCAAGCACTCATCCAATCAACTTCTAATAAGACAAGTGCTTATTTATTACTATTCATGTACTTTTATTTCATTTTGCAATCAACATAGCCCTTGCCCAACTCTCAAAATTCATCTATGAAATCCCATCATTCAGTTATTGATCAAACCCAAAAATACATAGTCAACTACTGATGGTCAAACCCCAACCATCGATGGTCAAGCATAATCACTGACGGTCACCCCAACCATCGACAGTTACTTGTGGCAAAAAAACCAACAAGCTAATTTGACCTACCTAACCCCAAAAAAATCTAGTTTTTTATATTTTTGACTATTCACAGACCCCTTTCAAATTTTCTAAAGCATACCCTGACCTATTAGCACTAGTACTAATCAGTTTATCAGTTATTAGATTATTTTTAGTCTATTTTCTTAACAAGTATTCTTGTGTTCAGTTTTAGTAATCTTCTTTACTTGATGCAAGTAACTTCTTTCTAGTTTTATTGAATTAAAAATTTAAAATGTGTGGATTGATATCCCCTAAATAAGCTCTCACTTCCAAGATCTAGCTATCACTAGGAAATCCACTCGACTATTTATCTAATGAACAAGTTTGCTTTAGTGCTTTCTTATCTATAGGTTTTCCTCCCAAGCCAAAGAGGAGCTCTTCACAATCTTATATTTCAATGCATGCAAAACCAAATAGGTTTTTCAACCATACCCATATTGAGTTTATTTTATCTCTTTCCTAGAACTTAAATAAAAAATTTACATGAAACACTATGGGGTGTTTTGAGTGCTTGTGTAAGTGAAAGGAATTTAACAGAGTAGTCATATGAGTGTCTAAGATCAAGTAGTTATCTTGATAGATAAAGCTAAGTGAGAAGATTGATGACATTAGTATTCACATGTGTGAAGGTTTAAAAATAATATTGATATATGGATAGATTCCACTATGTGAGGAGATCACATGGTTCAAGTTTCAGGTCTGGACATGGAGCGTAGCAAAAGTTATTAAGGTACAAAGTTGGCTTCTCAGATAGAGTTCAATAAGTTCCCATGCTTAGCCAAATTTGTGATATCAAAAATCTACGATGAGAATTTAATCAAGTGATGAATATCTATAATGAGTGATTAATTAGATAAGGATATAATGGTGAGCATTATAATTATCAGATAGAGATCAATGACAAGCACAAAGTCTATTAGTCAAAGATCTTGAGAATGAATGTGATTAAGACATGTATCATATTCATAGAGTTTTAAAAGCAAATCAAGATAGATGGAGTGAATTAAACCATGCAAAGGAAGATCAATAGTGTGCATTAGTCAATAAGTCAATAAAATGCTCAAAAGGCAAGTAAGTATGCCAAGTGGTAGAAGTTCATTGGACACTGACTACAGGGTACATAAAGGGCACATGGGGCTGCCCAGTGGCTTGATCTCAAAAGTGAGGATCTAAGATCAATGGTAAGTTATGAAATTTAAAGTTATGAGGCTCACAAGGATATATATAGAGCACATTTTATCAATGTGTGTGAGGACACGAGATGAAGACATGTGTCTATAGATGATTTTACATTAACTAGTGACTGTTGACTTTTGAATTAGTAAAAAGATAAACCAGTGCTCAGTATTTAGATTATATAATTTAATCTAGAATGCATTTATTTATGGTTTAAAATTAAAATTTGAATATTACTTCAAGGATCATCTATATAATCTAGTTATAAGGTTTGACTATCTATACAATCAAATTTATTGAGCTCCAAAGTTGACTAAAGGTTTGACCATGTTTTGCAAGTGACCCGAGAAGGATAATTAAAGAGTTCTTGATGGTATTTCAATGTTTTAAGATGAAATAACTATTTAAGAGTGTTTTATACTACATGAAGACCATCTATATGGATTTTTTATGTTTTAACAATCCATATTTAGTATGAATAAAGGCTTAAAAGTTGACTATGTTTATTGCATATACTAATAGTTTGATTGACCATCTTGTAGAGGTAAGTTAAAGATGTTCTAAGAAGAGTTGATGAAAAAAATGAATATTAATATGTCAATTAAGTCTCAAAGGTTCATGAAAAGGTATTGGAGATATTATGTTGCCCATATTCAGTTGTGGAGAGTCAAAATAACTGGACTATATTTTGATTGTATATAACTAGTATGAGTGGTCATTTTTAGAGAGTTGATTTGAGTGTTTAGATCCTCTATTGGAATGTCTAGGGAACATGGAGGTTTTTTATAGGTCTTAAATGTTTCACACATGTGATATAATCATATGACTATGTGAAATATTTGAGTTTTTACTTCAAAATTTTGAGACTGTGTTTTCTGTGTTTGAACGCCTAAAGAGCGAGGAAACCTAATTGGTAGGTTAAAATGTTGAGTTGGTATTATAGGTGGCATGGAACCATGATGGAGTTATAAAATGTATATTTTATATATGTTTGATGTGTTCAAAACATTGGTAGAAGTTTAAAATGGCCCATGGAGTTTAAGTTGTAATGTATGGGTGAGTAGGCCTAATTATTTTAGGTCTCACCAAGCCTAATTGTGGTTTGGGGTTAATGAGGTAATGGAAAACATAAAGAGTGTGGGGTTATTACATGTAACATGTATTAATATCTATTTCAAAGGTATAACAAATATGGTAAGCATCTTGGCTAACCAAGATGGGTTAGACGAGTGCATAGTATAAATACTAGGCATAATTAGCCTATTTGAAGTGGAGTTGAGAGAGCATGGTACTAACCAAAGGAGAGAACCTTTGAAATATAAGGTACATTTCATTTAGGACAATCATATATAAAAAAATATTATTCATGTTTATTTGATCAAGTTGATGCAGGAGGACACACAAATTATTGGACCTAATGAGCTTAAAAGAGGTAAATTGAGCGACTAAGCCCTAGAGGATGTTTGAGAAAGATTAAAGGGTGAAGAATAATTTAATCAAGAGAAGTATATTATTAGGTTTGAAATACATTATATTAGAGGTGGTTATTAGATTAAGGTATCTGAGTGGGTGTTTGGTTGCCTAGGGGGTTGGTTCCTCTTGTGGGATGGGTGTCTCTCCAAATTAAGGGATGGGTGTTCCTTGATCAATTGGTGCTGGTCTAAATGTTGGATCTTATTATTTTATGAATATAGACCATATTTTAGGTTTTTGTGAATTTTATCCACAAAGAGGGTTTCTCACGTATATCATGTGTTATGTGCTTGATCTTGCTATGTTCATTGCAATGGTTAATTTGTATGCATCATGATTATATGTGCTGAATGTTTAAAAATTAGGAATTGAATTGGATTATATTGTATCAATGATTCACCCCCTAGTGATTATACCTCCAATAATTATTACATATATAACAAAACATAATCCATTCAATATTCATACCATCTGGGTATGCTTCACATAAGAATCTTAAATTCTCTTTTAACATAGACAACATACTTGTTTTAAAAAAACTAAAATTTTGGTTCTAAAAACAACCAAGTTTATATTAGTATTATCCAAATATAAAAACAAGTATGCCCAAAACAATAATCTGTCCTTTCTAAAACAACATATCAATACATTTGATTTATATATTGGTTTGCAAGTTTCTCATAGACACATATACAATTGAAATGCAAAGTTAAGTTTACCTCAAATGATCTTTAAGTATTATCCCTACTTACTTATCATATTTATATATCTTCAAAAGATCATTCTTTAAACATATTTAAAACATGTAACTCAATACTCATAAATAATCAATAATACTTTAACTATTTATCCAATTGTTACTAAGGCTTAAATGATCTAGCCCATAAATTATTTTTCAAACTAAGTTTTGCTATTTTCAAGACTTGTTCTAAATAAATTTAATATATAACAAGTATGCGGTCATATATACAAGCCTAAAGCAAAACTAGGTACTAAGTCTATGGTTATTGATAATATACAAGTCACTCATTAATACAATTAGACATAATTATTTTTATTACTAAGGTATAGGTCATTAAATAGGTCAAATGTATAACTCAATTCAATATATATTTTTGATATATATACTAATACAAAGGACATTGTATAAAAAATAGGATGCTTGCCAATAAATATTTTTATTAAATATTGCTTAAATAAGGATGCTACTTTATTTTCCTAATTTATACCATAAGGACATTGCCTCATATATTTATTATATAACCATTTAAATAAGGGATGCTTCCATATGCTCAAATGGTTTGCTATAATTCTATATATATTTATTATACTAAAAGTGAAAACTAGTTCTAAATCTAAAGCATAGACTTATAGAAATACACAGACAATTATTGTTTAGAGCTCAGCTTGTTTAATAGAGCCATAATGATATTCATAAACCCAAACACAATCTATTATAAAAGTGCAGTCCAAAGACAAGATAACTAAATAAATAAATACGTATCTAGGTTATAAGCATAACAATTCACTTTAATTCTATTCAGAATTCTAGTATATGGAAGGGTCATTTAGTTTGAATTAAAATTTCTAATTTTAGGTTTCAAGACCCTAATTGAAATGCCACACCTACCAACACTACTTAGAATTTTTATTTGTGGGAGACTGATTATGACATCAAAGATTTGAATTGTTAATGTATATATACATCTATGCCTATTTTACTCATGGTATCAATGTTTGTAAAGCACAAACAATATATATATATATATATATATATATATATATATATATATATATATATATATATATATATATATATATATATATATATATATATATTGTTTGTGCATATATATATATCACAAAAATTAGATGGGCATTAAATTATGTACGTGGTTTTGGATTTACTTAGATATGTAACAAGGTACTTAACTAAAATAAGTATGATATATATATATATATATATATATATATATATATATATATATATATATATATATATATATATCACAAAACCTAGATGGACATTAAATTATGTACGTGGTTTTGGATTTACTTAGATATGTAACAAGGTACTTAATTAGAATGAGTATAAGATAGTTATTTAATATGTAACCAAATCTCACTTTTATAAAAGTCAAAGATTGTTTCTCAAACTTAAATGCAACCTTGTAGATGTATACACAGTCCCTTTATATTCCTCATAATTAAATAAAAAGGATATTGTCATACATATATGAATAGGATGATAGTAAAATATTTTTTTCTAATATATAGATTAAGACATTTATATTCCTAAAGATATATCCGTGAATAAATAAAATTCAGCCATAGTTAAAAAGCACTATCCTTAAATATATAAAACATAGTTATCTACAATATGTGTTTGGGTTGAAGACAAATTTAAAATCTAATTTTGAGTATTAATACACAAGAAAGATAACCCAATCCAAAATTAGGGTCTATTTCTAAAGAATAAATAAACCATATAGATGGAAAAATGAAATACAATACCAACCTTTAGAGGATTTGCTTGCAATATGAAACACCTCTCTGCTTTCTTTTCCCAAACTCTCTCTCAAAATCCTCTACTTCTTCTCTATCCGTGTCTTCACATCCTTTATTTTTTTATCAAACTTAATTTATAAAACTATTAACCACTTACTCTGTCGTGCCCTTCTCTTTGCATGCTATTATTCTCTTAGTTCGCCCTCCATGCATAAAATCCCACTCTCCTTTCGATTTCACTAAATGAATTTGTCTCTTTATCAAAAACCATAGTCTATCCTTTATTTAACTTTCTTAATTAATATTAAATCATATAATTTGTTTAATATAAATCATTATGCCACATTTCTCAAGTTATCTAAAATATAAGTTTATGTTGACCAATTAAATAATGATATCTAATTTCTAACTTCAATGTAGTTTCAAGCATGTTATTCAAAAACTAAGTTTAAGATCAACTTAACTCTAAGTTAATACTTTAAGATAGTTCAAAATATTAGAAAGTAACTAAAATAAAATAAATTGTTTATTTATCTCATAGATATATGAGTCTATAATTGCTTCTAATTAAAAGATAACTGTATCTTCAAAAACTAGTATATATATAGATTATATATATACATATGTCTTACTTATAGTGATATCCCAAATATCAATAATTAGTGAGATAAACATTCAAAGATGTTTTTAAAGACATTATACTAGTTTATACTTATAATATCAATTAAATATTTATTTTCCTAATTTATTCTAAAAAATCTAGATAATTATAAGTAAAAAAATCTTATGCATATCAAAAACTCATTCTACATTCAAAAATACAATCACAAAAAGATTTATTTAAATACGTACTAAAATTTAAAACATGTTATGCATATAATATTTTAAATCTATTATGTCTATGTAGGGTCACTAGTAATTCCTCTAACATCCCCCAATTGTCCCATCTAATCCATATTCTTTGATGATGTTCTCCCTCATCATGCTCTAAGGGTAGGATCAATCCTACATCCACCTTGCAACAAGTAGGTATTTAGTCTAAGTCATAATATATATCAACCAATGATGAAAAACTAAAAAATTATACATCTATAATGTACAAAATAAGAAATTACAACTATCATATAATATAAATTATACAACATATCACTGTCCCATAAAAGTGTGTCATTAAGCTCAAATCAAAGAACTAATAATCAACTAATAAACATATAAATCCATGGATTCTAAGGTTATAAAACATAGGGTGAAATCAAGATGTAACACAATGTAATCATCTAAAAATGACACTTGAGTGCTAAGAGTGTTACTTGAGACCACTTATCCCTATCTTAGCCCTAGACCTATCTTAGGGCCTATTTACACATTTATCTAGCCTTTGTGTAGGTTAAACACATCCCTAAACATCCCTAAAGTAGTCCCAAATGCTCACTTTAGCATTTTGGCCCTTAGTGCCTCAGTTTATACCACCTAAACACTAGCACCATAATTTGGACAATAACATCAATGGTATCAGTGTCCTAATTTGGGTACTATTATCATTTTCCCACCTTTTATCACCAATGGATATCTTTTCAAATAAAAAACCACCTAGGGTTGACCTAGACCTCTTTTAAGAACTACAAAAGAACTATAATGTTGGAGTGATCCACAATTAAATGTACTAGATAAGATTGAATACATAAAGAAAACTCACTATGAGACTACCAATAAGGTGTCGATATGAGGTAGTATCAACTAAGGGAGATGGGAAATTAGTCTCAAGATTCACACCATATAGAAAAGGAGTTAGAGATGGCTTACAATCAACCATGCTAAACCATGAAAGTAAAGCAATAACATACTTAGATTATGCAATAGAGATCCTAGAGTTAGACTAAGAAATTTCAATCTCAAGGAAGTAGTGCAATAAGCCCAAGTTAGTCATTGAGAACCTGATAGAAAAATAAATTTTAACTACTATGATGGTGGATGGAGAACTCCTTGTGATCAATAATTAATCCATGTAGAGAACCATAATCAATGATGAATCATCCTATCATAAGATGTAGACATTCAAGTCAAACTGGCATCTAGTGAACCCAACTGAAATAAGAAAGGAGTCCATCGTTGCATACGAAGATTGAGGATCCTGTTTGAATCCATAGAATTTTTTTCAAAAGTTTGTAAACTAAGGAGTAATATTCTACAAATACTTATGTTTTCTCCATGTATATTTCCTCTTTGAGGTCACCATGAAGAAAGACACTCTTCACATTCATTTGATGAACATCCCAATGATGTGCTGTGACAATGGCAAGAGTGAGCCATATTGAGTTCATTTTGGCAACTAGGATAAATGTATTAGTGTAGTCAATGCCAGGCACTTGAGAAAAACCTTTTTATACCAAACATGCTTTGAACTTGTCTACTAATCCATCTGCTACAAACTTTGTTCGATAGATCCATCTACGCCAAACCAGTTTTCTTCCCTTAGGAAGTGGGACTAAATCCCAAGCATTAATCCTCTACAAGGAAGTATAATCCTCTTATATAGAATTATCCCACTAAGGAGTGCCTAATTCCACATCAAATTATTTTGGATTAGAAGGATATGCAATGAAAGCATGTGGGGAATCTTAGAATGGTGAACATGTTCACCTATTATCTGATATATCTCTAAGCCATTAGCCAACACTTTGTAGTGTCTATCTATCCAAAAGAGGACAAATGCTTGAAGAGGTAGGAGGGGATTCCTCATCATCTAAATATAATATAGGATAAGGAGGAGGGGAATCCTCATCACTACTCTCATCATTATAACTAGAAGAAGAATCTAGATCATCAGGAGGTTGATCAGGGGGATTTGAATCATCAGAACTATCATCCAATCTAAGTGCATATAAATAAGGCTAAAAGGTGTCAAGTTTAGAGTCTAAGGGACCCCTTATGAGATAAACACACATCTTAATGAAAAACTCATGAGTGGTAGGATAGATAATCCTATATCCCTTAACACCCTTAGGATATCCAATAAAGATGCAATACTGACTCTGAGGTTCCAATGCCTTATGTTTCTTCTTAGGAATGCGATCCATAAAAAGTGAATCAAACACTTAAAAGAGCTAAATTATGGGGTTTTGACCCCTAAAATATTCTAAAGGATTTACTCCCTTCAATTCTTTGTGAGTAACTCAATTCTAGATATAACAATCATAGTTGATGGCCTCAACCCAATACCAAGGTGCAAGTGACTTGGAGTGTAGCATAAAATTTACAATTTCCTTCAAGGACATATTCTTATGATCTGTAACACAATTATATTAAGGACTATATGGAAATGTATATTATAGTCAATCCCCTCTAATGTACAAAATTTCTAAAAATGGTTACTTACATACCACCATTATCTGTGTGCAAAATCTTGATGACTTTACCCAAGCTACAGTTCAATCCCCTCTAATGTACATAATTGCTCAAATGGTTAATTAGATACCACAATTATTGGTGTGAAAAATATTGATGGCTTTACCCAAATATTTCTATAAAAGTACTTTGAAGTCCTAAAAATGGTCAAAGACCTTTGACTTTTGCCTAAGAAAATACACCCAAGTATACCTTGAATAGTCATCGATGAAAGTAAGTATGTATTTTGTCCTATTGAATGAAGGTTTTAGAAATGGGCCAGTAATGTCACTATGAAGAATATCCAATATCTATTTAGCTCTCTATGTTTTTCCCTTATCATAGTTCTCCTCTAAATGCTTACCAAGAATGTAACCATGGCAAAATCCATTAGAAACTTAACTCATGGTAACCTGAAACCATGTCTTGATGACTAAATTTCTCTAGGTAGTGATAGTTGAGATGGAAAAATAACTCATTCCATAGTTTAATCACCTCAGTTGAATGAGTGAGTAATGGAGTAGAGGGTTGATTAAGAGCAAAATTAGAGAAAGTATACAACCTAGATTGGTGATCTACTTTCCCAAATGCAATAATGGAGACACTATTAGATTCCCTAATAACCATAGAATTGGGTGTGAACCCAAATCTCTTGCCTAAACTAATGTGAGTGATTTGGTAAATAGATAGGAGATTGGTGGATAAAGAGGAAACACATAGAATGTTATGAAATTTTCCATCATTTACTTCAATGGATCCACTCCCACTAACTTCTATGAAAGTATCATCATTTAATAAAATGGTAGGCAAAGAATAAGTCTCCAAGGATGCAAACATGTCTTGTGATGAATCCATGTGGTGTGATACACCAAAATCAATAACCCATGTGGAAGACTTGGATGTAACTACAACAAGTGCTTTACCTTTATCTTTTCCCTTCTTACTATCTTTTCCCTTAAAAGACCCCTGTGCTTATGAAATTTGAGTGGAAGAATCAAAGACACTTCTATTATACTTCTTGTTCATTTTGTCAATTGGTAAATATATTTCATCATGCGTTTGGACTCATTATGCTCAAATTTATTCCAATAGCCATATGCGAGTCACTCTTTCTTGGGTTTCCCATCTAAGGAGGAGGACTCTTTTGATGCTTTTGGCTTATAATCAAAATTTTGACCCTTTCTTTGCTTTGGGTACTTTTTTTTATGTTTCTTCTCCTTGATATGAGAAGCCTTTTGTTTGTCATGACTCACAAAAAAAGCATGAGATTAGAGGAATTCAATGTACGCATTTGAATGAGCTTGTCTTGCTTCTGAGTTAAGTCAACAATAAAATCATCCAAGGATGACATTGTCCATGTAGTTTTAAGGGCATTCTTAGTGGTGTGGAAGGTAGAAATGAATATAAAATAGTCAGATCCCAATTTATCAAGGATGGAAATAATCAATTGATCATCCTTTTTGTTATTGTCACATAGTTTCAACTATAACCCAAGTGATTTGAAATTTGTGAATAAGTCTTGTATTTTCCAACTCATGACCCCTCATTTCATCTTATTTTATAAAGAATTTATCCAAAAAGTCCACATTGATTTGGAGTTATTATAGATTCAATATAAAAAAACAAGTCAAAAAACATAGATAGGCATAATAGACCATAGGCTATGTCACTTCAGTTGTACCTCTTCACCTTCTCTATGTTAGGTGTTAATTCTATTTCTATACCCATCATGATTTGGTGCAAGCCTTTGATCCTCAATAGGATTTACACTTTGAATTTCCACTCATTATAGCTAAATGATGTAATAATTGGAATAAAACTGAGATCTAGGGTTAAAAAAAGAAGTATTTGCTGAAATGTGTGTGCTGTAGACTGGTATTGTAACACACCTTTGAATCTGTATAGTATAAATTAAAAAGGCACAAGAATAACACCAATGTGAAGAGATTAAAAAAACACATATTTTCAAAAAATGGTACCTAGAAAGAACCAATGGACTGAAATTTATACTTAATACAAGTTCAATATGGCAAGGTGATCCTTCAATTTGCAAAATTTAAAAAAAAGTTGAGCATTCAAAACTTGAGGTGCTAAAGACAAGCCACACTAGTAAGAATCCAAATTTAATCCCCATTCATGTGACCATACCATATGACTAGGGGGATAAGGGATAGGATGAGGGCTCCTCCCTTGATGATGTCACTTTATATGGTGATGTGAATTAGAGAGTGATGTCACTCTTAAAATATCCCCTTTTTGCCAATGAATATTTTCACAAACTATTGGCTTAAATTTGATGGTCATGTGCACATGCCATAGGAAGTGTCCAATGGAGGATATTTATATGTATGGTGCTAGAACCACATATCACACTAGTAATGAGGTGGGAATCCAAACTTTTGGACCCATAGATGTGTGACCACATAGTGGAATTTTGCATTGCTACTTTACCATGTAATTGGTGACCAAGCCATCAAGCCTTGGGCCTCATAATGGCATGGCATGTGGAGTTCACACATATCCATGTCTGAGGTAGACTATAATTGGTCATCATAGAGGCACAACACATGGAGAATGTGCATCATCACATCTAAGGTAGCTGAGTCTGTGAGCCTTGGGCCTTACGAAGGTGTGGGTTATAGATTTTCAAAGGTTTGTGGCTATGTATTTACATTGACTGAGGTCAGGTTAATGATACTTTGGGATCATGGGTGCAAAAAAATGTGTGCACTCTTCAAGTTCTATGTTATCACATGGATGAGGGCCTGAGAGGCTAAATTTTTTCTATCTTATATTTGATAAAAATATATTGAAAATAAGTCAAAAAATGGCAAAAAATACCTGCAAAGAGAACCCAGATCTTAGAAAATATGTACATTTTTATGTAAATCTATCAAATACCCACTTTTAATTTTACAAAAAATAGAGTGTTTTTTCAAATTAGAGTACCAGATAGTACAAAATCTAAAGATTTCTAAAAAATTCCCTCAAACCCTCCAAAAAGTGTGAAAATTGACTATCACAAAACTAGGTCATGTTTACCTCCAATCCTAGGGTTATGATACCTTATAAATCTAACAATGTTGTTAATTTTTCATTAATAGACACTAATTGTATATATCTACATAATTTTTTGAAAAATCCCACCAAACCCTTAAATCTCAAAATCATGAAAAACACCTGAACATGCTGAATGCAAGGTCTCATAATAAGAACAATAGTGTTGGCTACCAACAAAGCTATGATACCATGTCAGATTGGAACATAATTAGATCTACTAGATAAGATCAAATACATGAATTTTTTTATATGAAGCAGTGAAACCTAAAAAGAACAACTCAAAATAGGAAGAAATAATATATTCAAAATAAGGAAATTGTGTTTAGAAGTATTAACATTATTAGACAAAAATTACACAAGAATGTTCTTTATATAGGTGGAAAATAGATAATTCCCAATATCCTCATGCAGGTGGGATTATTTTCCCCTTAAGGATCTTCATTAAACGTAATAAATCTTTACTAAACCATATAGACAAAACCCAGTGGGACAAAAGTCTACACCAACATAGAATAATATATATACATGAATTTTATCCCATTTTTCACTGGATGGAAATGAGATGAAAATAACACAAATTAACTTAAAAAAGGTTATGCACAATCAAGTTTATTAATCCTATTCTACCCTACTTTTACATATAGATATATACAACATTACTAGGCTTATATTACTTAGATTTCCAGTCTTAAACAAACTCATAGCACTTAAGTCAACATTAATACTAGCTTCACTTGCACTTGCACCAACACTTAGGTAGGGAGAACTACATCAAGCTTGATCCCTCCTCAGAGTATTGGTATGTAGGAAATCTCATCATAATGGGGTGTTGAAGATGTCTAACCTACCCCACTAACATTACACTTTATTACTTGTGCCAATTGGGTGCCCTAATAACATGGACGTCTAGGGTTTGTATTTAAATCAGTTAAAATAAGCCACCAAAAAAGAACCAAAACTCGTGCATGTAAGAATAAGCTTGGTAGACTCAAACACAAGTGTACCCAAAAGCTTAGAACATTTTTGCATAAAAGATACTAGCACCAAAATGAGGACACTAGCACCATTAGTGATACTATCTAATTAGGGCATTACTATATATTAAGGGTTTTGACTTTTAGATCCTATTTGTGACACTCAAATAAGCTCTTATCCCAATTTGTAGCCTTCATATCTTCCATCTCAGTCAGTTTTTAGCTAAGTACATGTTTACATCATTTATTAATATTTTTAGAAAGGTTGAATTAGGTCAATTCTATCATAAATTAGTGGTTTAATTGATTGTATATTTTAAACCTTGATTTACTATACTCAACCCCTTTAACAACATAGGGCTTAAACTCCATAACCCTAAAAATTTAAATCATTTGGCGAACTCAACTTACTTTGAATACTAATAAAACCTTAGCCTTATATGCTCTTAGGGTTTGTATTCTTTTATTTTATAATCTTAGATATTAGTTCTAAAATCATAGATTTGTTTCATAATTTCATTCTTGCTATCTTTCATAGATTAAATTTCTTTAAAGTTTCCAAACATACAACTATTTATTTTTTTACTTCCCAACCTACAATGGTAGAATTAAACAATAGATTCAATGAGATTAATAAGAGATGATTACAATATTTCATTTCCAAACATTCAAAGATGCAAGATGACCTTATCAATATTTTCCACAAAGAACTTTAAAAATCAAATAATGGTCAAGACTCTACTCCCCCAAATAACAATATTGTTACAACAACCCAGCTTGTACAACAACCTATTTTAACTTGACAACCTTCAACAATGGAAACCCCTCTTAGGGATAGTTCCTCCTCTCTAGATATACAATCCCTTGTGCATGAGATTCATTATCTATAGGATAAGATGACACATTTTGAGTAGGGTGATACTAGGCCATCACATGCCTTGGATTCTCAAGTTCTTTTACATACACCTTTGGTATAACACATAGTGATAAATCCTTTGACATTTGGATTTGTGGCACCTAAACTTACTTTATATGATGGTAAGGGTGATCCAAAGCACCATCTAAAATATTTACATGCAACATGTTTGGACCATGTGTCCAATGATTGGCTCCTTACTAATTTGTTCCCATGAAGTCTAAAGGACTATACCTTACAATGGTTCTATGATCTTTCGAATCAGTCCATCACTGCTTTCAATCCATTGGTAGATATGTTTTTGACACACTTTTAAATCAACATCAGTGATAAGGTTTCATATGCTCAAATGGCACAACTTAAACATAAATCCAATGAGCCTGTTGCAAAATATGTCTTATGATGTAAAACTATATTGGAAAAGATGACTAGCCCCATGAAATATATTGAAACAAAGTTTATTACCAAGACATATTGAAACAAAGTTTATTATCATAATTACATGAAGCTATCTTGTTCAAGAAGTTTCCAACATTCACATATTTATGCCACACATTGAAATAAATGGAAGTCAAGCTTCTCTCTAAGAGAAAATTAAAATACATAAGTGGATTAGATTCAACTACTAAGAGTTATAATAAGCCTCCATATAAAGTAACAACCACTAAAAAAAAGAGTGATCAAAAGGCCACAATTAACACAAATTAAAAGCCACCTCCTCACTTGGTTTTATCAACTCCTCCATGGAGAGTTTTCACAAATTTTCTAGAATCATTGGCACGTGTTTTATAACAACTCTTGGAATGCAATGTAATATCTATCCCTCCCATCAAATAGGTTGATAAGACATAACCTCTTACAAATAACTATGATTATAATATATTACTTAACTATCATAGGGCATTATACCACACTACAAACAAATACATGAACTTGAAACATAAGATACAAGATTTGATAGAGGTCAATATCATTGATGTGGGCACACCTATAGAGGCACCTAAAGTTCAACTAATGAAAGCTAAGGCATTGAAAATATTTTCAGATCTATTTCAAAAACATATAACTATTGAGGTAGGTGACACTTTAGGTATTCACTGTACCTATTAGGCACATCCACCATTGACATCCTATCACACTACTATAGAGGATGCACACTGTATACACAATATTTTCAAAATTTTATTGATTACTAAAAATTCATATCTTGTAGGAACTTTTTGAGTCTCAATTTCTTTGAGTGCATACCTTAAGGGGTGCACCAAGAAAGGGATGGATAGACCATCGATGCTTCATAAGATTTTTGTTCCTTTTACCACTTGCCACCCACATTCTAGTCTCCTAAAACCTTGAACCCTAAGCTTATTCCTCTTTATCCTATCCATTCCAGTCATTGTCATGCTTTATTCCTTCATTTATTAATTTTTTACCCTTTTAACCTATTAAACAAACTAGGTTGACCTAGTTGACCTAGTGTGTTTTGGGGACACTTCAGCTCTTTTGGATAATTATCCTCTTGACTAACCTAGCACATACCTAATGAGTTACCCTGATAATGTTCTAGGTCAACCCAGTCGACCTAGTATAAGCGATATGTCTAAAATTATTTAGGTAAGATACTACTAGATATACAAGGTCATTTACCAAAAATTCATAAGGTTGAAAGAGAGCAAATAATTAAGTGAAAAAGTGCAAACAAACATATGCTTATTGACCATTCTACTTGAGGAATAAAGATTTAAGGTTCAATACTTTCTTTGGAGCCCCGATATTATCTTATGGAGAAGTATGCTAGATGTTTAGGTAGGTATGTATCTTAGAGATGATTTATATTGGTAATCCTTAAAACCATAATAATCTCTTACAAAGTACCTTCACCAAGGGAGAGATTGAGGCTCAACAAGTTTGTCTTCAAAGGTAAGTATTCCTAACTTTATTTCTCCTTTGTAAGAGTAGATAGATAATGAAATATGTATTCTTCTCTTTCATGTATTAGGATTTCATATACATTGATGTGAGTATATGTCTCTTATGTATGTTTAGTTTAGTTATTGTTTATTTGTTTTGTTCTAACCCCCACTTTGTGCCACAAGCTTTGGTGCACACTATATTAGTTTAATTTTCTTGTTATTAGAATAGTTTAATTTCTTGTTTATTAGAATAAGTGAAATATTAAATCATATGACTCTTTTAGGGTTTTTGTGTGATGGTATTAAATTCTAGGATTTATAACCCTTCCTAGCATGATATGTTGTGATAAATGATACAAGTGATCCCCTAATCAGGTCTAGTGGATCCCCATATTGGTCATGTTCCTACTTAATAAGTGTATACCCAATCAGAAGTGTAGGTGTGGTCTATCTGATATGATCTAGGATTAATTCATGTATGTCATGCAATTCTGATTGCATACATTTTGGTGAACTCAATGTGAAACTAACCCTTGTAGGATTTATTTTACTTATTTCATTCTTTTTGTCATCATTTCTATCATATATTTTGACACACTGGTTCAATTTTATTGACCTAGTTATTTTTCTCTATGCACAAAAATAGGAAATTAGATCAATCAGCTAAACTTAGTATACATTTTAGTTTTTCAGACTTCCAAATTAGCCTACTAGGTTAACTAGCTTGACCTAATGCATTTTCAGACATCTAATTTAGCCTATTAGGTCGACCAAGTCAACCTAATACGTTTCTAGCACTTTTTCAGTAGGTTCTTATATTGTTTCATCGCTCAACTTGACCCAGTTTATAGGTTTTTGATAAATTTATCCAAGGCTCTTGATCAAAAATCTTCTTCATTTTCATCTCTGAACCATCAAGGTTAGTTTTTTATTCTTTTGTCTCTTTCTATTCTATACTTTCCTTTCAAGTTTGTAGTCTTCAAAACTACCCTTGCATAACTAACTAAATTGACCTAGTCGACATAGTTATCTGTTCTGTGTGCTATCTGAAACAACTAGGTCAACCTGGTCGACCTAGTAGGTTTTAAAACCCTATCTTTAGTAGTACTAGATCAACCCTATCGACTTAGTTCTATATGTTGTGCATATAATGTCTTCACTATACCTTGTTTCAAAGTTATAATTCACCTTGTATGTTAATCACATCTTTTATTTTATTTGTTTGCATGCTTAGAATAGTTCACATAGTGTAATTAGGAGGTTTTTAATTAACCACTTAGCTTCACTATTTCTATTTTATGTACACATAGCCAAATCACATAACATCAACAAACATTTTAACATCTGACTACCTAGGCTAACCTACTTAGATTTCATCACCAAGGGGAAAGTTGACTTGATGCTTTGGTCAAGTATAAAGTGTGGTTATGGTATATTTTGGCTAAGCACTCGACACCCTTGTCACTGCAGTGTGTAAAGCGAGGGGGTAGGCCCTAATACCAAGCTTTTATAATTTCCACTATAGTCCCTTTCATCCTAAACTCACCTAAAACCATCCATAGATTTCTATCTAGTAACATGCTTATAGCTAACTCCTTATCATTTAAAATTATTCTTAATAATCTAATTAATATTCTAGGTTGACAAATTAGCTAGCTCTACTTTCCAAGTTGTCTATTTGCTCTTCACTCAATTGTGTGTGCAAGAACTTGCATTAGCCAACATTGGTGCAAGGTTTTACTTTATGTACATCAATTGGATTGGCCAACGTCAGTTCAATTGACTATCTATTTACTTTTAGCATTTAATTTCTTAGATCAACTATAAATTATCTTCTTTCATTTCACAAACTGGTTATCAACTCTTTCTTTTACTTCCTGCTCATTGTACTAGGACAACTATATTAACCTAACACATTTTTTAGCCCTTGTATACTGCACTAAGTCACCCTAGTTGACCTAGCACTATTTACATGCCTTTTCCCTTTTTTTGTTAGTCTTTATTCTCTATACTGGGTTGATCCTATGGACCATGTATAGTTTCATAGTCCCCATTTTTACACTAGGTCAACCATGTCGACCTAGTTCTATTTTAGTTACTTTCTGATTCTTTGCTTTCTCATCTTGCCACTTTAACTTTCATCATGAATTTTTTGTTTAATGAAAACATTAAATCTCAAACAATAGATATGATGGAGTTTACCAATCCTAATAGGGTCTCTCATAAACAAAGTAGGGATCCTTTTGAAAATGTTAGTAATGTTCATATTGCAACCCATACAATAAACTATGGGAAT
Organism: Torreya grandis; assembly: GCA_037957365.1. Lineage (NCBI taxonomy): Eukaryota > Viridiplantae > Streptophyta > Pinopsida > Cupressales > Taxaceae > Torreya > Torreya grandis. Next base: position 2,567,276 of record JARHVA010000289.1, read on the forward strand.
CCTCATACCTCTTTATAGTAAAACCCTCATCTTTTTTTAGAGGATTAACTTGAGCTAGAGTATACACCTAAAATGCTTTTCTTTATCATGGAATCATTTAACATAGATGAAAGGATCCATCTACCATTTATAACCTTATGATTAGCCGTCAAGTTGAAGAACCTTATTATCCTACTTCCACTTTCTCAACTAGATTTGGGGGTATCTATTTCTTTGCTTCTCAACCTATTCCTTAAATCTTGACTCCTTATGCCATGACATCTTCTTCTTTAACTTCTTCTACCTCCATGCCTAGTATCTCAACTAACATGGCTCACTAATCTTATCATGGGTTATGATGAGTGGGATCCCATTACATAGCTCACTAATCTCCCATCTCAAATTTCATTTCTTGAGCTTATGGACCTTTCCCCATCATCAGAACTATCCTATGAAACTATTATTTGAGATGAATGTTCCTCATCCTCCCTTAGCAAGATGGGAGGCAACCTTATCTAGTTCTGAGGATAGTATATTGCAATAATGTGAAGAGATGTCTATCAATGTTGATGAAACTATCGACACTTCTCTTTCTTTAAAATTTCCCATCGCATCTATGATTCTGGATGAGATTCTACTTCATGGAGATGATCTTCCCTTATTTATTATCATCTAAATAGGCAATATCCAAGTGAAAAGAGCATTGATTAATGAGGGTTCTAGCACTTATGTTATTTCTCTTGATTTCATTAAAACTCTTGGGTATTTTTAATGCAATCTTAAGTCGACATGTAGCACCTGCCAAGGATATGATAGAAGGAAAATGCCTCCTCTTAGGTGTGTGTGGATTCCCATTACTATTCCACTTGGCATTATTCATATAAAGGTGATGATCTTTAACTTTCCCCTTTCTTATAACATCTTGCTTGGTAGGCCATGGACATATCGTATGTAAGCTATCACTTCTTCCACCTATCAATGCATTAAATTCCCTCATAATGGAGCCATTTATAGGATTCAATGAGATACTAACCCTTGAAATTTTGAATATTTCCAAGATCATGGTGTTTCAAGATTCTTACTCTTGAGCCTTTACCTAGAGTTCTATTCCATGAGTCACAACATTTGAATTTTATTGTCAACTCAACCAGAGGTTATAATGGGCATCCCAAGCTCATTGGAAACATTCCTCCCAACCTTTTAAACTCTGATGATGATGAGCTCGATGATATTAACTTAAAGATCAAATTTTTTTATCTCATGCCTCATCTCATCTCATAGATTCTTACTTCCTTGTAATCTCATTCTCATAAACCTCCTTGAGATGGAATTCCCATAGTCTTATCCAAGACTCAACATTCTATTTACCATGCTTCTTTTGATGACAAAATTATTCTCACTTGTGTCATTGATCTTCATACACCAAATTATGATAATGGATATTCTTTAGATGATCCTTTATTAGGAGCTATTGTCCAAGCCCATGATGCCAATATTGTGCATTATTTTTCCTCTTTACTTGAGTATTTTCATGCCTCTTCTCATGTTCCAACATTTATAGTTCCTGATTCTTATAATTTCCCTCTTTATCACATAGTAGAGATGGCAACAAGACCTTCAATTTCTAAGGATCCTTATAGGACTATGATAATAGATTATGCTATGACCGAACCTTATCACTTTGTCACACCTAGGGTAGTCCTCCTTAGACCTTCTATTGATCCTACCCTTCCTACAATGGAACCTATATCAAAACTACTTATTATTGCTACTTCTATTATTACTGAGCCTACTCTTGCTTCTTCCACTAGTACCCTTTTTATTAAGTCTAGTTCCATTCCTTCTCCAACACCACCTTATCTTGGTGATGGTTTGATTCCTTTACCTAATTTGGATCCTTTTCCCACTAAATGGGCTGATGATTCATTTCCTTCTTCTTCCATGCCTGCTACACTGTCTCCTATGAGTGTTTCTCCTAAAAATTCTCAAAAGCATATCTATTGCTTCCATGGGATAGACAATCACTCTTCTACCCATTATCATAAGTTATGATAATATAGTTATTCCTTTCATCCTTCTTCCCCTTAAATAGACACTACTTTAACTCTTCCAAAAATCCTACCTGAATATATACCTAATTATGGTGAGAGGTATTGTCTATGGCTCTAATACAACACACATCACACTGATCATTATCCTTCAAAAACATCTTAAGGACCATATTATATATATATTATTGGACCTTATACCATTCTTTCCATATGTAATTCTCTAAATAAGGCTCCCCCTTCTTCTCCCATAGCTTCACCTCCTGTGGTCCCTTCACCACCTTCTGCTGCTCCACCTATGGTTCTTTCTCCGCCTGTGGACCCTCCTTCACCCATGGATCATTCTCCACTAGTGATTCCTATATCTCCTATAGATCCTAATCCCATGAATTATCCTAACCATCCTTTCCCCAATTTCCCTCCTCAACATGATCTACTGAGTATTCTTACTTTTTGAGTTGAGGAGATTAGAAAATAAATATTTGCCCAGTATTCAACAAAGATTGATGAGACATTAGCAATAGTTCATATTCAACTTCATAGAGTTTTATTTGATGTTGTAGATAATTTATGTGGATAGATTTACTAGTATTTATGAGTACATACATGGTACTTCCTCATTTATATTTGGATTGGATGTGTGATCCAATCTTATTTTGATTTTGATTATATCATTTGACACTATTTCAAATTATTTCCTATCTTATATTGTGTTTCTCCTTCTTATTGTACTATAGTTAGCTTATGTTTTTATGTTTTTGCATATACTTGTCTTTTTCCTTATCATTGATTTCTTTTCCTCTAGATTTTTTATTAAAACTCTTCCCTTGTATCTTCATGATTGTTTGCTTTCTTATCTTTATTTTTCATAGATAGTTGTCATGGTGACTTGGTTATATCTACCTTGTTCCATTTGGTTATTATCTCATTTTACCATGTCATTAGTTAACAAACAGTCTTTCTCATTACTATTTCCTTTATCGATCCTCCTTTGGATCTCTTTTTTCCTTCTTCCTTTTTTTCAAACTCAGCTTATACATGGTTGAGACTTGAGATCACATACTTGTTCATTGTCAAGCCTAAGTGTCCTAGTCAGTATTTTATCTTGGGTTACTTATATTCCTTTAACTTTAGCCTACAACTCATTCATGTGAATCACTATCTCTCTCATGATTGGTCATTCCAAATACATATGGAGGAGGAATATTAAAAAGAAAAAAGAAGCCTTCAAAATAAAATTAAAATCCGAATCATTTAAACAAAAGGAAATGATATCAAAAGGCAAAAATATTATTAAAAGTCTAATCACACTAAAAGACATGATTCGAAAGCACATCTCCTTCTTCTAGTCTAAGATCAAACTCCATAGTTGGCCTCACAATAGAGCCAAGGTCCTTTGGGGTGTGGTAGGCTAGTAGATTAGAAGATAAGAATAAAAAAAAATCTTTTAGTGTTACCTACTTTCTCACGTAATTACCCAATATTCATAGTAGACTGACGGCTCTATAAGGGGTCCTGAAGAGAGGGGAACACATCATGGGGAGGTAGGTCCATTTTAATTTTCCTTATATCAATCTGCCTTCATGAGTTGATCTTAGTAGCAGACATATCTACCTACAAATCTTTTTGTCTATAGGGAATATGTTTCCTTTATACATAGACAACCACTAGTCACTTAGTGTCTTCTCATGTCCTTAGTATGCCTATTGCCTCTCAAGGTCTTCTCATAAGATGCATAAGTATTTGATTTTTACATTCCCTTTCCTCATATTTCCTCTTGGGAAATATTATTTTTCTTTCTGATCACTCCTATTGAAATTTCATTTGTGAGTTGCTTTGTAAGTCCATGGATAGGACTGAGCATCCCTCACAAATTACCACCTTTTCTATCATATTACCCACATCCTTGATTTACCATTACTTATCCTTCTGATTACCAATGTTATTTTGGTACCCCTTGGGTTTTCTTTTTTGAGTTGTAGTGTAAGACTATGGATAGGACCCAACCCTCCTCACAAAACAAATTTTTTCCAATAACCAAGTCACCATCCAAATTACATGTATCAAGTAAGAGATAAGATTCAATTGATTATGAGGTTACACATCATTTGACATAAATACCATCTTGATATCTAGTATTTTTTATGCTTGCTTCATTTTTATTTTGCCTTTTCTTTTCTAATTTTTTGAGTGCATGTAAGATTACAACCATTTCTTGAATTTCTCATACTTCTTAGCTTGAATTAGTATGATAAATTTAAGACCAGGTTTTTGATTTTTTTTTTTTTTATACTTCCCATCATGAAATAGTATAATTGATTGACTTAATTTTGATTTGTTTTTATTACCATGTTTGCCTTTTTACATACCTTCCATTTTATTTTATTATTTGTCATACTTTCCAATGTGATATTTAGTATGATTTTATTTGTTTTAATTTGGTGAAAAAATATTTTACATTAGTTTAAAAACAAATCCCATTTTACCATCTTGTTTGCAATTTTATTGGTTGTTTATAATTAGTAATTTTTTTATTGCACATTTCCCAATTTGAACTAGTGTGTAGTACGTTTCTTTGATTGACTATATTTTTCCAAGACCTTTTTTTCCTATTTCTTTTTTAACTGTGCATGTGTTTTTCATAATGCTAGAAAAGAAGCCACATCACATATATTTCCTATATAATATAAAACAAAGCTAAATACATGTGCTAGAAAGAAATATATCTAAAGAATCTATAACATCAACCATAATGAACAAACACAATAACCATAAAAACAACATACATAACCAACATCAATAAGCCAAAATTATACATCATATATATATCTCAAAATTTTGATACAAAATATAAAATCATATACAATGCCTCAATGCTAAAGCTGAGCTCCATGCTATCTATCTCGTGGCCTAGCCACACTGCCTACTAAGGCCTTAGTCTGACTACTCCAAATAGTATACTGTAATGAGGTAGTTTGAAATCTCAATCCCTCTACCTATCCTTATAAACATGCTATTTACACCTGTGCCTGTACTAACTCCATTTGGGTCACTACTTATGGCTATGTTAGTTGGTTTTACATCATTGTCTATGCCTACATCATCTATGTCATTGTCTCTAGATGTGTAGCTCTCTCATTAGCTAGGACTTACCAAGCTTGCCTCTCCCTTACACCCATATTTTCTAGTGGTTATACCCTCTCTCTCTACATCTGTATCTACTTCATGGCCTCTCTTGCTAGTCTAAACTGGCTCACCTAAAATGGGACATATGGTACACATAGATCCTCTAGTGTCATGGGGTTGTACAGATGTAGAGTCTTGTCTAGGACATAAGGGAGTGCTCCCCTAATTAGGGACCCCCATCTGTCCTCTTCATCCTTAGTTATACCTTAAAAATCACACCAAATGGATGTTAGATCACTATCATATCTCATAATATCTATCTATCTACTAAATAACAAACTTAAAGAAATAAATCAATCACATTTTTCTTACCTAGCTGTGTCTCGACTCCTATGGTCTAGCCATCTATACAACTACCTAACATAGTGTCCCCATCTATGGGGCCTCCTAGTACCTCCTCTGTAGGTCACCTCCTTAGCTCAAACCTAGATATCATGGCTCACATACATCTCAGGCTATACTTGAGTGATCTCTCTCTCAACCATCTCTCCTTTATCTCCTCTACTAACTCACCAAGGATGATGATGGTCTCCACTCTCTCTTCTTACATCCATCGATGTCGTATCCTCAGTGGTCATAGCTCATCTCTCTATGGAGATGGTGGTGGTACATATAGTATCTCTACCTCCACTTCCATCTCCTTTTACTCTACCCCTCATCATGCCTGACCAGTCCATGGTCGCTCCCAGCATGGCCTTAATGTTGATCTCACTATCAATGGTTTAAGTCCCCTCTTCCCTCATGGATCTCTCACATGTTGACTCCACTGCTTAGGCATGAGTATCAATGTCACTAGATGAGGCAAACCCATCTACCCTAGCACTTGTGCCACTGGATGTGGCTCTCTCCACCATGTATAGTGTCATATCACCTCTCTCATCTTTATTATTTTTTCCAACTATGTGCTAGCTCTCCCAAGTAGTCATTAGCTACTCATATGGCCACCATACTATTTTTTATCTCACTATCTATAATGCTAGCATGTGGGCACAACCCATGCTACTTAGTCCTCCCTTTATTTCCTTACCTGAGGTAACCTATCATCGATTACATGGGGCAACCCAATCGACTGATATATAAGAAATATTTCATATATCCATGCTATCAATAATATGATTGATCCTATGGTCTTATGTCCTCTAACTTACATCTTGAATAGATCATGAACAACCTAGACCCTGATGACAGAGCCTAGATTATATAACACTCCCTCCTCTAGCATCATCCTACTCAAGGCTACCATGAATAGTAGTACCTTTCCATTTGACTTGTGACAGAGTACTTAATATATCACAAGGCCTATCAACACCTTCCAAAGATATATAATTTGCAATATATACACATCATCCATACTCATTCTCGACCTTACAAATATCATCTCTGAGCTTGTAACTCACATGGATAAGGATCTCCTCTCTTTTGTGCTATCTGGTATCCCTATGGTCACTGGTGCTCCTACTATGGGTAATCCAAGGATGGTATAGACATTATTTAGTGTGATATCCACCTCTATCACATCCCCATCCAACTCCCATCTAAAGGTGTTGGTCAACCATTCCCAATAACCAAAGAACATGACCAACACATCCATGATGAGGGAGATCCTATACATATTTGATATACCTTTAAGACCCATGGCTACTAGTATAATTATGTCTCTATTTGTCAACCTATCTAACAAATTTGGTAACTAAGACACATCTAACAACATTTAGAACTATGACCATCTCTACAATCAAGAAACAACAAAGGATGTATTAGTTCCTCCATGTCAAGTATAATTGTAATACATTCATTATACATTCTATTTTAAATAAAAAATAAGCATAATTTATTCATTTTAATCCATTTTATCCTATTTTGGTCCCTTCTACCCTTCTTTGGTCATTTTGGGCCATTTTATCCCTTTTTGGTTTCTTACATGCTTTTTCATGTTTATTCTCATTCCTTGGTCAACCTAGTTTGACCAAAATTTCCCTATTTTTATCTTATTTTATCCTAAATTTCTTATTTTATCTCTTATCTTCTTCTCCCTAGTATTAAGTTTTCATTTTATTTGTTACAGACCAACTTGACACTTTTTCAATAGGTTTTAGCTTGTAAAATACACTAGGTCGACCTATACCTACTAGGTCGATCATATGGATTTTTACCCTGATTCAACCTACTAGGTCTACTTGGTTGACCTAGTAGGTTTAGTGTGCTGACCTAGTATATTTTTCTAAAAATATGGATTTTTATTATTTTTTCCCTATTTCCTTCAAACCCATTTCCCATCTTCCTATTTTCTTCACTTAGAATCTAATTTTGTTCAATTTTGACATGAAAAAAGGCTTAAAAACAAATTTTATCAAAAATTCACTTAATTCAATACAAATTTCAAAAATTGGTTTGAGATCCATAGTTGCATACTTGTAGTGCACCTGTTACCACCTCTGGGTGTCCTTCTCATCTAGTATATCATCCGTTTGCCATCCTAGCCTTGTTTGGTCTCATATATCTCTTTCCTCTCCTTTACAATTCAAAACAACAAAATAACTCTCTTTTTCCTATTTAAAACCACTTTTTAGCAATTCAAATTCTTCAATTATTTTCCTTTAGATTCATTATTTTGATTATTATTTTGTTTTTTCTCATCTATTTTACAAATCATAAAATTCATTGGATTCATTCCGACGTAGAGATTATTTTCACTATATATGCCTATATTCCAAAAAATATGATTTTTGGCTATTTTTTTCACTAACTTCTATAGGTTCACCTAGTGTTATTTACATTGGACACCTTCACTTTCTTGCAGTCTTCTTCTTTATCTACAAAATTAAGGTAAGTTAAAGGTATGTTTTTTTCAATTCTATCATTTCATTTATCTTATTTGATTCTTAATACACCATAATTAGCATCAAAATTTCATGTTATCATGTTCTATTCTGAAGTACCATCTTGTATTACACTTACGTGACACATGATGAGCTTCGGCTAGGGTATATGTATACACATAATATTTTCAAACTTTTATTAATTACTGACACTTTATATCTTGTAGGAACCTATCGATTCTTAATCTCTCTAAGTGCATGCCTTAAGGGGTACACCAGGAAAGGGGTGGGTAGACCATCAATGATTCATAATATTGTTATTCCTTTTGCCACTTGCCGTCCACACTCTAGTTTCCTAAAAATTTGAACCCTAAGCTTACTCCTCTCTTTCTTATCCATTCTAGTCATTGTCATGCTTTATTCCTTAATTTCTTACCTTGTTACCTTTTTGACCTATTTAGAAAAATAGGTTGACCTGGTCAACCTAGTGTGTTTTGTAGACACTTTAGCTCTTTTGGATTATTAGCCTCCTGATCGACCTAACATATACCTAGTGAGTTAGCTTAAAAACATGCTAGGTCAACCCGATTGACCTAGTACAACTGACATGTATGAAAGCTTTTAGGTAAGATAATACTATATATATAAGGTCATTTAACACCACTTCATAAGAGTTGAAAGAGAAAAAAAAATTAATTGAATAAGTATAAATGAACATCTACTTATTGACCATTCTAATTGAGGAATAAAGCTTTAGGGTTCAATACTTTATTTGGAGCTCCCATTTTCTCCCGTGGAGAAGTTTTTTAGATACTTAGGTAGGTCATGTAGCCTAGAGATGATTTATTTTAGTTATCCTTATAACCACAATAATCTTTTGTGAAGTACCTTGGCTAAGGGAGAGATTGAGGCTCGATAGGTTCATCTTAAAAGGTTAGTAGTCCTAACTTTATTTCTCCTTTGTAAGAGTAGATAGATAATGTAGTATGCATTCTTCTCTTCTATGTATTAGGATTCTATATACATTGACTTGAGTATATGTCTCCTATGCATGTTTAGTTTAGTTTTTATTTATTTATTTTGTTCTAACCCACACTTTGTGCCACAAGCTTTGGTGTGCACTAAATTAGTTAAATTTTCCTGTTATTATAATAGTTTACTTTCTTGTTTATTAGCATAAGTGAAATATCAAATCATAGGAATATTTTAGGGTTGTAGTATGATTGTGTTATGCTTTAGGCTTTAGATCCCTTCTTAACATGATATGTTGTGATAAATGATACAAGTGATCCCCTAATTGGGTCTTGCAGATCCCCCATATTGGTCATGCTCTCAATTAACAAGTGTATACCCAATCAAAAGTGTAGGTGTCCTCAATTTTATCTGATCCAAGATTAATTCATATACATCATGAAATTTTGATTTCATACACACACCCCCTACATAATATCATTGGTGTGTATCATAATATAGTACTGTCTAGACAACTCATCACTTTCTCAGAGAAGGATAATGTCGATGATAATTTAGATTTATATGCACTTTTTGTAAAAGCATACATTGATCATCATCCTATTCAAAGTTTTATGGTTGATAATGGGTCAAGTATTAACATGTGCACTATGACACTTCTACAACATTTGAGTTATTTAGAATAATACATTTGTCCAACTGACATAATTATTGGTGGTTTTAGTGGCCATGTTTAGAGTTTATTGGGAGATTTTAATTCCACTATAGGTTAGACTAGCACATGTGGCCACTATATTATTAATAGTACCTAATGTAGGAACATTAGACATGTTATTAGGTAGGCCATGGATATAAAAAAATTGAGCCATTCCATCCATAGTGTAAAGATGCTTTAAGTATGTACATGCTAATCAGGTGGTTATAATTAAAGGTCTTTTATATGAATATCCTTTACCTATACCACATGCAATTACATTATAGCTACCAATTATAGTTTCAATCATAATTTTCATTAGTACACCATAGATTTTAGTTAAGACACCAATGCATGTGAGGTCTACTCCTACAGTCTTACCACATGTGCATACTCTCCCATAAAGACCTTTATTAGAGAGACCCCTATGATAGAGATATGTTGTAGATTCTATAGGGCCACCCTCTACCCCTTTCCTTCTAAGACTAATGTTATTGAGTTCTTAGGGTTCTTAGTATAGGACACCCATGATGAATACAACATTTTATACCATATGGGTCCCTAAGATGCCTACAATTCACATGATACCTCAATTAACTTTATAAATTCCTAGTACCACTCTATAGGTAGTGCTGGTTGTAGATCACTCAGTATAACAGGTTCTAGGACCTTAGTTACCTTTTCATATAACACACATGATTATTGTTCCTTTATTTGACACATGCCACATTGATAGTGAGTCTCCCATGAGATTCGTTGGTTAATATGTTCCTCCCTACTTATACACCATTTCATTCAATTTTGCTCCTTATATATAATTTCATTTTCTCATGTTGCTTGTACATAGCTTATATATAGAACATACAAAGATAATATAATATTTTAAAACACAAAAAAATTCAAATATTTAATCAAAAAATATAAATTATAGATTGTATGCATCTCCGTGCTTACACTTCCTATATTTTCTAGGCACTACATATGCTAGCTATCTTAGTGTAATTAGTTTTTATCATACATACATGTTTCACTTGTTCTTATCAAGTGTTCACAGATACTTACAAGACCTATGCCCACTACACATATTTAGATTTGCTACTATCTACCCATTGGGGGCATATACATAGATACACATGTTCTTCATTTGATACATTCACCCATTTAGGGGTATCCTATACATAATTCTGATTACTAGGTTATATCTTTCTAAACTCTACATTACATATTTAACACTGTTATATCTTGATATTGATCATCCCACACTACTCAAACTTATTACCAACTAATACTACTCTAGATTTAGCTTATGTACATCTTTGCTCTTATACATATTTATACTACCTGTTTTTGCATACTTTCATTTCTAGCTTTATTAGTTTAGACTTGATTGTGTCTCTATGCTTCTATATATATATTCAAGGGCATTTTCATATGCCATTGCTCTATTAATCCATTCCACTTCCTTTTATTATATGTATGATTTGAACATGTGCTCATGTCCTTGCATGTTCCTTATTGATTATGTATGTAGACATTTAAACATGTCCTTCCATGCGGCTCTAAGCCAACTTGCTTGTTATTTACGTATGTGTACATTTGAACATGTCCTTATATGTTTTTATTTCTCATATTTAGTGACATGTTCCCATGTCCCTTGTGTTGTGGCCCCTTGGCCTACTTGGCATGCCTCATGTGTGTTGTATATATGCTTTCATGTATGTGTCATGGCCATTACACTTATCTCTTTCTTATTGCAGACTCTAGTTTTAAATGCCATGAGGGACCTCATGCATCTCCCCTTCCTACTTGGGTGCCTTGATGGACATCATGCCCCATCCCCCTAGGTAGTTACTTAGTTTATTACTTAGATTTGTTATTCATATACATGATTATGTCTATCTTGATAACATTATGAATGCTATATCTAACATACATCATACATATATATGCTCAGATTGTCTTACATTCTGATGTTATGTATGCATATTACATTAGTTTATTTCATAGATATCATATATGCTCTGGCTAACACACATCTTATAGAGATTTTTATTTTGAGGATAGTTCTTGCACATGTTTAATAACTCCCCTTAAAAGAAGTGGCATTCACAGAGGTTTGTCATAGAGATTAGGCTATTTGAATGCACTCAGAGTATAGTTTTCAACATGTAGGCACAAAATATAAAAATTAGTTTTAGGAAAATATAGTGAGAAACAATCATATAGAGACCAGTTTTAGTTATGTACAAATTAATACAGTCAGACACTAGTACCCAAAGTGGGACACTATTACCCAAAGTGGAACACTAGTTCCACTAGTGCTACTATCCAAGATATGGCACTACTATCTAGTAGCCTCAGTTCAAAGAAATTCTAGATTTGCCAAAAAAATATAGTAGGTACAGTCTAGGTTTACACATGTTTAGTTATAAATTACCATTTTTTACTTAGTTTAGCATAGATTCATACCAATTTGATTAGATTGGGGGCATCACACATGGCATGATCATTCTCATTTTAGTTTTAAATACTCAGATATATATTATTAAAACACAATCTAGAATCCATATACTCAAATATCAGATTTGGGGGCATGTGCATGGAACACTATTTCTTGATGTTCACTTATGCACCAATTATTCAGTTGGAATAACAAACTCCATGTCATTATCTATGTTGTACATACTAGACACAATGTTCTAAGTTATACACCAGATTTATGCCTTACTCTATCTATAGTAGTTGACATTCTTGAGTGGCCCAAAACTGCTTTATATTTTAGAGTTTTTGAGTTGCCTAGAGCCATATTATATAATTTTAGTTACATCACATAGTTTTAGTTTCAAATTCATCTACTACACATGGGTAGGAAATGATGGAGTCATAATCTATTTGAGTTCCTAAGCCACCTACATGAAAGGGTTGGATACACCATCAGTCCAATCCAATATATTCACAGGTCATGATCCACCAAGCAAGGGTGGGCAATGATGGAGTAAAAATTAGATTGAGTTATTGAGACAACCACACATGGGGATTAAGTAAGCCATCATCTCAATCTAATTTATTCATCAGTTGATTATTATTTACATGCACACACACATCATGTCACCAGGTTTATGCATTGGTTTGCGTACCTAGTGAGGTGTATTCATTCCTTTCCTCTCTCTTATCTCTTTAATCAGTTTTGTCTTTTACTTTTGATATCTCTTAAATATGCATTGATTTATACACATTTAATTTTCAAGACACATAATGGATTAAGCTTCATACACTTAGACATAGATTCATGGGCTTAACCTCTCAGGTAACTCTAGGTACGCTTCTTTTTCCTTTGTCATAATCATTTTACTTTGCTACATTTATATAATAAAGAGGGGGATGTAATAATTTAAAAATGACACTTGAGTGTTAAGAGTGTTACTTGAGACCACACATCCATAACTTAGCCCTACACCTATTTTAAGGCCTATTTAGACACTTATCTAGCCTTTGTGTAGGCCACACATGTCCCTAAACATACCTAAAGTAGTCCCAAACTCTTATTTTAGCATCCTTGCCCCTAGTGCGTAAGGTTCTACCACCTAGACACTAGCACCATAATTTGGACAATATTGCCAATGGTGCTAGTGTCCTAGTTTGGGTGCTATTATCTTTCTCCCACCTTTTATCACCAATATATATCTTTCTAAATCAGAAACCACCTAAGATTGGCCTAGACCTCTTTTAATACCTACACACAAGCACTAGAATAATATATATATATATATATATATATATATATATATATATATATATACATGAATTTTAGCTCATTATTCATTGGATGGAAATGAGGTGCAAATAACACAAATTAACTCAAAACAAGTTCTGTATAATCAAGATTATTAATCCCTATTCTACCCTACTTTTGCATATAGCCATCTACAACATTTATAAGCTCTAATTACTTAGATTTATAGTCTCAATCACACTCAAATCACTCAAGCCAACATTCATACTAGCTTCACTTTCACTTGCACTAACACTTAGGTGTAGATAACTACATCGAGCTTGATCTCCTCCCTAGAGTATTGGTATATAGGCAATTCTCATAACAATAGGGTGTTAAGGATGTCTAGTCTACCCCACTAACATTACACTTTGCTACTTGTGCCAATTGGATACCTTAATAATATGAAGGTCTAGGGTTTTCATTTAAAATCAGTCAAAACCAACCACCGACAAGGAACCAAAAATTGTGTGCATAGGAATAGGCTTGTAAAACTCATACATAGGTACACTCAAAAGCTCAAAATAGTTTTGCACAGAGGACACTAATTCCAAACAAAGGATATAATACCATTGGTGCTATGGTCTAGTTATGGCACTATTATCTAAGAAGGGTTTTTACACTTTAATCTTATTTGTGACACTCAGATAATCTCATATCCCATTTGTACCCTTTGGATATTTTGTTTGATTCAGTTTCCAACTAATTACTTATTTATATCATTTATTTCTATTGAAAATTGGTGGTTGTATTTATTGATACCTAATTTATTGTACTCAACCTCTTTAACAACTTAAAGATTAAATTTCATAACCCTAAAAAGTTAAATTAGTTAGACACTTGGTATGTTCATTGGCATATTTGTAGATTAATACTATCATCATCAAAGGGTATTATATTGTAGAACAAGAGTCAATTGGTACCATTAATTTACCCATATTTTTTAGGCCTATAAACCATAACACCCTATGTCATGTCATAGATTTAGAATTGTCATAAAATGTACTCCTTAGGTGCCCATAAGTCTATGACATGCACACAATCCCATCCACATTAAATTAGTGCCTCAAATTCTTGCATTTAGGTATGGAAGTTACTATTTTAGGGGATATATAAACTTGTCAATATTATAAGAACATGGACATGAAATATAGTACAACTATTATCCTAGCATTGAGTATGTACCCAAAAGGGACAAAAGTGTGGTGCCCTAGTCTCCCAAATCTTCCTACCTTGATACCAATAGCCTTGCTTCCTCATCAAAAGTTCCTCCTCTTCCCCAAGTGTCATCTCATTTTACCATCAAGGATAAAGGTTGTGGAGAGTACCTAGTTAATGTGCTTTTCACATGGTCAAACTCCCTAAGTCACCTAAAACCCATGGTAGGACCAATATGGAGTGGCATAAAAAAGCTAATTTTTGTCAATTGGGTCCTCTAGCTTTTGCAAAAAATGGTTTTTTAGATCAAGATAAAGTTAGTAGTTTAGGGGTTTCCTGGTTATACAATGATAGACTTGATTTATGTTTTCAAAATAACAAATACCATATCCCTTAGAAAATCATGGAGAATTTTGATTATAAAGGTAACGTATTGGGGGTAAACTAGTAGGGAATTATTGAACTCATTCCCTAAAGTAAACAAAAATGATTTTGAGGTGTTGGATATAAACTACCTAGGGGTGACCCATTAATCTTGAAAGTGACAGAAATATGAGTTCTAATGATAATTACCCTAATAGTGATTCAGAGTCCCATTATAGTATCTATGATGAGCTCATTTATACAAACACTTTAACACCAATGCCATCCTTACCATCAACCTTAAAGTACATTATGCTAAACTCATTAACTAAGATGAATTCTAAAACAATGTCTATTTTAAATTTTTTGGGGCTTAGAAATGGTTTCCCACTTGGGGACCATAAATAAGAATTTGAGATCAATTTGGATCCTACTACTTACTTTAGATATTGGGTGGATTTCCTCTGTCAAGAAAATAAATAAAATAAAAAATTAATTTCCCCTATAAAAAACCTCTTTGAGGTGCTATTAGATAATGGAAAAAATAAAAATAAAGATGTGTTCATTGGTGAAAACCTTTATAAGGAACCAATAGAGGAGGAAGTCTACTCTCTTCATAAGGAAGCACATAGACATATAAGTCCCCACACCATCTTTGGCTCAAATGTTAGTCATGAGGAATGATGCACATTTGAATAATTAGTCCAATAATTTCCACATACATTCCAAATTTGGCCCTTCCTTAGAATGAATTATTCTATTCATCTTATATAAATGAGCTCGATGAACTAATTGGGCCATAATTATAGGAAGGTTATCAATTCCATTCGATACCTAATTTATTAGAGGATGGTTTCACATTACTTATAGAAGACACCATTGATGTCAACCTTTTTATTCAGGGCAATGAACACATCATTAAGCTCAATACTTCTCTCATTGAATAATAACACAAACTCATCATTGTTATCCTCATAGAATTCATTGATATCATCACACAGTCTTATTACAACATGCCTAGATTAGATCCTTCCTTGGTTGTACATTATCTTGTGGTGCATCCTGATGCCATACCCATCAAGCAAAAATTATAGAAGATGCACCTACGCATTTCCATCTTGGCCAAGAAGGAACTCAAAAAATCTTGGAAGTTAGTTTTATCAAACCTATTTATTACTCAAAAATAGATTTTAAATATTGTCCCCATTAGTAAGAAACATGAAGGTATTCACCTTTGTACACATTTCAGAGATATTTAGAAAGTTTATCTAAAAGATGATTTTCCATTTCCCAACATTGATATGATTGTCGACTCTACAACAAGTTATAAGATTCTATCGCTTATGGATGGATTTTTTGGTTTTAATAAAATCAAGATATCACCTAAGGATAAACATAAGACAATGTTCACCATCTCATGGGGGATGTTTTGGTATTAGGTCATGCCTTTTATCCTAAATAATTCTAGTGTTACATATCAAAGGGTGATGACTATCATTTTTCATGACATGATGCACAATATTGTGGAGGACTATGTGAATGATATTTTGGGTAAATTTAAGACTCATGCAAGTCATCCAATAATTTTGTGATGAATATTTGAATGGCTTTAAGAGTACAAAGCATGCCTTAATCTTAAAAAGTGTGTTTTAGATGTAACATCTGGTAAGTTATTAGGTTTTGTTTTTTCCATATGAGGTATTGAGGTGGACCCAACTAAAGTCAATGCCATATTGGATATGCCTCCCACATCCAAGTTTAAGTAGTTACACATATTACAAGGGAAAATTTAGGCTATTCACCGATTCATTTTATAGCTTGCAGATCATTTGCATTCTATGACATACCTCCTAAAAAATGGTACCACTTTTTTATGGAACAAATACTATTAAGAGGCATTTAAAATTTTAAAGGCATATTTGTCTAATCCACCAATGTTATCCCCTCCAATGCTAGGGAATCCATTGTTACTTTACATATCAACAACCCAACATGATGATCAGGGAAATGGACATGTTGTATACTATTTGAGCATAACATTAGTCATTTATGAATATAATTATTCACCTATAAAAAATCATGTTTAGTAATGGTTTTCACATCCTATAATTTTTAACATTACATTCTCAACAATATGACCACCATTATTGCAAAATTTGATCCACTCAAGTATCTTTTCTCTAAAATAATAATGACAAGGCCTATAGACAAATAGATTATGCTCTTGAGTGATTTTGACATTAAATATACCAATCAAAATGATATTAAGGGGCATGCACTTGTTGATTAATTAACAAACACTCCATTAGTAGATACACAACTATTAAAATTTGGTTTTCAAGACAAATCCATTTTCACCCTTAAAGACTCATACCAATAAAATATTTATTTTGATGGTTCCTTCACATACGATATATTTGAGGTAAGTATCATTTTTATCATAGCATGGGGAATATTATCCCTATTACATTTCACACTAGGTTTCTATGCACAAACAATATTATAGAATATGAGGCATTTGTTGTATAACTCTGCCTTGTAATTCAATGAAACATTCAATAGTTAGTAGTATATGGTGATTCCCAACTTATCATCGATCAAGAATGATGAATACCAAATAAAAGATGATAATATTATGTCTTAAAATTATATGGTAGATAATTTCAAAAAATATTTTGAGCACATAAAGTTTGAACAAGTGCCACGAGCTAACAATAGACTAGCTAATGCCATGGCCACTATTGGGTCACTTTTGGAAATGTCTTCCAACATCCAAAAATATTTTTCCTCGTTGAGAAACTCATCATGCCAATATAGGATCATCTAGAGTCAAAAATGGTATGTGAAATTGTTGGTCCCAACTCACCTTGGTATTATGACACCTACACTTAAGTCTAAGACCATACCATTCCCACTAACTTATCCCATCCCTAACAAAAATTATTTATCCATAATGGCTCTCATTACACCTTACTTGGTGATATGCTATGTCATAAATGTTATGATGGGATATTCCTTAATTATTTAAATTTAGGAGGAACAAAATTAGCTATCAAATATGTATATAATGTGATTTTTGGGGCCCATACTAGTAGAATTATCCTAGCTAAGAAATTCCATACGAGGTATTAATAATTAAAAATGGAATCTAATGCATGTGAATATGTTAAAAAGTGTGTTTATTGCTATAATCATGGTGAATTGATCCATATTATATCATAAACACTTCAATCGACCACATTTCCTTGGTCATTTTCTAAATAAAAGCTCGATCTCCTAGGGAAGATAAACCCCATATCCTCTGATGGCCAAAAACACATCCTTATAACTACCAATAATTTTTTCAAGTGGTTAGAGTCCATTTCACCCACTTATGTAACTAACATATAAATTTATAAATTCATCTTAAATAACATCATTTATCATTATAATAGACTATCCACCATCATTTCCAATAATGACAAGTCTTTCAAAAATAAGGATGTTAAAGCCCTCTATACTCAATTTCAAATTAAAAATAGATGGTCAAATCCATATTATCCTCAAGGTAATGGTAAAGTTGAGGCATCAAATAAAACCATTGTGAAAATCCTCAAAAAGTTTGTCAATGATGCTAGCCATAATTGGTGCTTACAAATATTTCCTGTCTTATGGGCTTATGAACCAATATCCTCACTCCTACAACTGTCACACCCTATTACCTAGTATTTAGCTCATAATTTGTACTCCCTATCAAGATCAAGTTAGCCTACCTATGAATTTCATTGCATGATCTTATTGAGGATGAAGATTAGACAGTAGCCCAGTTATATGAGCTAAAACTCTTGGGTGAAAAATTGCTAGTTGCCTTGAACCATATCGAAGAATATCATAATTGGATATATTGGAACTATGATAAATATATTATTTCCATCTAATTTAAAGTGGGTGATCTTGTACTTAAATAAAATTAGTGGAATACCAACACAAACCATGAAAAGAAAGGTAAGTTTGAGCCTAACTAGCTAGTTCCATATGTCATCACAACTAAATATGGATTTGGAGCATACATATTAGCAACAAAAGATGGGAAAGAGTTAGATGAGTACATGAGCATCATCTATCTCAAGATATTTTATGCTTGATCCAAAAAATCATTATCTATGAGTGCCCATACTTGGGGGCATCCTTCTACATCCTTTCATTTCCCTTGTTTTTGAGCCAATTCACATCATATCCTAACTTCCCTTTCCTTTGTTGACCTTGATGGGAATCTATAAGTACTACAAGCTATGGAAGATTTGGTAGGATTATAAGGTAGTAACATCATTGTATTAGGACATCAAATGATCGCATGGAAGGTTTCCATATCTTGTAGTTATTAGATAACTAATTCTAATTCTATCATCTTTTTCTAATATTTCTTCATCCCACCCCACATTTGATTGGTCCCTATATTTTTCCTATCTTGCATTGCTTCTCGCATCCATTGCTTGAATTGGATTTCCCTTTATTAGTCACTACTTATACATATGTCTTGGATTTACATTGTATTCACTTCCCATTATGATTTTTACATGTGTATGTGGTTGTCCTTGTATATCCTTCTAGAAAATCCTCTTGTATATACTTATTCAAAAAATCCAAAGATAATAAAGCTCTTCCCAAAATCCTAAAAATTAGAAAATATGAAAAAACACCAAAAAGTGATATAAAGCCACAAAATATTTGTCCACTTTGTCATCCTATCTAGATGGGATTCCACTCTTAGCTCTATTTGAGGCAATATCATGGAGAATGTCAGCATTCATCCCATTCTAATTCATTTACACACATTTATTGGGAGGGTATCTTTCATATACTCACAATTATCCTAATCAACATCATCAATTGCCATTCCTCCCATCTTGGGAGAACTACATCGGCATGAAGTCCACATGGACTATGTAGAAAATTCTCAATTACATGGGGTAGCTAAGTTCAGCTCAACCACCATCATACCATCCTTTATATTTTCACTTTTTATTTATAAGTCAAGTTTCTAACATTGACTAATCTTACACTTGTCCTAACTTAGACACACCATAAATATGACATTTATTGAACACTCTCATGTGAGGTGAATTTTTATTGTTTGGTATTTTAAGTGTTCTGTTAATCATTGTTTGATTATTTATTTGCATGTAATGTTATTGATTGAGTTTTGGTTTAGTACATACATATCCACAATATCATCATGATATTTTATATCATGATGTGTGTTGTCATATGCTTTCATTTAAGCTCATACTTATGCATTTGACACATATATTATCATGGTTTATTTATAATTATGGTGCATCATTTTAACTAAAAAATTAAAAATCAAGTTGAAAAGGCTCTTTACAAGTGTGGTCAAAATATCTCCTTGCTACATATATCATCATCATGGATAAGTGTCTTATCATGATAAATAAAAATGATAACATTAATTATCATAATAAATATATATGATAACATGATTACATCATATAAACAAGCATATTAGAGATAATGAATCATCAAAACACATCAGTAGTATACATTAAGATCCACATCATGTATCAACATAGAGAAAATCAAATGAGCATCACATATATACCAAAAATTTCTATGAGTATAAATTAATGTCCATATATACATAAAAAATGTTTATATATCATACATACATATACATATCATACATCAAAAATGAGAAAATATAATCTAAAGTGACCTATCAAATCTCATTGTGTCCCTTAGGAGGTGGACTGCCCCATAGAGATTTAGGTCTCGAGTTGTCCTGATGGAAGCTCTATCCTATGTTATGTGGGGGCATCATCTAAGGATGTCCCATCAATCCTATTGGTGGCCCTAGCTATAAAAATGACATATGAGAAGTGGATGTATGATGAGACATCAAAGACTGACCAAAATTGTGGCTATTTTACTCCTAAAAAGATGATGCTCTCTAGCTCTAGGGAATTGTACTCTCATATAGTCATATATAATAGCCAACCTCATCCTTATCCTATATGATCTTTGATAGAGCCCTGAACAAACCCTATTAGATCACAATCTTTAAAACATAATCCCACTCCCCATAGAGCCTATGAACATCTACATGGGCCATATCCCACTTGCTTGTCATAATAGAAACCTCGGTATCCCTTGCCACTAGTTGGGCCTGGATGGTAGTCATCTATGTAACCTATCCCCCTAAGAGACTAATCTATGCATCTCACACAAATATCAGTCTTTGTAATCTAGTAGTCTCACCCTGGGCTCCTGCTAACCAAACCCATAATGTGGCCACATCTTTTTCTAACCCAAATATCTCAGATACTATGGCAATGATAAGTCTCTAAATGTATCAATGGTAGCCTGATCCTTAGATGACCTAGTATAAGTGGATGGTCCTATTATATCCTATGTACCTACTCCCCTCTTTATTTTAGTCACCAAAGGAAACAAATCATACATTATAGTGGCCTAGTCAGTGTACACTATCATTTATTGGGGTACCAATCTTGCATACTCAAGCATGTCTAAAATCTCACATATTTATGATCTCCTTGGCCCATCCTCAACCTCCACCACAAACCATCTATTCTGACCACCATTGTGGTCCTCACCCTATATACTGATGTCTTGTTTGACCCCATGTCTTGGTCCTTAAACTCCATCCCCTCCACTATCAATGATCATGGTGACAAGTTGCTATACCTAAATTGGAATATGTGCTTGTGCCTATCCTCTCCCTTAATCCCCATCTCTATACACTTATACCAGTATCCTATATGCATATCTTATCTTGGCCTCCACCATCAAGGATGATCTTGCATCACTACTTGAATATATTGGGTTAGAGCTTGTGCCCTTTTTGGTTATGGTCTCATGAATCTGATAGGCATGTTTTTGCCCATTAGACTACATATGCATTTGTAATACATGCATATAATTTTTCATCTACATAGGTCAAAGGCATTGTTAGTACCATCACCCAACCTATCACTATGTCTACTCTTGGTGTGGGTGCCCCCTACTCATTAATCTCTCATGTAATATGGGAAAAATAGTGGGAACCATCAAGTACACACTAATGCATCCCAAATTATCACTACACTCTATCAAAATAATATATCTTAACTATAAACACATGCCGACTAGTAATATAACACACTGTTGTCATGAATATAGTGTAATCATCATCCTTTGCCCATCTAAATGTTATTATAAGTATGACCTCCAAATTAAATTTGCATATATCAACTCATCTATGTCGCGATGATATAAGTAAGGCCCCCTCAATTACCTCATCATCTTTTGGAAATAATACACCATCCATACACTTCTAGATCATTAGTTTCTTGAAGCCTCCTTTGGCCTAAGGGACACTTAATTTCTATGTGCTTCCATGACCACACCTACACTAAGTTATATATTCTAGCCACCTATTTATGTAACCATGTGCAAGTATTTATATAACTATGCTAGTACCATAGGTTTTTAGGTAAAAAAATGTATCATCATACATATTCCTTAGCACACTTCCCATGCCTATATGAAAGTACCAACCACTCATGTTAGGTAGCAAGATACTATTGATAATGGCCATAAGGATGAGAGGCTACCTATCCATAGCTGGATCTACCACTAATACATCAATGTCAACTAGTCTTTCTCATAATAAAACATATATGATGCCAAACAACCTCTCTAACTTCCCTAGCCATCCTTATGTCAACTAGTGAAGGGCTTACCCTTGAATCAAGATGCACAGAATGATCCACACTCCTCTATGGTCACAATCATCTACCCTATAGTTAGCTAAAAGGTGTTGGTATTTTAATGCCATTATTCAGCTAATGCAGTCAATAATGCTCTATCAGCTCAAATGATAGGCATCTATGTTATGTGTAATAGTCATATGGCCTCCAATAGGCCTATGACCTCATCAATCCAACTATGTGGTTTAATTAACATGCGTAATTACTGATCATGTTTTATAATCACCTGAATCTACTCTTATAAATTAAGTCAAGTTAGCACACTTAGTCATTTTCTAATCAATCATATAAATCATTCATCTATATTACAATCAAATTTTCATCATGAAAATCTAGTTAATCATCTAAAAACATCAAAATCAAAACATCTAATCAAATATGATTTTATAAAAAATAATCCATTTTGTAATTTTGGAGATTTTACAACTATATAGAGTGATTTCATTATTACACAGGGATATTTCACCACTTTTGCAAGTGATTTCACTAATCCTCATCTATTTGGCATTTTCATCATTACACAAAGCATTTGTGCTACTACACAAGACTATTATGCCACTTTTGTAAGTGCTTTAATTAATCTCACACTCACTCAGTTATTTTGACACTATAAATGTATTCTAATAATGTAGATCATGTTCACTCTATTTATCAAAGTGTTTCTATCATTCAAGAATTTCTTTTGAGACATCGCATTATCATCATTTAGTAGGTCATTTTCAATATTTAGGTAATTTTAAACCTCTTTTCACTATCTTGCCATTTAGGTAATTTTGATCATACTTTCATGTTATCATCGATTTTGTCATGATTCCACCTTTATTTCCCATGATCTCATTTTTTATTGATATTTTTTTTCCATCATGATTTCAGCTTTTTCCATGATGATTCTACCATTTGTGAAGGCATTTCCACTAATTGCATGCATGATTTTACCACTGTAAAATTTTACTTCAGTGGAAAAATCACCATGAATCCTACATAAACCTAAAATTTATGACACTTAATGTGAAAATTTTAAGCGAAAAATTGTATGTACCAATGTGTTACTCTTTGGTGGTCGTATATACTCTCTCGCATGCTTTTCAAGGTGCCTGTGATGTGGAATCTGATCCATTAGTCCTATAACACTCGTGCACAAAAAAATAAATATCTAAATTCTTAGGGGGGAGGGTGAAAATGATTTTTTTCACTTTAGGGTCTATTTATATCCAAAATTTTAAAAAATCTACCCCCTATTGCATCTCCTTTATTCTAGAAGGTCTACTTGTGGATCTTTTCACCATTTTTCATTTTGTTTTCACCTAGTTTCTTTGTTTTGAGACATATTCCACCACAATGCATCTCATTTAATTCCATTTTAGGGCCCTTCCATCAAATTTATTTTATATCCATTCCCTTAAGGGTGCATCCTAGGGCATATTATTTCACCCAGGGCATCCTAGTGGGCTTATTTTTAAGATAAAATCATTAAATTCAACCACACTACTTGGTACATGATCACATTTTATTATGGTTTTTCTTCCAAAAGATATTACTTCATCAAAATATCAAAATGACCTTTAAAAGAGGGGTAAAATTTAGACACTTCATTTTTATCACTTTCATATCAAAATTTATATTTGAACAACTTTTTACAACAATGCACAAATAAAATTGAAATTTCTCAGTTATCCCAAATTCATCCACATAATTATCGTGCATATTCAAAAACACATTAATGCATACCTGATTAATTAAATACACTACATTAGATCATATAATTCCTCAAATACATCCCAAATCAATCAATTACTTTATTAATGTCACCCTAATTTAATTAAATTAAATGATCAATCAAAAAAGAACTTTATAAAAAGTGACCACATCATCTTAATCATGTTTAAATAGCTAGTTTAATTTTATTATCTAATTAATCAATTCATAATATGGAATTACATGGAATGCACATTTCATATTTACCAAAATATAAATAAATCTTATTTCCTACATCACTCACCCACTTGGCAATTTAAAATAAATTTCTAAAACTAAAAGGTGTCCTTCACAAAGAAATTTTAATTCAAGGTGAGAATTGTGAAAGAAAGGTAAATGACATACATCTACACCCTCCAAACCCTAATGAATATATGTTATTACAATCACTTACACACTCCATGTCCTAGAATTTAATGATTACTATTAATAATTTTAACTTCAAAGATCAAATTGTCACCCCTATCATTCAAAAATTTGCCTGTCATGCTAGTTTGTCTTATTGGTCGATAGGTTAGTTTTTAAATGTCATTAGAGTGATAATTTTAAGCTTTGATTAATAGGTCTTAATGTTGATTGGGTGAGTTAAGGTTTTGTCTTTCATTTATCTTGTGCTTGTCTAATCATTTTTTTTGGCCTTTTTGAGCCATTTTTAGTGGTGATAAAAGCATAGAGTGAATTTATGAGTGTAATAGCATGTGTCAAGGTCATTTTATGTCTAACATATGAAAAATTAGGTTGATCACACTATGGACTAATTTCATGACTCATTTCTATGTAATTTTAACCATTTGTGACCTTTAGGGAAGGTTTTGTAAGGATTTATTATCAAGATAAATCTTAATTTAATCATGGTGAACCTGATCAAACATTTGAAAGACTCAAGAACACATTTTATAGCATTTTAATTGGGTCTCCTTAGCAATTTTAGCTTTTTTAGTGTAAAAATAGGCCTTTTTATTGGATCCATACAGGTTTTTAGAGGATTTTTGTGTGAAAATAATATTAGAGACATAATTTAGTCCCCAAAAGGTTAGATCAATGTTTTGGAGGAGGTTATAGGTGAAAAATGGCAAAATCCTACTTTGTTCCTATATCACCCTTCTTAGACAACTATAGGAAGGCCTAAGGTTTTCACTCAGTATGACCAGGAGAGAGAGAGTTGAGATAGGGACACTATTGGAATTATAATTTATGGTATTGGTTATTAGGATCATCTCCCCATATTTATGAATAATCTCTAATAGTGTAAGGGTGTTTATATGGCCTATTCATCCAGATAGGGTCTAATATTTCTTCTATTTCTTCACTTTAGAATTAAATGAGGAGGAATGGTTTTAATGGGGTAATTATAGGGTCAAATAAGACCTATTAAAATTTGTTTAATTAGGTAAATACTTCTATGAAGGTACTTATATCATAAAAAAATATTTCCTATGCTGTCCTTGTGAATGGTCTTTTTGGTCAATTTTAGAGCAAGACCTATGTTTCCAAGCAAGTGTATTCATTTTTAGAGGTTCTCAAGTCAATTATTAAGTCAATTAATACCTAATTCATCTAATAAAATATTAATAAGCCTCAATATTAAGCACAATCTCTTTTGGGATGTTTTTGGTGAGTTAGTCTCTTTAACAAGGTATAGCTTAAGTAATGAGTTTCAAAGATTGAAAAGTACCTCAATGAGGTTTGAATAATATTATCAAGCATAGTTCCTAGAGAACTCTACTTCAGTTTTGGAAAGTATTTTAAATGAGGTTTAAGAGGCCATACTCTCTCAAGGTACCAAAGAGCACTTTAAGTTCTAGTAGTGTACCTTCATCTCCAGACCTTGGTGAGCAAGTCAGACCTATAAGTTATGATCATAGGACTAGTAATGAGCATGTGTGAAAATTAA
The DNA here is from genome assembly GCA_037957365.1 of Torreya grandis. Taxonomy (NCBI): domain Eukaryota; kingdom Viridiplantae; phylum Streptophyta; class Pinopsida; order Cupressales; family Taxaceae; genus Torreya; species Torreya grandis. The sequence goes on from JARHVA010000289.1 coordinate 2,593,682, forward strand.
TAACACTAAATTTACCTCTCTATATTATCTTAGAATCAAGTGAGCACTAAATGGAGAGATCAAGTGAACACCTTCATGGAAACCTTGGTAGGTGTTAAGGTCAAACAACCACCTACAATAGATAGTGGTATTAGTATGTAGCAGAGTTATAATAAAGTAAGAGACTAGTTTTGAGAGATAACTCAAGGTTTATAAAACACAACATATGGAATATCAATCAACTAAGGTGAACAAGCTCATGGAAATTTAAGTATCTCATGAAAGTGGTTAGTAGGTCAAGTAATGACAAATGATATAGATAAATCTCCACCTACAATAGTCATATGGAGTAGGTGTCACAAGAAGTTTTGATGGGTTTTAGGAGCTAAGTCAAAGTGTTCAAGAATTCCAAGTGATGTCACATCAACCAATCTAAGAGAACATTGAAATCCTAGAATATTTCACTTATGAAGAGTTAGTTGTGATGGAGAAACAACATTACAATTATCTTTATTCAAAGAAGTTAAGGTATTTTTGTGTTGTTTAAGGTAAGGGGTAATCCTTGTTTTCATTACTATTTAACTTTACTTATGACAAGTTAATGTTTAAACAAGATAATATTGAACATGTAAGATCATTGAAGCTCATAAAAACCATAAACTCTCTTTAAACTAATCTCCTATGAGCTATCAGTCTATACATAGGGTCTGAATACCACCTACAATAGTCACCATAAATATTCTTCAAAAGTGTCATGTTGAACAAATACTTAGGCAAGTAGTGGAAGCGTTAGTTGGAGGGTAAATGAAAAACTTCAAGATCATGTGTGATGACATATGTTTGTTCAAGTTCTCTACCTCACATTATCCAAGTTGAGGGTCTTAGTGCATAATCAAGGTTTATAGCCGCTTAATGATCGAGTTTTGAAGTGATTATCAAGGTCTTGGTCTTAGGTAAGAGCAAATAGTGGAAGGATTTCAAAGTGAATGGTGAAATTTTTAAAGTTAAATCATTAATAACTCACTCTATTTCTCCACATAGACCACTATCATATTCAAGTTAAATAGTTACCTATAACCATCATGGTTTGGCTTTAACAAGTGAATTGAAGATGAAGTAGGATTCAATGGTTGAATAAAGTCATAAAGTCTTTTTAAAGAGCATAAAAGTGTATAAGGACATAAATTTTTAAAGACATATTGAGAAGGTACCTCACTACAAGGTAGACATCTTAAACACCTTAAATGATGACCTATAACCATCCTTTTTGGGGCTCAGATAGTGGTATTGGTATATAATCAAAGGTGGATTCAAGTTTAGTGGTAATATAATGGAGTTTTTTGAAAAAAAATTCATGGTAATAACATCATACAAAAGAATCAAATACCTAATCATGATGAATAAGCCTCACCTCCCTCAAATACATAGTCAAAATCACCACCTATAGCCATAGTTGGCTCAGGCAGTGGTATGTAAGTTTGGCCACAAGGTTGAAGAAGGTCTGTGGGGTTATTATGAAAGAATAAAATGTTTGAGGAAATATAAATAAGGTTATTCATGGAAAAATTATTACTTAACACAATCAATAACTCCAAGATAGGCACCTAAAACTAGCTCATTCAAGTTTATCATCATGAGATTATGTTAACTGTGAAAGAGATGATTATTATACATTGTAAATTTGTTGATCAAAAAAGTTTCTTCAAGATTATAAGAGGTGGTTCATGATGAATAAATACATAATTAAAGATAAAAGACACTAATTTTATGTCTAAGCACAAGCTTACAATCTATTTCAAACATATACAATCATGACCTCTAGATGGAGATTGGCAACATTATGTACACTATGTATGATCTAGGAAAGTTAGGAGAAAAGAGAAAAATTTAGAAGTGATAAGTGGGAAAATATGGTTTATTTATACCTATCTAAGGTCTTGATCATATTTACCTTCTCCGTACAAGCTTAAAATCAGTTTAGACATTACTTATAACCATCCTACTTTGGCTTAAACAATGGTATGTGAAGATGGTTGGATAGAGGTGGTTGATAGGTATATGAAGCTTAATGAAGGATTTAAAGGAATATATAACATTAAAAAAACTCATATAAGATAAAATATTTCACTCTCCTCCATTATAGGCTTAGTGAACCCAAGATCACCACCTACAGTCAATAAGACCTATTTGACTATATGTTGACACTTAAAAGGTAGAACTAAGAAGAGATTGGTTTGTTTTGATGGTTGGAAGAAGTATATTAATTTATTTATGAGTATAAACATATTAATGACATTATATATGAGATATAATACCTCAAAAAGACAATTTACCTCTTCCATAATCAAATAACCACCTACACGACTTGATCACTCTTGACTGTATAGTGAAGAAGATTGATTTAAAGTGGAATTAGACAAAAAAATGATCAAAGATAATTATAATAGATTGAATTAAATGATGAGGGAGTATAAAAGTGATAATTAGGCCTTAATTGGAGTTCAAACTCAAAACCCAGGTAGGAAGTCTAGTATGGACTAGGAGACTTGTGCATCAATTGATGAAGAGAAGCTTGTGTGAAGAATAAGGAAGAATTAGGGTGTTTTCATAAGGTACCAGTGGATTTATAAAGTGAATATAGACATAAAAAATGTTATTAACACCTTAAATAACACTTATAAACCTATAAAACGTCAAATAGACACCTACAACTAATAGGACTGCCTACAAGACTAGTGAGGCAAACAATGCTTAAGAGACCCAAATGGTCAAGTGATGAGAAATTCAAGTTCTAAATGGATTCGTAGACAATTTTTAATTTAAATTAAGGATAAAAATAATTAGTATTTATCATAAAAGGTAAGGAAAAATATTTATCACAAATATTCTAAGTACCATAACTCAGTCACAGACCTGTTAAAAACTCAAGCAACCAACTAGCTAAGTGCTGGGAAATTTGAGTTTTGAGGTCTCTATAGGAATGATATAGCTATGAAATTTAGTAAAATTTGTTTTCATGACTGGATTGAAGTTTCCATGGTCTTGGAAAGGTCATATCAATAGTGGACATATCCATTATTTTGTCTTAGACTTGGGCCACTTCATTTGCATGGTCTAGTCAAGAGACTTAGAGGTCCAGTTGAATTCAAAAACACAAATAAAGAATTATATATCTCATGAATGGATTTTATGGAGGTATAAAATCATGTTAATTATATAAATACACTAATATGTGGAAAAACACCTCTATTCTTAGTCTAAGTGCCCTTGAGGGTTTGCAAAGGTAAGGCAGTCTTAAACCCCAAACACCCTGACTAGTGTACCAAATGCATATAGAGGAATGTTTAACACTTATATAACATTTTTAACCATGGAGGAGATTTATTATAATGTTTATGGGATTATAATATCATTTGGAATGATATATTAGGCCTAAGACCCATTTTTGACACCTCTCACGCTCAAGAAAAGTTACGACAATCACCTGACAATCAACTTTAGATGCTAGTTCTATCTCCCATAATTTGAATAGGATGTAGTGGTGTTTGGAGGTGTTATAGGGGTCCCATAAAAGTAATATAATATCATTATGAGGTTATTTTGATGTTTATTCTTTATGAACAATTGTTAAAGCCTTATATAGGTTTTAAATCATCCTAAAACCCTAATTATGTTCAGTTTACAGAGAAAGGATTCAAATGAACATAAAATGCCACAAATTGATTATAGAACCTACCATCAGTTTTATTATACTCTCATATGATACTACACATGTATTTTTTATATACATTCACTTGTATAGAATAGTACAAAAACTATACTTTTTCATGATTTTGAGCTAAAATAGGGGTTCTAAAGAGTGTGAAATGATACCAATCAATGGAAAATGTAGATAAATACTTTTTTTACCTATCCAAGATTAAAAATTTATAGTAATGCACTTAGAATATCCAAAATCATTCAAATATTTTGAGCCAATTTGATAATTCTTCAAAAAGTAAGCTTACCAATGGCCATTTCAAGGTTCTTTTATCTCCACAGTGTTCTAGAACACCAAATTTGACATGGGGAGTGGTGAATACCTGGGTAAAGTGAATAAAATATTTTTTATGAGTTTCACATGTGTGGGGGGTCTCAGAAGAAATATTTTCACTTTCTAGGCATAGTAGGGCTAATTAGGCCTAATTTGACTAAAATAATGTGCTAGAAAAGACAGTTAAAATAAATTTTAGGCCAATTTTTTTTGTGTGGAGATGTAAGGGGATAAATGGTATATGTAACTATGCTCAATTTATCATTATCATCTCTATATATTCCTAGAAAAGGAGCTTTGATTAAGAAAAGCTATAAGGAAGGGATTCTAAAACAAGCAAAATGAGTAAAATAATGTCTTTTGGACTACTTAAAGGATCTAAATGCCTTGTTTTAGGTCTAATATGCTGTTGAATATCCATCCATGGAATAAATTTGTAGAATTGGAGCAAAAATCACCTATTACCTTCTATGCCTTAGTGAATAATGAGAGATTTAAAGGGCTAAAAGACTAAATCAATCCATAATAGCACCTAATCGGCCTTAGAAATATGATCGATGAAATGATACACCACATTTGGAATTAGAATAAGTCATGAAAGGGGTTTCAAGAAGGTGAAAAAGTGTCAAAAGGTCTCCAAACTCCAAAATAACTCTTCCTCCTTCTTATGCCATCTTTGGGGAATAAGTCGAACTTGGCTTGGAGAGTCTTCTAGGAGTCTAATAAAGTTGGAACAACAAAATTAAAGAGTATAGGAGGTTGAATAAAACTTTTTCCAAGCATGAATACCTACTTTCAAGTGTTATAGTCTCTTCTCCAAGAATATAGTGAGTTTAAGAAAGAATCAAGGCACCTATGTTGGTCAAACACCACAAATCAAGGAGGAGGACTTATTCCAACTTTCCATAGTAATGAAAAAATAAATGCTATGCCATATTCCAAATGATGGAGGAAATATTAATAAGAAAATGTTATGTTGTGTTTTTAAGAAGACAAAGTGAAGGTTTTATTTCTTAGTTTTGGGGGCTCTTATCTCCTTCTTTCTCCTCTTTCTCATTCTCTCTATATGTATTTGGCATTTGAAGGATCCTTAACCTGAGTTGTGGAAAGGCCATGCTCAGAAAACACTTATACTTGCCTATTTTTAATGAATAAAACATAATTCATGCCTCTTTAAAGCTTGGTTTAGTGTATTTTCATGGTTTATTGATAGATGATAATGATATTTCATGCTTCCTCTTATCTTGTCCTTTCCTCTTTACCTATTTTTAGGTGTTAGCTCATCCTTATAAGTTTCATAGTGTTCTCTAATCATCTTATATGTTTGGAAAGTGAAAACTTTCCTTAGTGTCTTTGAGAGATTTATTGATTAGCTACCTTAGATCATCCATCAAGATGAGCCTCTGTGTGAAACATTGATGTATGCAGAACTCTCATTTGAGAATTGGAATCAGGTTTATGTTCTTATTTATACTTTTAGTGCATACAAGTGGAGGTCACATTTTGATGTATCATCCCAATTAAATAGGTTTTCCATTTAGTTTACCTTTTTCCTTTTTTCTTTGCAAGATGGTAGTGTAAAGTAGGGATCCTAACTAATACATCAAGGGGTGATAGCCATTATAATATAGAGATTCAATCCACCTATTAGGCCACCCAAAACCTAGGATTATCTCCATGTTACTTTAGACTATGGAGGCCTAAGACTGTCTTCACAAGGGTGCAAGTTTAGTAGTCAATAATTACCACTCATTATAAGATTGATCTTCCACCATTGATATTGATTTTAGATCAATGTCCACATTGATCTAAAAAATATATAAATTGATGAGTCCTCTCCTCATTCCTAAAATATTTTGGTAGACAACAAAGTATTGTTCAAATATCCCTACAAATATTCAACCACTGTCATCACTCATCATCAAATCTACTAGTTCATAAGGGTTTATGTTGTTAGATTGCCCACATGCATTATACAAGATTTTTACAACTACATCTGAGCACCTCACTCTTTTTAGCAATGAGGTCATAAGGAAAGGTACAAAAATTTGTGATTGATTGCTTGCTTATTTGATTTCTTATTAGTTTTTCTCAATCAGAGGATGCATGCCTTGGTTAGAAGTGTGTTTCATTTGCTTTTGATTTCATACTACCTATAAACTAACCATTGCAGTCATGTGTTACATTAACATGTTTGAAATTAAATGAAGAAAATAATATGGGAGATTTTTAGAAATAAACCTACCTGATAAGGATAAAATGTTGGGAGGGAAAAGAGGCAATTGTCAAGGTAAAAAATGGTCTTTATTGAAAATAAGACAATCAAATCAAGTTAGCAATAATAAGAGTTTTAAAACATGAATGACCCTAGAGAACCCTACCTAGAAAACATAAGCTTATTCTAAGTATTAAAGTATGAAGATAATCCCATGAAGGCTAAAATACATGAAAAAATAAAGTATCCTACTTACCCATAACATGTTCTTCACTCCTTAGGACCCCTTCTAAAGACGTTGGTCTAATATAAATATTGGGTACTTATGTGAGAAAGTAGGTATTGTAATGTAAGATATAGATGTGTAATGAGATAATGAGACCTCCTATACCAATCTACTAGCCTATCATACCCTATTAGACCTTAGATACATTAGGAGGCCAACTATGGAGTTCAACATTTGTCTAGAATAAGAGATCCTTTAGTGTGAATGAATTTTAAGATGTAATTTGCCTTTAACATTGTCTTTTTTATGATCTAGATGTTAAATCTTTTGTATTTTTCTATTTTACTCCTCCATATGGATTTTTAATAATGAAATGCAACTACTAAAGATGACTATCACAATAAATCTTACACCTAACCATTAAAGACGAGAACCTAAAGACCATAGTGCCTAAAGAATCCTAAACTTGCACCTTCGAAAATAGTGCAATCATGAAACTAACCTTGATAAGCCCAAAAAGAAATGAAAATTAGGGAGATTATGGAAGTGAGCATAGAATAAGTGGGTTACCCTAGTTGCAAAAACTGTATAAAATAAGATGGTACAATGACAACTAGGTTGAGGCATCATCATAAAAAGGATATAATGTGGATGAAAGATATATAAATAGACTACTATATTTATACCACAATATAATATAACTAATTCTAAGTGAATAAAACACTAATATCGACTATTACCTTGTCTTTCTAAGAAGACAACTAGCTAAGGTTGAGAGTAAAATTAATCTATGTATCACAATGAATAATGATGAACATTTATGGGGAGGACCTAGTTGATTCCCCATGCTTTATGGTGCAATTCACAAACTAAAAATCAAAAGGTATAAATAATATAAAGTTATGAAGCATAGAAATAATAAATCTATGAAGTGTATAAAAGATATCAAAAACTTAAAGGGTGTACATAGTGATAGAAGATACCAATCACAAAGGAAATAATGGTTGATGAAAGAAAGTAAATGACTATAGTAAGAAAGATAAAGAGGATGGGCATTTGTGAGGATGGCCTGGTTGATTCTTTAGGTCTTACCATACAACTCATAAACTAAAAAACTAAGAGGTGTAAAAATCACAAATGACTTAAGGACCAAGCACAGGTACTAGGGTTAATGCCTTGAAAACCAATAGGTGTGTAGATAATGTAAGGCTAAGCTATGTTGTACTCAACATACCCCAATTATTTTTTTGAATAAGGACCCATTATATTATGAAAGGTCTAGGCGTATTTTGGAAATCTTCTTTAATAAGAGCTTTATATGTTGCACCTAATTTCACTATTTGATAAATGCAAATGGCCATGTTTTACTTATTTAGAATAACCTATTAATACTCTTTAAATGTTTTTTGCATATAAATACATTTTCAAAACATACGTAATTTGTAAAAGTCTAAAGATTTACTAAAATAGGTCTTTAGAAGTTTTGTTCAGAAGTTGATCTTCAACATTCTTCAACCCTTTGCATCTATGTTAAGCTTTGTAAAAAATGCTCTTTGAAACTTTTATTTGTAGGTTTTTTTCGGAGGTTTTATTCATAATTTTTATTCGTAGGTTGGGTCTTTGTATCTTTACTTTCCATACATGATTGTCTTCAGAATTTATGTTCAACACATATTTACATATTCAAAACTTTATCTTCAAAAATTTTGTGTTAAAAAAAAGTGTTTAGACAAAATGCAGATAATTTGGTGTTTGAAACCTACTCTTTAGAATTGTGGTATTCAAAGCTTTTGTCTTTGGAAAAATTATTTAGTAACAATGCTCAAAAAAAATGTTTGGCAAAGCTAAACAGAGAAATATTTCAAAATATGGTCTTCAAAACTTTTATTTTGAAAGGCCTCAGTCAGAATTTGGTCTTCGACAAAAGTGTTTGGAACTTCTGATTTGGAACTTAGCCTTTGGAAAAGATATCCCTCATAGTATTTATAAAAGATGCCCACCATAGGTCTTCAAAACTTTTGTTTGGAAGATTTGTTTGCTTTGTAAGAATTTGTGTTAACTCTATTTTAATGCAACATTTGACTCTTGATTATCGAAAGCCTCTATGACATATGTAAACTTAAGCAAAAAGAGTGACAAAATGACACTTGTCAAAATACAACAATGTGGCATTATTCTAAACATCTATAACATCTACATGGCATACCTTTTAAGAAGAAGTGGCAAAGTTTGAATTAAACAAACAAAATAAGTTTAGAGAAGTTTGACATTAATGGCCAACAACCTAGAATTAAATGCCAAAATCTATATCACTGGATTAAAAATAAACATCATGTTCATTTATCATAAAATAAAATCTAAGATCACTTGCCTCCTTGAGGATAAGCCGTAGCTACTTATGCTTGAATTGTAAAGTGCATAAAAAAGAGTCAAGCCGCTAAATTGAAGAACCAAAACTCTATCATCTTAGTGAATTGACTATGACATCTTCATCTAAGAAATTCTAAGGTGCCCTACTATTGTCTAAATTCTTGATCAATGATTCAAATAAATATAAAGACACCATCTTTGGTCCATTAATATTCAATAACAAGTATCTCAATTACTCAGTGTAATGGGATGTAATTCACCAAGTGTATACACATTATTGCGAGAACTTAACACCATCACAAAGATAATTGGCTATATATATCCTCCCTCTTAAATGACAGGGATTAAATTTCCATTTGGCCAAGCCTGAGTTTATGCCATGTAAATACTTACTGTAAGACCTTTTCTTCACTAACAAAGTGACTGGGGGTACATTATTACACTACCTAGAGAACCAAAATTTCATTACCTGAATCTTAGGAGACACATTATAGAGGTATTTATCCCTACCTATTTCACATGTAATATATGATTTACACAGAGTGGTAAATTGGAAAAAGAATAACTCAATTGAAAAAAATTGAGCAAATGGATCATTCTTGGAGAGATCATCATCCTCAAATAGAAGCAACTAATACCTATAACTAAGTTTTAGATGGGATTTTGTATTAGGATGGCCCTCTTGAATTGGTTATATGCTACCCAAACATTAAATTAATTTACCTTGAATGGGTTTCATTGCTGGATTTACTAATGACCTTAGAGCTAACATTTGCTTTGAGAGATGTAATCAATGTTAAACTGTAGGAACAAGTTATGTGCAAGGATAAGAGGTATTCAAGAGGCCACTTTTATATGATGTCATACCTCAAAGATTTTATTCTAAGCATAATAAAAATATGCACAATGGGTCACTCTAGAGCCCAAATCTATATTTCATCAAGAACCATATATGTAACTCATACTCTTTCATGAATATATATGTCTATACCAGAAACATAACCTAAATTACAAAGGATTTATACCCTAAAGTATGGAGGGATATTCATAACTCACCATTTCCCAAGGTATCTAAGAGCATAGCTAACACATTAATGTCCAGAGGGGACTACTGGTTGTATCCTAACTACATTGTGATCATGGTTGTTGGCCATAAGGTTACACCCCTGCATCTCCCCAAGAATGTACTAAACAAATTAGTAGAGTAGGAGATATCCTACCAAGTATTGTGGGGAATTAATGAATATTTTATGAATAAAAATAAGACTGCATTCCATGGTTCGCATCTAATGATTGGCAGGATGTGTTACATTAATCTTAAGAACTATTAGGAGGATGGAAAATTTAGAGAATATTACTCATTAGCCACCCTACCACATAGATACTGGGACCCCCATGGTAGAGTTCAAAAGCATATTCAAGGCCTTGGTATTCCATACCAACATGAGTCTTATGATCATGAATTCATTTTTCTTAATTTCAAGAGTGATGCTTACATCTTAGAGATGGCATACATGATTGGATTGGGTGAGGAAATCTTGAAAATCATCGAAGGAAAGCCCTTAATTTTAGTTACAAATGCACATATTAGGATATTACCCTTAGGTGGGTGGGTTATTAATTTTTTTTTGAATCAGCAGGCCTTTTCAATCATCAATGGAATAGGGGTAACTTCCTAGACACTACTCATGGTAATGAAAATTGTAAAGAAAGAGCCTAGGGTGACTAAAGCTCTTAACATTTCAACTTCACTTATAAGAGTTAAAGATGAACTAATTTGTATTGAATCTTTAGAATCATAAGTCGATGCTCATCCTATTACTACCTTAGCTCAAGAGACTTCAAGTATGGAAGTCTAATGATCCTCCACTCAAAAATATTCCCCCATAATAGAAGAGGTGAATATTTGCTATAAGAGGAACCCAAGAGCTTAGATCCCCCTAGTGAGTCCAACTATTGAAGTAACATCTATAGATGGACCATCAGGGTATGATCATAAATATGTGGGAGGTGAGTCCACTAATGAAGAGGAGTTATAGAGAGCCATTTTCTTAAGCCTCTAAGACATGAAAGGAAAGTACCACTACAAGGAGACCAATCAGGTGAGGGTATAATCCCAACTGTCTCTACATTTATTTCATTTTTACAACTCCAATTGTATCATTTGTCTCCCCTATGTATGTCTTTTCTTTTCATCCCATTTATCTTAGTCCTGGTGTTTCCCCTTCTCTAGTTGTGCCTAAGGTAAAATGTATTTCTTTTGATCCTAGTGTCTAACCATCCTTGGTTGTTTTGAATGTAAATGATGTTTCCTCTATCACTACTATCTCTACATCCTCAATAGTTTATACTATTCCAATTGTGTCCTCAACATCCATTCCCTCAAATTATACTATGGTTACCTACACCACTACCTCAATATCCCATAAGACTAAAAATGTATCATTTAAGAAGGCTAGGGGAGCATTGCCAAGTCTATAACTACATGTTTCTTCCACTCAATTAGGCTTGTCAATGCCATGTTTCAGTTCTTCCCAAAATTCCATTATAGTATCATTAAAGAAGGATATGAAGAAGAAGAAAGTATATACAATTCACCCATTTCCCCAATATGGTGGTGTGGATTGATCCAAGATAATTTAGCCTTTCCTTCCAGACCCATTACATGTAAAGGCCTTGAAATAGAGCTGATGTGATTTATTGGTTGAGACTACAACATAGGACACTCAACCAACTGACCCAACTTAATTGGTAATATCATAGTGGGAAATAGATTTCAAATCTCAAGCTTCTAAAAGACCCAATCTTACAATAATAGAGCTACCCATGGTAAGCTCAAATTTTGACAAATCCATAGGGAGTATCCAGAGAGTGAAGAAAAGAAAGATTGAAGATGATGCTGGAAGGGGGATGATCCTAGAATAAAGAGAATATGTTTTCTCCTTATCAAATAAGAAGAATAAGAGATTGAGGAAGTCTCCCTATAATTAGGATTTTAGATCCTATTTTGAGACACAATAAGATTCTTTGATCGAGCTCTATGAAGGAACATAATAAGCAAGGAGAAAGCTATAACAAGATTTAGAGTAGGTTAGGGAACAAAAATAAACCATCCATGTTCTTGTGCAAATTAAAATAGATTTGCAAAATGTAGCTTCAAGAATATACACCATTTTGGATGCCATTGCTTCCATAAGGGGTGAATTAGCCCCTCAAATCATTAAATCAATTAAATTGTTTAATTCTTTAAAGGAATATGAGAATAAACTAAAATTCCTTGTTCTCTACACAACGAATAAGGCATATAACAATCTTAATTTAATGACACCATTAGAGGCTTCAAATGCCCTCAAATTGGTTATCATTCAGACAGAAGAAGTGATGGAATGGGTGACAATTGTAGAAGTAATAATGCCCAAATATGCAAAACATGAGAACCTTATTTTGTAAATTATGAAGGAGTTGAAACTCTCACATGCAAGGGAATTTACAAGTAAACTAATAAGTAGAGCTAATTTTGACTAGCTTTTCCAACAAAGCTCAATAAAATTTAAGTAGAATATTTAGGGATTATCATTAGAGGATATTGAATCTGAGTTAATTTTTCCATGAAAGAAAGTCATAGAAGTGGAGATCTTTTGGATCAACTTCAAGAGTACTAAAACTGAACATGCATGCTTAATGGAGCAAAAAAATAGGGTACATAGACCCCCACTTTTGAATATGGACATCATAAGATATCAAAATGATGTTGAATTTGATTATTTTAAGGAATTAGAGGCTAGGAAGAAAGCTAAGACTCCATCTACCACTTCAGTTCCAACCACCAACTCAGTTCCAGCTACTAATTCAGCACTGCCAATCACTTTAGTGCCTTCCATGATGATAAGCATAGTCATGTAATCACCGAGTGTAAATAATACTTAGTTATTGAAGGATAATTTTGTATATAGTCTTGCATATAGGATTAATCAATGTAATTATAGTTTACTCACACTGGACATATGAATGTAATAGTTAGTGTGGGTAGTCTGTAAGCATGCACACATTGCATGGCATTATATAGGAAAACTTATTTTTTTGACATAGTTGTAATTAACTATAGTTATACATGAAATTTTGGTATTAAAATTAGAACTAAACTTCTAATTACTAGATGCAACTTTGATTTTTCATGAACTTGGAAGAGAGGCAACCTCTCCACAAGTTTATTTATACATTTAATCCCTCATTTCAAAAGGGTCAATTTTTTTATCAATACAAGAAGAAGTCATTTTGATTATCATGTAACTATGTGGATGTCTTTGCATTCCATTTCTATCTGATCAAGGTTTTTATTTCCTTTGGTTATTTTAATTCATTAATTTTAAGTGTGCAAAAGCTATGAAAAATTCTTTTTGCTATAACTGACATCTGTTGATTTTAGATGTGCAAAAGATATTAGATAATTAACAAGTATTATTAATTTTAAGTAATTAGTTAATTGTTTTAATTTTATAAGTGTGTAAGAGTGTTTACCTTTGATAAATTATTCTAAGTACAAGCCATAACTACCTTATATACCTTTCTAGTTCGAGCTATAATCTCTTGAGTGAGGGTGTGTAATAGCTACTCTAAAAGGAACAACCTTCAGTTGAGACCCTTAAGTTTTCTATACCATTTCATCCTAGATTGCCTAACTATGTTAGTATGTAAGTATAGAAATAGATATAAGTAGTAACCATTTGTTTTGGAAACACTTATCCACAAAGGAACCAACACAAGAAGTGATCCTTTGAAACCATAGAGCTTTATTTTATGCTCTACCCTTCCCTCTTTCTAAAGTTTTTTTGATTGAAATCTACCCACTTTAGAATAGTTTACATCCATATATTTAACCCAATTAGGATTTAATTTATTTATTATGATTCATTTTTATATAAGCACACCTCATTAATAACTTGCATGATCAACTTGCTATTCCAACAGTAAGTTATTTAACTCATACCTAAAAATCATGCTTTGGAGTGGAGTTTACCTCCATTTAGATATTATAACATTAGAAACTAAATCATTAAAATTTGGGGATGTGAATAAAACCCACATAAACAAGAAAATGCTAGTGCTATAAGGAGGGACACTTGTGTGCCTTCCCTATGAGAGGTTATCCCCTACATTTGAGTTGTATTAGAGACACCCAAGAGAGTTACCAGGTCTAGGGCCCAAGCCAGTATTTTGGTTTCACCTTTGTTAGTACATCAAAGGCCTATATCTATACCAATTATTTCTAATATAACTTGGGGAAGGAGACCTTCTCCAGTAAGAAATATCCATCCCATTAATCATCTTATGGGTAAACCACCTTGGTTAGTTTGATTTTCTATTACCATCCTAGGGGATTTGCATAATTTACCAAAGAATCTAGAGAAGTATCTACCTTCTTTATTTCCCTAAGGAGGAATAAATACAAAGGAACATGTTGAGTCTTTCAGGGTTACTTTGAGGTTAATGAAAGTTACTGATGAAGATGTTGCATGTTGGATTTTCCCATTTATATTGTAGGATGCTACCTATGATTGGTACCTCAACTTTAAATAGAACTTAATTACTTCCTAGAATGCATGTAAAAGCACTTTTGTTACCCAATTTAGACAAGTTACCATCCTTGGCCTGGTGTATCAACATTTCACTAATATAAAGAGAGATCTTAATGAGTCAATTTAGGTTCTCAATAAACATTTTAAAAGATGTACACCTAGATGAGTCTAACATACTGACCAAATGAAATTTTAACATTGAAGATATACAAGAATGCCTTAGATCCAATCACTATAGTGTTCTTAAAAATAACTAATACCACCAACTCTTTGACATTAAAATATGAAGAAACTATTAATATTGATTAAAAATTAGATCCTCAAGCACCAAGCACCCCCAATATTAATGCTAGTTTCCCATTTCTGAATTAAGTGCCTCATGTTGATCAACATGTTCCTATATTCAACCATAATCAATTATATGCACTGACTCCTTTGATATAATAGACACCAAATCAAAATTATGGTTATATGAATAATCATGTACAAATGAATTGTCATAAAAAGAACCAACACTCAATTCCATCCAATATTGTAGTTACCTAGGGTGTTGATTCTACCAAAATAAAATTGGATTCTATAAAAAGAATGGTCAAAAAGTTGAGCAATGACTTCTTGAACATGTAGAGGAAGATGGGTAATGCTATTGGCCAGTTTAATAACCAAAATTTTGGGTTTCAAAGATATAATAGATGTTTCAATTAGTCTATAAATAATGCAAAACAATATTAGCCCAATAAGTTATCAGAAATAAATATAATGAAAATAGCTCTACCCAATTGGTGTAGAGCCCATAATACATCACACCATGGTGAAATTAAATATTTAAAATTCTATGCAACATTTGAGATCTTCTAAAGGGAGATGGTAAGGAAATATTTGATGAATAACCCACTAGAGTTCCACCCTAAATTTGGTTCCTTAAATACCACCATGGTTTTTGAAACACACAAGTCTTATTTCCTAAATGAGATGGCAATGAACCATAGGATAAATCTAATGAAATACATGCCTCCTAGTAGTATCAAAAGGGAAATTAAAATATGAGGAATAAGTATCCCTTCATAATGTCTACTCCTCCAAAAAATACCACTATTCCACTTGTTACATCTTGATTTCCTCACTAAACATGATTTACTTATTGAACAAATATTATGGGGTTAATGTTGTTTAATTACTATTATAGTAAACTATTTTCATTATGCTAATGTATGGATAGACATATAATGATTATTTTATGTGACTCATTACTTGATTAGTTAGCTGTATATGAGTTTTATATGCATGTGGATTATGTTTATTCAATATTTTTGTGCTTTAGTAAAATTTGTACTGATTATCATGGTTATGGGCTAACTACTATTTGCATTTGTGAGGTGGATGCAGGAAAAATTCTAGTCTCTAGTTAGATATGGAGGGAGAGTATCATTAGGGAGGATGCTATATATGTAAATGTTGGAGTTGTTGAGATTTGATAACAAACCTAACACACACCACATAGAAAAATAAATTCATGATTGCTTTAATTTCATTGTACTAATTTATTTATGTTTAGATGAGTTGATATGGTTTAGATTTATGTTTTGATGCTAATCAGTCTTATAGACAATATTGGATGGTTTAGCCCAGAGAGAGACCTCTATGTCACCCATTAGTGTCTTATTTCATATGAAATAAAACCTTCCAAGATGAAGTCTTATGTGATGTGGGCAATCTAGATGTTTGTGATGTACTCTTTGGTCAGCCATTCATGTATGATTGACATAACATCTAGAATTATGAACTCAAAGAATCACCTTCACTCTTGGAATGTGGCACTACAGGGTACCAGAGGTACCACCTTCTATTACTTGCTAGATTATGATATGGTTGCCATTATAGAATGTTTTAATTATACACATTCATAGATGAGTTTATTTTCTATTATTTGCATAACTCTTTTAGGCATGTACTTGAAAGCATTCAACAAAAATCATAGTTTGAACACTTATATACAAGGTAAATAATTAAATTTCATTTTGATCTTATAACAAAATGATCTTATTAATCTATACCTAATCTATATCTAAGGTGGTACTTAGGATGCCTTAATTCCTAAATACCTAATGACTACCTAAGTATGTGGCATTAATTGTTTAATGTTTAGCTTGATGTTTGAATGATAATGGATAGGCAATCAAACTATTATTAAAAAATAATAATTATGTTTAATGACTTATTATGATCTCAACCCTAATTCTAGAATCATCATTTTGGTTTGGTTGTTTGGTCACTCAAACCATGCAGAACTTAGCATGGTGATGGTTTGATTGTGAGTTAGAGGAAATAATAGGTAAGTCTATGAATATGGTGGTTTAGCTAGGAGACATGAAAATCATGCGAAGAATTTTTGGTTTGATGGCAAGTCTTTCTTGAAGTGATAGAGAATGAGTCATCATGATATTATGGGTTTTCAAAATACATGTAAGAGACTACAAAAATAGTAAAAGAATTTGGAGTTTTTGGATTTGAAGGTTATCTATGGTAGATAGAGAAGAATGAGAGGAAAGAGAATAACTTTAAATTGCAAACAAGGGTAGACTACATTAGTGATATAGAGGTAGGGTTTCTATTTTGATTAACTCTACAAACTTGTATTCTTGTTATATAATTGATAAAATTGTTTGGGGTTTCTTTGAATGGAAGTTTATAAGTTTAAAGCCCTAAAGTGGGCCAAGGATTAGACCTTGTGGGAGAAGGATTTACCCCACATAATTGAATCCATGATTTAACTGTGTATATCATATGTACAAAGAGTTAGAATTATTGTTAAAATAAAATGATTGTTTAGTTATTACATGACTGAGCATTACTATGCTTTGTTTATTTTTATGGCTATGTGTTTTATTTATATGGCTCTATGTGTTATTTCATTTATGTTCAAATGCCTGAGCATTAATGAAATACTTTAAATACATTATTTTGTTTTACGGAATGAACCATGGTTTCTTATATTTATTACATGACTGTGTATTTATTTGATTTAGTCAAACATAGTGAAATGGCTATGTAGTCATTGAATTTGTTGATTTATTTAGTGAAGTGATTATATGTAATTTATAAATATGGCTTAGGACATTATTTTAAACTAGGTTTCCATTAAATGATATTTAGTTGGTTATTTGATTCATTTCAATTTTAAATGGCTGAGTATTATTATGTTGTGACCACCTTTATGAATATTATTCTAGATGGCTGAAATATCTAGTTTAAACTATGTATATATAATTATGTTTCAACTGAGAATAAACATTTATGGTCAATAGTATATAAAATATTATATTAGATGAGTTTAAATGTGTGAATCGATTCTATGACTATTTTGTGGATTGGGAGTCGATTCGGTATAAATAATTATGAGTTAATTATGTTGATTATCACAACACATGTTTTAGATCATTTTGGTGTGAGTATATAATATTATATATGACTATGTATTGAATGGACAATATCATACATATGTCAATTAGGCATAAATAAACTATGAATCAATTTTGGTATAATATTGTATGGACAGTTGAGTGATATTATTCGGCTTAATTATGTATTCAAGTTATAGTTATTTATGAATATACTATTACTATGTTTGGACTGTGTGTAATTTTATATAAGTCAACTATGTATGATTGCCTTTGAATTTTATTATATGAATATGGTTATTTATCGACTAAGTTAAAAGGATTTATCGTGGACTGTGAGTTGATTTGTTTAATGTTGTAATGGAATGACTAAATGTTACTAATTGATTTAACATATATTGAGTCATATATGTATAAATATTTATTGATGTTTGTGTAAATATTATAATTATTCAACTTTGTCATGATGTAAAGTTACATTTAAAGATACATAATAAGATTAAGTCAAAGCATAAACTGTAGTTAGTTTATATGAAAGGTCTAGATTATTATATTTATAATAATTTCCATAAAATAGTATTGTTGTCTATTTCATTTAAAGCATGTATACATAGATGAGAATGAAGATGGAATATAGTTTATTAGTTGAATTGTGTTTCCTTATCAGCTGTCTGTAACATAGTTAAATAACTGTTTGATGGATGTTTATTAAACTATATTAAATGTTTGGTTTAATTATGAGTTAATATTATTTAGTAGGGAACTTGGAATAAGTACATATATACATACATATATGTAATTATGAATTATACATAAAGATGATAATATTTTTTATGAATAGTTCATAAAAACACATATACGTATATGTATATAAGTTATCACTTATAATTATACGTATAAGTGTATATATATAAATGTATGACCATTTATATGTATATATTATGCCTTTTGGAAATAAATGGCTAAGGGTTTTAAATGTATATAGATATAAGTGGACATAATTAATATACATGCTTATGCAAATAATTTGATATGCAAATAGATGTTTATTTATAGTAAATAGAATTATTCATATGCAAACTGGGATTTATGTCATTAATTTATAATGTGTTGTTCAGTTGAAAATTATGAGGGGATTGGTAAATTTTTAATTAGAAAAAATTATATTGAATTTGTTATTATTTATTGGTTATCTTAGGATTTATTATGAAATTTTTGAATTTGTATTATTTTATTTATAATACTTGTGAACACAGGATGTTTACATGGAATTGATAAATTCTTACATATTATAATAATTGTTAGAAAATAATTTAATTCTAATACTGTCTTATTAGAAAATGAACTTTGGCTGTATTGAAACTTAGGAAATAATTTAGGTGATAATAAGTTATCATTTAACATGAGATTATTTCATTATTTTTTTGTATTTAATTAATGTGGTATTAAATACTAATTTGTATGAAAAATCCATAGAATTATTGTATATGGATTATTTAGGAATATGGTATTAATGACACTAATGATTATTATCATGAGATGATTATCATGTATATATTTAGAGTCATTAATACTTAGATTATATGAAATCTGATTGAGTCTCTCTCTCTCTCTCTCTCTCTCTCTCTCTCTCTCTCTCTCTCTCTCTCTCTCTCTCTCTCTCTGTGTGTGTGTGTGTGTGTGTGTGTGTGTGTGTGTGTGAGATTACGATTGATCTAACTGATCATTAAACTATATGAAAACTTTGGCCAAAGTAATGTTTATAGTTAAACATTATCATTTCACCTATTTGATTATATGCATATATGCATGATGTCATGTTAGAATAAAATTCTTTACGATATGTTACATGTAGTTAGAATCTTACAACACATGGGTTCTAGTTGAATTCTCGATACCTGCACCATTATCATTTGCTCATTCTATGAAGGGAGGGCCATTCCCTAGTTTGGAATTTTATGAGAGATCTATGGTCCATAGTTGGTGTGGGAAAATACTCTGATTATGCTCTTCCTCTCCTCCAATAGTTAGTCAATAGAGACTCTTACTCATAATTTTAGTTTGTTTACATATAACGAGTTTATAGACACTCATTAGTTTTATGGAACATTGTATTTATTTATATATACTCTATGTAGAAAAATTGTATTATTGTACTTAATAAAAAATAATTTGTCTATTCTTATTATATAATATTATTGTATTAACTTTCATCAGTTGGCTGAGTTATTATTATTTAGTAGTTATACTTTTTATGATGGACTAAATTTATATTTTGGTTGAATGTGAATAGTTATCATTATCTAAATGAATCATAAATAGTTATTATGAAAGATGCATTTAATTAAATATTAATTAACATATCTTAATTGAGAAAATTTGATTTGATTATTACCATTATTTGAGTTAAACCTAGTGGGGTTCTAACATCACCAAATCTAAGGGTTGAGAATAATCCACCTCTTTCAAAAGGGAATGAATAACCCCAAAAAAGGAAGAATAGAGAAAAAGAGTATTTAAAAATCTTAAAGATAAGAAGAAGATTAAATCCAACATCACTTTTCATGAATTGGCTCAGATCACTAAATAAAAGGAGCTCCTATGGAGGTCCAGTACAAGAAATTTAATTGTAGAAAAGACAAAGGTTGCTCATACAATTGTTATATACAAGAGTAAGCCAAAAGTTTATCCTTTCTTATTGAATATTAGAGAATTTGGAAATAACATTTATAATTGTTTAGTTGATTTTAGATCTTTAGTCACTGTGATGCCAACTTCCATTTTCCAAAATCATGGATCGACTTCAAGCCCATCAAAGAAGATGGTTTCACAACTAGATAAGACAGTGGTGTCTATAGTTGGAGAACTAAATGACGTGCACATCCAAGTACCATCCAATCTATGTGTAAAGATGATTATTGATATACTTGTGGTGGATATCTTAGAAGGATATAGACTCCTCCTTAGTAGAGACTAGTCTAAGACATTGAATGGGTATGTAGCAACAAACTTCTCTCATATTTGGTTTCCATGGATAGGTATTACAAACCAGATTCAAATTGATTGAGAACTAAGAAATGAAGCACCATATTGCTAAATTTAACAATAAGAACCAATAATTAAGCTAAAAATATCCTAACCTTGGGGTTTATACCTTTACCATAAAGTATGAGCTATAGGAACCATAAGTCTAGGGACCTTCCCAATTATGGATGATCCATTTTGATGGTACAAGATCTAAGTGGGGATTAGGCATTGGTGTTGAATTAGTAGATCCCCAAGGTAAGAAACACCTAAAGACCCAAAAATTAGAATTCCCTTGCACCAAAAATAGAGTGAATTATGACACACTAATTTTGGGATTGTATTTTGCTCTAAAAAATAACATCAAACAACTGCTAATATATGGAGATTCAAAACTAGTAATCAATCAAATCAAGAACAAATACCAATGTAAGATATCATACCTAAAGATGTACAAAAATAGAGTTTGGTATTTATTTGAGTCCTATAATATAATGGTTATTCCTAGAGAACATAATCAATATGTTGACTCAATGGCTACTTGAGTTGCTAACTGGGCACCATTACAAGAGTCCAAGGTACAAAGATTTACCATTAAGCTAGTACATTATTCATCTATTCTTGACAATGTGGAATAATTCCAAGTCTTTGACAATGACCAAAATATCCTCCAATTATTGAATAATTTAGGAATATTTGAGTCTCAAATCATTGATGAAAAGAAGATTATTTACCTATGCCAAGAGGAATTTGGAGGAGTCATTTAGTTGAAAGCAAATTGCCTTCCCTTAGGAATGTTTTCTTTGAAAAGAGCATTTCATCTGTATCCTCAAGAAAAAAAAAGACAACCAAAATTAAATGAATTTAATTTCAAGAAAGAGAATTTAAGAGATGAGTATGATCTATGCTATGTTAACATTGGCCTCAACTACACTCCAGAAGAAAGATAAAGGGTGAATGATTTACTCACCTAGTATAAAGATGTGATTGCATGGATGTATGCAGACTTGAGTGTTTTTAACCCAAGGGTCATCACCCATACAATCCCACTAAATTCAAACCACAAACCATTTAGGTAAAGATAGAGGCCAATCTATCCTATCTTGGAGCTTCTTATTCAAAAATAAGTAGAAAAGCTGCTGAAGGCAAAAATAGTTTTCCTTATCAGAAATTATACTTTTGTAGCTAAATTAGTTCTAGTTAAAAATAATAATGGGTAAATTAGATTATGTTTTGATTTAAAAAAATCAAATAAGGTTTTTGAGAAAGAAAATTATCATTTGCCTTCCTTGGACAAGGTAATCCATATAGTAAGTGGTTCAGGGATGATGTCCTTCTTGGATGAAATTTTAGGATATAAGTCGGTGCTTGTTAAATTTGAGGACAAAATGAATATTGTATTCACCACAAAGTGGGGTACTTACACATAAAAGAGGATGCCATTTGGCTTGATTAATGTAGGAGTTACCTTTTAGTAAGCCATGAATTATGCATTCCAAGGGATAATAGGTAAATGTATAATCATCTACATGGATGGACTCATTATTTTCTCAAAGACTTAAACTAATCATGTAGGCCACCTATAGTCAATCTTTGAAATATGTAGAAGGTTTAAGATCTTGATAAACCCTAAGATGAGCATATTTGATATTACTAAAGGCAATCTCTTAGGTCAAATCATCACCAAAGAAAGAATTATGATCGACCCAAATATAACTTAGGGGATATCAAAGATTACATTCCTAAATAACAAGAAGGAGCTCAAATATTTCTTTGGGAAGATAAATTTTGTAAGAAAGTTTATCTTAGGGTTTACAAAAATCATTATACCTCTAAATGAAATGCTCAAGTGGAGTGGATAATAGAGGACCAAAAGTCTTTTCAAGACATCAAAGATGCAATATCTCTGGCCCCTATGTTGATAAATCCAGACTTTAATAAATATTTTCTCTTGTATTCATTCATGTCAGAACATGTCATTTCCACCATGCTTACCCATAATAAAGA
Organism: Torreya grandis; assembly: GCA_037957365.1. NCBI lineage: Eukaryota > Viridiplantae > Streptophyta > Pinopsida > Cupressales > Taxaceae > Torreya > Torreya grandis. The sequence continues at coordinate 2,616,510 of JARHVA010000289.1, forward strand.
TGAAAGTGAACATCCTATTTCATTCATGAACATAAACTAGAAGGAAGCAGAGCTTAGGTATTCCATGATAAATAAACAAATATTTTCCCGTGGTAAAGAAATTTTGACACTGCATATTGAGGAATAAGACCATCACCATTATGTTGAATCCTATTGTCAAGCTCATTTTTGAGAAAAATGAATTGGGAGAACATAGATGAAAATGGATGGAAAAATTATAGGAGTTTGACAGTAATGACTACTAATAATATTTTTGGAGGTTAAGGCATCATTCATCTCATGACTGAGCCTAACCCATGCATCAGCATTGAAGAGGTTTATGAAACCCACATATCTAGAGGAGATTGGTATATTGATATTATTCAATATTTACTCACAAGTACTTATTCCCTAGAACTTAATAGAGAATAGAGAAGTGATTTGAGGCTCAAATTTGTTCATTACATGATCATAAAGGGATTATTTATAGAAGAAATTATAAAGACATCTACCTGAGATGCATATCACGAAAAGAATATCAAGAAATTTTAGAAAACTTACACTAAAAGATAGGTAGTGGTCATCCCTATGGCAACACCATGGCTCATAAAATCCTTAGAATGGGTTATTACTAGCCAATAATATTTAAGGATGCATGTGTTCATGTAAGAACATGCCATAAATGCAAAATCTTAGAAAAAAGAGAGGTACATATAATAATGCCTTTCTAACTTGTTATTGAAGGAAGATCATTTTCTCAATGGAGCTTGGACTTAATTGGTGCCATTAACCCCAATTCTTCAACTAGCCATAAGTTTGAACTCACTGCCATAAATTATTACAATGATGGACTAAAACAATAGTTATACAACATTATAGAACACAAGATGTAATTAGCTTTTTTAAAGTGAACATTACAACCACATATGGTACCCATATTTCTTTAGTTTATGATAATGGGCCAACATTCCAATCAACTAAATTCACTGAATGGGCCCATGATAATCAAATCACCATCAACTCATTTTCCAATCATTACCCATAAGGAAATGTATTGGCTGAATTAACAAACAAAAAATTTATAGATTCATTTAAAAATTTAGCAATAGATAAACCTAGAGATTAGCAAAGTCTACTAAAGTATGCACTATAGGTTGATAGAATAAAATAAAAGTAAGCCCTTAAGGCTTCACCTTATTTACTAGTATGTGGATGACATCTAATTTTATTAATCATGCTTAAATTGATAACATATCAATTTAGGCACGAGTACATAGAACCAAGTGAAAAAGTGGAGTCTTGACTATTAGACATAATAGAGTTAGAAGACTCAAGGGCTGAAGCCTTACAAAATTTCAATAAACATCAAGACATAGTCAAAATGTGGTTTGATAGAAGAGAAAAATTCAAAACATTCAGAATGTCTAACCTAGTACTTCTGTGGGATAAAACCCATGAAAAGAAAGGAAATCATGATGAGTTTACCCCACTATAAACTGGACCTTATCAAAATTCAGATATCCTAGGTAATAATGCTTTCTATTTGAGGGACTTCCAAGGCAATGAATTAATATATCCAATCAATAGATAAGTTTTGAAGCACGAATTCATGATTGTACCATCTGGAGATGTTTTCGAGTAATAATAAGTGTTATGGTAAAGGTAGGAGTAGTTAGATTTACTTCTTTCATAGTTAGTTCCTTTGCTTCCTAGGTTAAGGTTTCTTATTTTCAGCATTTCACTTTCCTTAGTTTACTTCCCTGCTTTCTAGATTAGATGTTTTTATTTCATGGAAATTTGATTGACTTCTCCTAGTATACTCAAGCAAGAAACTAATCCACTAGACTTTCTATACATTTTCAAAATTTAGAAGTTTAGTTTATGATAAAGGTCAATAAAAAAAGAACTAGTGTGGAAAGGACATCAAACAAATCACACAAATTGGTTTACTTACAAGTTATACACCCTTGTATTTAATATTTTTAGAATTTAGGTATGTAATAATAAAATTTATCATGACCATGCTACCATTGAATACTCTTATTAGGTATATAAAAATTGCTCTTATTACTACATACAAATTTGGAAAGTCTACTCATTTTCATTGGATCAAATACACATCTCATGTTAATACTTATTTGAGGAAATAACCATTGATATAGATGTAGCTGGTAGGGATAATTTGGTAAGAATTATCCTTTCATATATACCAACTCACTATGGTTTTTGATCTCCCACTTCCAACCATATTCTATAAAATAAAAAGTAGTCAAATAAGGACCAATGCATTCTAAAAGAGTGATCAATCAAACCCAAATAAAATATAAAGGTGATCAAAAACTTAAATGATGAAATAATATCAATGTATCATGCATCATACAAGAATACAAAAGGAGAAAATTTAAGGAACTAAAGGTACTTCTATTGGGACTATGGATGCCTGGCTAACAACAAAACAATGCCCAAACTTCCCTAGTTTTAAATATGTTTTCAAAGAAACCAGAATGAAACCTATAGTTATCCCAAGTCTTTGATAAAATTCTCACAATAAGGGTAAAATAAAATCACTTCCTCACACACAAATCCACAATATGATCAAGGAAAGTATGTTGTATACTATCCTTAGGATATTACTTTATGTCTCTAATTTAATTATTATTTTTTGAAATGGTTCATGTTTGATTTAAAATTTCTAACCAATGATTTTGGGTTCTCAAATATTTAGGAGAATTCCCCTTGTAAGTCACCATTTTTTTTACTCAACATACTCCCGTTATTTTTTTGAATAGGGACCCATCGTCTTTTGGAAGGTCTAGGCCTATTTTAGAAATATTTTTTTACAAGAGCTTTATATGTTGCACCTAACTTCTCTATTCAGTAAACATAAATGGACATGGTTTACTTATTCAGACTAACCTATTAATACTCTTTAAATTTTTTTTGCACATACATAAGTTTTTAGAACATACATAATTTGTAAAAGTCTCGATCTTCACAAAAATAGGTATTCAAAATTAGATCTTCAATATTATTTAACCTTTCACATCTATGTTAACCTTTAAAAAAATTCTCTTCAAAAATTTTGTTTGGAAGTTTTATTCATAGGTTTTATTCACATATTTGTTTTTTAGGTTGGGTCTTCATAACTTTACCCACCATACATGATTGTCTTCAACATTTATTTTTGATGCATGTTTACATATTTGACACTTGGTCTTCAGAACTTTTATGTTCTTTAAAGGTGTTCAAAGAAAATGCATGAAATTTGGTCTTTGGAACCTACTCTTCAAGATTATGGGCTTCATAACTTGTCTTGGGAAAAATTATTAGGTGAAAGTGCTTAGAAAAAATGTTTGGTAAAGCTAATAAGAGAAATATTTTAGAATATGATCTTTAGAACTTTTATTTTGAACGGCCTCGATTAAAATTTGGTCTTAGTAAAAGTGTTTAACACAAGTGTTCAAAAATTTTGATTAAAAATTTTACCTTGAAAAAAGGAAGCCCTCAAATACTTTGTAAAATATACCCACCATAGGTATTCATAACTTTTGTTTAAAAGATTTGTTCACTTCATAAAAATTCAGGTTAACTCTATTTTAACACAATATTCACATCCTGACTACCGAAAGCCTCTGTAACATAGGTAAACTTAAGTGAAAAGAAATAAATAATGACGTTTGACAAAATACAATAATGTGGCATTCTTTTGAATGTATATAATGTATATGTGGCATACCTACCATAAAGAAGTGAAAAAGTTTAAATTAAAAAAGCAAAGAAAATTTAGAGATGTTAGATATTAATGACACATTAATTAGAATTGAATTACAAAAGTTATACCAATGGATTGAAAAAAACATCATGCTCATTGATCACAATTAAACTCTAAGCTCATTTACGTCTTTGAAAACAAGCCCTAGCTACCTGTGTTTGAATCATGAAGTACATATAAAAGAGCTAAACCACTAAATTGAAGAACTAAAAACTTTTTTAGCTCAGTGAATTGACTACGGTGTTTTCATCTAAGACATTCAGAGGAGCCCTACCACCATCTAGATTCTTGATCAAAGACTTAACCGAATACAAAGACACCATATTTGATCTAATAATATTTAATAATGAGTATCTCAATTTCTCAACATTATGGGACATAATTCATTAGGTGGATGCATATAACTATGAGGAGAACTTGACACAAGAATCCCCACCACTTCTTAAATTTTTGATCAAGGACTCAACCAAATACAAAAATACTATCTTTGATCCAATAATATTCAATAATGAGTACTAAAGTAATCAATATTATGGGATGCAATTCACTAGGTGGATGCACATACATATGAGGAGAAATTGACACCATCATAAAGACAATTGGATGTGAATTTAGTCCTTAAGTGATAGGGATTATATTTTATAGTGAGAATGCCATGTATAAATCTACTGTAAGACCTTTTATTTGTTGCAAAGTGGCTAGGGATGCATTTTTACACCACTTAGAGCACAAAACCATCATCACCTACATCTTAGGAGATGCATTCCAATGGTATTTAACCCTACCTATTGTAGATGTAACATATGATCTATATAGAGTGGTAACTTGGAAAAAGAACAACTTAATTGACAAAATATTGAGCAAATGGATCATTCTTAGAGAGACCATCATCCTCAAAGAGAAGTAACTAGTACTTATAAATAAGTTTAGAATGGGATTTCATATTAGGATGGCCCTCCTGAATTGGTTATATGGCTCTCCTAAATTGGTTATATGGCTAGTCTAACATTGAATTCTTTCACCTTAAATGGGTTCCACTACTAGATTTACTAATGACCTCAGAGCTAACATTTACTCTAGGAGAGGTGATCAATGCTAAGTTGTAAGAATAAGTTATACACAAGGATATGAGGCCTGTGGGAGACCACTTTTATATGATGTCATACCTCTTGGATGCTATGCTGGGAATACTATATGCACAATAGGTCACTCTAGAGCCTAAATCCAAATTTCATCAAGAACCATATATGTGACTCATACGATTTCATGCATATATGTGCCTCTACTAGAGGCATAACTTAAACTAGAAAGGACATAGACCCTCAAGTGTGGAGGGATATTCATGAGTTACCATTTCTTAAGGTATTTAAGAGCATAGCTAACATATTGAAGTATAAAGGGGACTACTAAATGTATCTCAATTATACTGTGATCATGATTACTAGCCATAAGGTTACACCCCTGAATCTCCCTAATCATGTACCAAAAAAACTAGTAGAGTAGGAGATAACCTATTAGCTATGGTGGGAAATTAATGAAGATTTGAAGAATAAAAAGAAAAGTGCATTCCATGGTTCTTATGTAATGACTGGCAGGATGTATTACATCAACCATAAGCACTTTTAAGAGGTTGGTAAATTCAAAGAATATTACTCATTATCCACCTTGCCACATAAACACTGAGAACCTCATGGTAAATTTAAAAAGAATATTCAAGGCCTTAGTATTCCATACCAACATGATCCTTATGACCATTAGTTATTTTTTCTTAATGCCAAGAGCAATGCCCACATCCTAGAGAGGGTATAAACAACTGGATTCGGTGATGAACTCTTGAAAATAATCCAAAGGGAGCCCTCAATTTTAATTATGGATACACATATTAGGCTCCCACCCTTAGGTAGGGGGCTACCACAAATTTCTATATCAATAGGCATTCCCAATAATTAATGGAATAGGTGGAACCTTCCCAGACACTACTCAAGATAATGAAAACTATAAAAAAAGAGCCTAGGGTGATTGAAGCTCCCAACATTTAAAATTCACTTACAAGAACTAAATATTAACCAATTTATATTGACTCTTCAGTCTCAAAAGGCTATGTTCATCCTATTACTACCTTAGCTCAAGAGACTATAAGTTTGGAAGTCTCAACTTCCTTCACTCAAGAAGCTTCCCCCATAGCAGAAAAGGTGGCTATTTGTTATAAGAGGAAGATAAGATCTCAGATACCCCTAGTGAGTCTAATTATTGAAGAAACATCTATATAAGGACCTCTTGGGTTTAGATATTTACATCATAGCCAAGAAGGGGATTGTTCAGGTCCTCTGCTCAAATCTAGACCAACATGGGATTGACCCTAGGCTGTGGGTCACCTATCACAAGGTTAGACCTCTAGAAAAGACTTGATTCCTTCTAGATTTATCATTTAAACTAAACTCTAACTAGGAAAAGGGAGAGATAAATGGGTAATAAAGAATGAAAACATGTAAAGGAGGTGATGCACCAGTAATGTGATTATTCATCCACTCTATCTAAACTTCTAACAAACATTAATTAGATCAGATCTACAACTCCAAATGACTATTTATGCATTAGCATTTCATGTAAAGGTTCACTAAATGATCAAAACCTAAGGGAATTGATGGGGAGGCCTGATTCAAGGCACTAACTAGTCAAATTATCCACTTATTAGCTTTAATCAAATGACATTTGACACTAAATATGACCTACAAAATAATATAATCTAGTAGCTAGGTGATATTTAGGATTTGACAAGGGAGAAGTTTCTACCACATATCCAAATCAATTTTACATTAGCACACTATACTAGAATTATGGAATCTGAAAAAGAGCCATTTATTTATTTCAAGAGGTTACAAAGATCAAATCTAGGTAGAGTCTAGTCATGCCCAAGAAAGGGATTATTAGGCTATTTTCAAGTGTTAAAGGCTTGCATTTATATAAAAAGGAGAGAGGGTGAACTATGCATTAGAAAAGGACCAAAAAATAATGATGGATTAGCACTAATTCAAGGATGTGGCTGAGTTATGATATTAACAAGAAGGCATAATTTCAAAGGCCTTGTAAAATAATTAAATTCTCACTATCCTTATTCATCCACCTGATCAGTATCTTGAGACTCCATGCTACTTCCACTTGATTTGTTGATGAGGACCAACCCTTCATACCTTAGAAATGAAAGATATTCTTGGTCTATTTTGAGTGGTTAGATGTACCCTTTTTTTATTGAGGTTATAACTAAGCATAGATCTCTTTATAGATTGAAAACTAATTATATTATTAGTTTTCCTATAGCTCAATGCCTGTTCTCATTTTGAAAACCAAATGTCGACCTTCAACTGAAATAGGTCTAAAAGACCAATCTTGTCTTCAAGGAGCTTTGCTGATCATGCTTGTCCTAAAATATTCACCCTAACATGACCCAGATCATGATCAAGCTCTATTTCCTTTGTATTAGTTTACCCAGGTCAAAAAACTATCTTCTCAACCTCTATCAAAAGTCCTAGGGCTTGATCCTACTCATTGGTTGTTGAAAGCTAACTCAAGATATTAAATCTTTAACCCTGTTCACTCCATTGATCTACCTATGCATAGATTTTTGTTAGCCATTGATTTTTTACCAATTAGATGTGCTTATGTCACTTGTCCTTGACTCATTAGCTTCTTGGATTCATTGACCAGTTTGACTCATGCACACTGTTTGATCAAGATATATGAGTTCATGCGCACCATAGATCTCCCTAGTCCCACTTTCTTGTTAGTTTTTGCACTCCATCAAATCATTGGTACAAATGAGTGTGAGCCCTTAATTTATCTTGGACCCATACTTTTATCATTGATTTTGCTCCATTGGATCTTGGCTAGATTATCCTACACTGTTGGATTATGTCTAATTTGTAGATATTTAAAGGCTTTAACCTAGGTAACTTTTGACTTGGTTGACTCTAGCACAAATCATTAGATATTATGTGTTAGTATGAGGGCTCCTATAGACTATTAGATCTCGACCAAATTCAAACCTTTTAAGGACCTTTTGAACCCAAATGGTGACTTGTTTTGATTAAAATTGACTATCTATGTGGATGTATTTGATATTCCATAGACCATCAAATTTAAGCTTATATGGATTTATAAAGTGTTTTTATTTTAACTCTCACATGACTATAATCCATTATTTGATCAAATTTGATAAATTATATCTTGAAATGTAGGAATCATAGAGGGGCCAAATTTGCTAGAGATATTATTGAGACTGAAAGGGATGAACCCATTTGATCTACTAGTATCAAAAGCTATTTGAGTGAAGATAAAAAATATTCAAGTTGTCTGGTCTATATCATGCTCACATGATGCCCTGGTGATGTTCTAACTTATTTGGCTAAGTATGGGAAACTTAGAAAGAATGACTGAGAACCCAAAATTACACATGTGTATCTTATTTTGCACTTTAGTGGAGGATCTAGAACTCAGTGTATAGAAATTAGGGACCAAGATGAGTGAACCCATGTGATCATTTTCTCATGAGACTACCACATGTGTAAGATATGTCCTCTACAAATTACCTACTTATACTGTCTGCTACCTTCACTAAATTCTTGGACCAAGCAAAATTTGGTATGTAGACCAAAATTGGTCAACATGACCATTAGGGTAGGATAAAAAATCTATGGGAGGTGAGTCCACTAATGAAAAAGAGGAGTTATAGATAGCCAAAGCCTTAAGACTTTAAGACATCAAAGGAAAGGAACCACTACAAAGAGACCAATCAAGTGAGGGTGTAATCCCAACTATCTCTATAATTCTTTTAGTTTCTATAACTCTAGTTATATCATTTATCTCCCCTATGTCTATTTATTCTTTTGAACCCATTTCTCTCAATCCTAGTTATTCCACTTCCCTATTTATGCCTAAGGTATAAGTTGTTTCCTCTAATCCTAGTTTCCAACCATCCCTAGTTATTCCAAAATTAGAGGATGTTTCCTCTACTCCTAATGTCATCATCAACAGTTTCTACTATTTCAATTGTGTCCTCAACATCTATTCCCCCCACTTCTATTATGGTTACCTCCACTACTACCTTAGCATACCCTAAGACTAAAAAAGTATCATCTAAGAATTATAGGGGAGTATTGTCAAGTCTACAACTACATGTGTCATCCTCTCAATTAGGCTTGCCTATGCATTCTTCCAATTCTTACCAAAATACCACTGTAGTATCATAAAAAAAGGTTGGGAAGAAAAATCAAGTATATACAATCCACTTATTGACCCAATGTGGTGGCACGAATTGGTCCAAGGTAATTTGACCTTCCATTCCAGACCCATTACATGTAGAGGCTTTGAAATAGTTTTTAGGGGATTTGTTGGTTGAGACTACAACCCAAGATACTCAACCAAATGATACAACTCAACTATTAATCCCATAATGGGTAACCAATTTGAAATCTCAAGCTTCTTAAACGACAAACCTTATAATCATAGAGCTATCCACAATAAGCTCAATTTTTGACAAATCTATAGGGAGTATTTAGCGAGTGAAAAAAAGAAAGATTGAAGATGATGTTGGAAGGGGGATGATCTTTGAAGAAAGATAAGATGTTTTCTTCCTATCAAAGAGGAAACATAGGAGACTAGGGTAGTCTTCCTATAATGAAAACTTTAGATCCTATGTTGAGACACAAAAGGATGCTTTGCTTGAGCTCCATAAAGGAACATAACAAGCAAGGAGAGAGCTATAAAAAGAGTTAGAGCAGGTTAGGGAACACCACCAAATCATCCATGTTCCCATGCAAATTGGAAAAGATGTATAAAGTATAGTTTAAAGACTATACAACATTTTAATGTTATTACTTCAATGAGGGATAAAGTATCTCCTCAAATCATTAAAGCAACTATATTATTTAATTATTGAAAGGAATATGAGAATAAAATAAAATTACTTATTCTATATATAATGAATAAGGCATATAACCATCTTAATTTAATGACACAATTGGAGGCCTTAAATGACATCAACCTAGTTATCAATTAGACAAGAAGTGAGGGAATGAGTGATAACTGTAGAAGTAATAATACCCAAATATGCAAAACATGAGATCCTTATTTTTCAAATTCTAGAGGAGTTAAAGCTCTCAAAGGCAAGGGAATCTATACGTAAACTAATAAGTAGAGCCAGTTTTGACCAACTTATCCAACAAACATTAGCCAACTTTAAACAAAATCTTTAGAGATTAGTATTAGAGGAGATTGAAGGTGAGTTGAATTTTACATGAAAGAAAGTCATAGAAGTGGAGATCTTCTAGATCAACTTTAGGATCACTAAAACTAAGCATGTACGCCTAATGAAGTAAACAAATAGGGTACATATACCCCCACTTTTGAATATGGACATCATAAGATACCATCATGATGTTGGATTTTAAGTGTTTTTAAGAATTAGAGGCTTAGAAGAAAGCTAAGACTCCATATACCAATTTAGTTCCAACCACCAACTTAGTTTCAACTATTAGTTTAGTACCACTAACCACTTTAGTGCCTTTCATCGACCACTAAGTGTAAATAATCCTTAGTTATTGAAGGCTAATTTCATATGTAGTTTTACATATATGATTAATCAATGTAATTATAGTTTACATACACTTGATATATGAATGTAATAGTTAACTTGGGTAATTTGTAAGAATGCACATGTTGCATAGCATTATATAAGCAAACTTATTTTTTTGACATAATTATAACTATATATATAGTTTTGGTAATAAAATTAGAACTAAAGTTCTAATTACTGGATGTAACTTTGAGTTTGCATGGACTTGGAGGATAAGGTGACCCCTTCCTAGGTTTATTTATATATTTAATCCCTCATTTCAAAAGGGTTGGAGAATTTATCAATATAGGAAGAATTCATTTTGAATGTTATGAAATTATGTTGATGTATTTACCTTCCGTTTCTATGTGATTAAGGTTTTTATTTCCTTTGGTTATTTTAATTCAATAATTTGAAGTGTGCAAAAGCTAATAAAATTTCCTTCTATTATAATTGATATACTTTGATTTTAAATGTGTAAAAACTATTGAATAATTATCAAGTATTATTTATTTTAAGCAATTGGTTGACTATCTTAATTTTATAAGTATATTGGAGTGTTTCCCTTTGATATAGTCTTCTAGGTGTGAGCCATAACTGCACTAGATACCTCTATAGTCTGAGCTATAATCTCTTGAGTGAGGATGTTCACTATCTACTCTTAAAGGAGAAACCTTCAGTTGAGACCCTTAAGTTTCCTATACCATTTCATCCTAGACTACCTAACTGTGTTTATCTATAAGTGTGCAAATAACTACAAGCAGTAAACATTAGTTCTAGAAACACTTATCCACAAAGGAACCAATCCAGGAAGTGATCCCTTGTAACCATAGAGCCTTATTTTCTACTCTACCCTTCCCTAATTTAAAATTTTATTTGATTGAAATCCACCCACTTTATAATAGTTTCCATCCATCCATTCAACCTAACTAGGTTTTAATTTCTTTATTAGGATTCATTTCATTACAAGCATACCTAGTTAATAGCTTGTATGCTTATCTTGATATTTCACTAGTAGGTTGTTTAACCCATACCTATAGCTCATGTCTTAGAGTGGAGTTTAACTCCATTGAGGTCCTAAATGTTAGAGGCTACCTCATTAACATTTGGGGATATGCACAATACCCACATCAATAAGCTATAATACAAGAGAGTCAAAGTACAACCTGTAGGGAATGCAAGATTAATAAAATATAAAGTAATTAGAAGCATGAAATTAATATGTAGAGAAATTTTAAAAACATAAATTAAAGGAAACTAAGAAGAATATAGTTCAAATGAAATATTTCTTCAAGAATTTAGTGTTGGTCAGTTCCTAAAAGATATGTCCTTCAATTGTTTATAATCTATAAGTGTTAGGTCCAAGGAAGTAATTTATAAGTTAAGGACCCTATCACTTTGGGTAAAATTTCCCTCTTTGTCATGGGTGTAATCCAATTTCAACACTAAGTATTTGACATATAAAGTATGAACTTTGACTTTCTTGTTATGTTGTTTAGCAATGCGACTTTTTGACTGATAACTATGTTGAAGAGCATTCATGCATTGCTCATAAAGTAAGTATAAAGCTTGAAGGTGGGATTCATATATATCTTCATTAGGAATGATTTAATGGTAAAAAACTCATATAGGATAACTCCAACTCTAGTGCCAAGGAAGCCTCAAAGTTGGATACTAAAGAGAATGAAGTTGCCCAAGTGGTAGTATAAAAATGGGTATGATAGACCTAAAGTGTAGGATAAAGCTGAAGATGCCAATCTGAATGTGAATCCTTAATATTCTTTTTCAAGATATTGTTAAGGAATTTTTTAGTGGATTTAACTTGGCCATTACATTGAGAGTGATAAGGTGTGGAGAATTTGTGCATAATATTGAATATCACATAAAGTTATTTAATGTCCTTATTTTTTAAATTCACATAATTATCATATATGATGGTGTGAGGAATTCCAAAATGGTATATGATTATGTTAAGAATAAATTTGGAGATAATTATGGTAGTAACATTAACAAGGGGAATAACTAATACCCACTTATTAAAGTACTTGGTGGTAGTAAAAAATGAAGAGATGGCCAACTTGTGATCGAGGTAACTTGTCAATGATATATAATCCCCACATAAAATGGTTAGGGAGATTCAAAGGTCTGAATATAAATCAGAGGAGAATGAATAACATTGTCATGAAACTAGAAAGGATTACACTTTCAAAAAAATGATGGCATCATTTTCAATAGTAGGTCAATAGTAACCCATACATAGGCATTTTTGGTTTGTATCATGTTTGATATAATGGCCACATCAATGACCCCATGTTCTTTCTCTAAAAAAGAGGGAAATTCTTCTTCAATGTAAAAATAGAGTAAGGTACCTTAAATTTTATATTAGTAAATATATTATGTCTAAGGATGAATATAAAGGCTTGATTTCATAGTTTAGTCTTTTCACAAGAATCAATCTCAAGAGGATAGTTGACAGGTTTGATAAATTGGATGATATATTTATACCAAAAGCTTTGTCGAGTAGTGATAAATTCATGTGGGAAATAAGAGAATCATGCTTAGGTGTTATGGTACATGAAGACTTCCTCATTTGGATGAGGAATATTATATCATGTAGTACATGATGAGGGTGAAAGAGGGAGGCTGATGAGGCAAGAGAGTCTACTATAGTGTTTTACTCTTGTGAGATTTCTTAATGGTGAAAGATGTAAACTCTTTAGTAAGAGTAGTAGCGAGCTCATGATATGCTATGAGGTTTTTTATTTTTCATTGATTCAATAGTAACCCATACCTAAGCATTTTTGGTTTACATCATGCCTGATACAATGGCCACATCAATGACCCCATGTGCTTTCTCAATAAGAGAAGGAACTTCTTCTTCAGTGCAATAACAGAGTAAGGTACCTTAAATGTAATATTAGTAAAGATATTATGTCTAAGGATGAATTTAAAGGATTGATTTCATAGTTTATTCTTTTCAAAAGAATCAACCTCAAGAGGATAGTTGATAGGTTTGATAAATTGGATGATATATTTATACCACAAGCTTTGCTGAGTAATGATAAGTTCATGTGGAAAATAAGAGAATCATGCTTAGGTGTTGAGGTACATGGAGACTTCCTCATTTGGATGTGGAATATTATATCATGTAGTGCATGATGAGGGTAAAAGAGGGAGGCTGATGAGGCAAGAGAGTCTAATATAGTGTTTTACTCTTGTGAGATTTCTTGATTGTGAAAGATGTAAACTCTTTAGTAAGAGTAGTAGTGAGCTCATGATATGCTATGGGGTTTTTTATTTTACATTGATAAACACTAGTTATTTGGTGACATATAAGTTGTGAATAAGCCTAAATCATGTAAATAATAAATGTTTAAGTTTATGGTTGCTTGCATCATAAATATGAGAGCTTCATATTCAACCATGTTATAGTAACGTTGAAGGTCAATCAAATCTAGAGGAATTATTTTTCCATAAGGATTAGTGAGGACACATCTATTTACACTATAATTAATTATGAATTAAAATTAATTATAAATGAGAATGTAAACTATTGAAATTTGATCTAGGATTATATATAAGATAAAATACAATAAAATATAAAGATTTACATAATTTTTAAATTTGCTAAAAATAGAAACTAGGGTTAGAGAATTATCCTTGTAACTAATTTATTTTAGACTATATTAAATTTATAGAAACTACGACTATCTAAAAAGACATACAAAATAGTGACTCATTTTCTATTGGGACAAGTCTATAGGAGGCAGACATGAGCATAACATTTTCTTGTCTATGTACTATAACTTTCTCCTGGTAGATTGTGTGATGGATTTGAAAATTTAGGTTTGTTCACCTAATTATATATGTGACATTTTTCTATGTGGATTTTGAATTAATTCATGAAAGACCTATAAAATCAAAACCTTAATCCTAAAAAATCACATAAAAGGAGATCAAATAAAAAAGTGGGAAAAATGGGGGAAGTGGAAATGGCTAAGCTATCCTTATAAAAATCCTTTGTTGATTGAGTGCCACTTACATAACCTAAAGGGCCTCAGGCCAATGTAATTTTATCTTTAGGTAAGATCATATGAATGTAAATAGAAATTTTTATTATAATGTTTGATAAGGGATTCCCTTATCCTATAATAAACAATGTTAAACTTGGAAAAGATTGTAAAATTATAATAAAATTGCAATAGGGATATTTAAACAAAAAATAAATATTTTTGAAATCAGAAAGATAAATGCCTTGTAAGAGAGTGTTATGTCCTTTCAAGTGTGACCATTGATGTGTTTTTATAGATAAATATTTGAAATATTTTGATAACTAACTTATTAATATGTGAGGTAAAGTCATTAAGAAATGTGTCATTTTGAAGAGATAGTCATTAGAAAGTGTGTCAATTTGGAAAGATAGTTGTTAGAATGCAAGAGACACATCTGCACTACTGGAAAACTATGTAGTGCACTCCTATTTGCCTAGTGTGTACTTATCCTAAAAGGTTAGAGGATTTTAAAACAAGAGTGAAAATAAAATATCCTATGAATATCGATGAATAGGGAAGTCTAAAAGATGTTATTAGTAATTGCAAGACTTTGAAGGCTTTCTAAGAGATTGTGGGTTATAGGAATGGTTAATTGGAAAATTAAGATAAAGACGTCAAGAAAAATCATTTAAAAGAATTTATTGGTTAAATTTGAGTGTGTATAACATATTTCCTTGGCTCTCTAAAATCATATAGATCCATCAAAATGGAGTGTCCAAGTATCCTCATACAAATCTATGATGACCTCAAGTAGTTATTCTAATATAACTTTAGTATATGTTTTATACTTCCAGGCTACAATTTTAAGTTCTTCAAGGCTTAAGCCTTGAGATTAATCATTAAATTATGGTATTAGTATTTTAGGGAAATATCTTGATTGATGCCTTTGATCAAGAGGATATCCTCATCTAGAATAATGTCTCAAGGATGTCATTGAGATGGTATAGGTGTAGTAACAAGATGATCAATGATCACTTGGCCTTTAAATTATTTTTTAATAATAATACAAAGGTAAATATCCATAAAGAGTACCATCCACTTGCCAATTTTATTTGTAGGAAAGAAATCCTTAGAGAAGAAATGATAAAGAGGATCATAATAGACTATGACGTCACGGGTGGTCTGATAAAGCATATAGTGTTGAATTTTTTTGGTGTAAAATTATATTGTGAGGAAATCATGATCTAACTTGGTGTAGTGCATCTCATAATCTATCAAATCATGGTTAATGTAGTAAATGGCATATTCCTTGCTAGACTCATCCTATTATGCAAGCATTACCCAATTAAGATATGAGTAGATGTGTACAAGATGAGATGGAATCACTATAAGGTGGTCACAAATTAAGAAGATGAAGTAAGGATATGTTCATTTTATCAAAGGATTATTGACAAACATTCAAGCTTAACACCTTTCTTGAGAAGAGAATTTATTGAATATGTATGATAAGCCAATTCAGGAACAAATATACAGATTGACCCAAGTTTACAAAGGTAAGTGAAGATATCAGGAATGGATTGAGATATAGGCATGTCAAGAATAAATTTTATCTTATAGGTATCCACATCAATCCCTCATAGTGAAACTAAAAATCCTAATTTTTTTCTAGAGGTAACATTAGAGACACACTAGTTAGGATTAAGCTTAACTTTATATTTAACGAGTTGATAAAAATTGATAGCTAAGTCATGAAGATAATTTTCTTGATGTTTTTATTTGGAGATAAGGTCATCCACATAGGTTTCAATTATTTTATGAATGAGATCATGAAATATGTAGGTCATTTCATCTTAGTAAGTTGCCTTGGCAATTTTAATGCCAAAAGGCATCTTAACCTAATAATATGTACACCATGGACAACATGAGGATGGAGAGTAAGATTTTTTTTTTCATCTGGTTTCTAAAAGGGAGAAGGGTGATGATGATGGTGATGGGGAGAGTAGTACCATGTGGGTGAGTATATTTGAATCCTTTTTAGGGAACCAAAGATAAACAGATCGAATCTTTCTAGGAGGCCCTAGTAGATCCAACAAAGAGAGTCCCAAAAAGACATTAGGTAAGTTGTTTTGGAGTTTAACATTCCTTGGTTCAATGGATAAGAGAGAATTTTTTCCTATTGAGATTCTCAAGAATATCAAATATGATAAAAAAATCCATATTCAAATCACACCCTCTCTCATAAGTCGAGCCTCATCTAGAATGGAATAGGCATTGGTGGGTAAGTTTATGGGAGCCAAAACAAACATTGATATTTTTAAAGCATGATCCATATAAAAATGGAACCCTTAAGGACATATGGACATACTGGCCATGGTAAATGGTTTTTTCATGATCATATTCAATAATCCTAATGATTATGTTAATATATTAATAGGGAGACCCTGATTTTTCAAAAAATTAGGATTTTAAAAAAATGGCATCTGAGGTTTGATCTTGAGAGATAAAATATTAATATTATACTAATTTGGGTGCATATCCCTAGCCTCCCCATCAAATTCTGGGAGGAATATCTCTTTATTAGCATTGCCAAAACTTTCAGTTACTTAATAGCTTTTAATTCAACCACTGAAGCTAGATCTAGATTGGTTCATGCTAGATTATGTGCCAAGACTTTTGTGAATCAAGATCTTGCTTATTCAATATAACTTCACACTCCTTATGGTATCATAAATTATAAAATTAAAGTTTAAAAATATACTATCTTGTGTGATAAGTGTCATAAATTGGGGCATTCTTCAAAAACATGTACCTTCTCATCTAAATTGATGCAAAACAAGCCTTTTTGGAAAAGGAAAGGGGGGTTTATTTCAAAGAACAAGATCAACTAGAGGTATCAAATATTTTTAATAAGCAGTTGATAGCTTCAAATAATAGGGAAGACAACCTTTTAGAGAAGCCTACATTAGAAGTCTGTGACAAAGCAACACAGGAAAAGGCTAGCCTTTTGAATATTTTAGAACCATGTAAATTCAAATCGATGCCCAATCAAGAGCACCAACATAATTTAGGTAGTGAGGAGGACAAAAATATTTTTTAAATGGATAATAAGGATTTAGATAATCTATAGATGGTCATTCCTCAGTCATCTAATCAATTTGATGTCCTAGTGTAGCTAAAAGATATGCAACTTTAGACTGGTAATAAGATTGGCTCAAAAAATTTTAGACATGTCAGATATGCTTAACTACCCAATTTAATTATCTCCTAAAAAATATCAAGAAGAATATAAGGACTCATAATATATTATAGCCATGCCTAAGAACAACACCAAATCAAATTTTATTTTATCAATTATTAGAAGGAGGGGACTCAAAGGCCTTGCTTATAAGATGCCCCCAAAGTTAGAAAATCATCTAAAAAATAAAATTTCAAAAAACTTATAGAGGAAGATATTATAGATAAACTTAAAAAAACCTAACATTCATTGGAGGCAAATCTTTTATTAAGTAATCATGTTACTTTATTCATGGAACATTAGAGGAATGTATATTTCCTCTAAGAAGTTTTTTTTAGGAATTTTACAAGGACTCACAAACCTATTATTTTATCTATTCAAAAATCCAAGTTAGAGGAATTTTGTTTTTATGAATCATAAAAATAATTATTGGAGTGAATTTTGACTAAATTTTGGCCCTTCAAGCCAAAATTGGGCACCCCTACTTGCAAAAAATCATCTAAGTCTATATCTTTGGTCAAGTCCAGTACTTAGCTTTTCTTTAGAAGTGCTCTTTGAAAAAACTTGTCACAAATTTACAAGTCTAATTATTTCAAAGGGTTTGTTTTGGTATTTTTCTAAGTTTTTATTATTTCAAAGTTTTTGTATTTGGGTTTTTATCTTCAAGTTTTTTGTTTAAGTGTCAAATTCTTTTGGACAATTTGTCTGAGACATATTTTCTGAAGGGCAACTTGCAAATATTTCAAAGGAATTATTTTAAACATTTTATCTGAAACAACTTTCTCGAAGGGTATCTTTCTTGAAAGAAATGGTCCACTTCAATCTTTTTGAAGGAATTGTTTTAGACATTTTATCTGAAATAATTTTTTTGAAGGGTATATTTCAACTTTTTTAAAGGAATTATTTCAAACATTTTGTCTGAAACAACTTTCTTGAAAGGTACATTGTAGTTTTTTTGAAAGGCATTTGCAAGAAGGCCAAACGGTACTTTTTAGAAAGTCTGAAGGGTATATTTCAAATTTACCGAATGGAAATTTTCAAAAATTTTGAAAGATTGTTTAGGCAAGAAGGTGGACCATTTCAAAAAATCTAAAGGGTATTTTTTCCTTTCGAAAGGTCATTTTCAAAAGCCAAAGGACACTTACATAATTTTTTGAAGGGGTCTTTTCAAATTGCCAAAAGGGTCATTTCAGAGCTAAAAGGTCCACTTCAAGAAACCCAAAGGAAGATTTTGAAGGGTCAAATAGAAAGTCTGAAGGAATGAATTCTTTTAAAAAACTTTTTTGATAAAAAGAAAACAAAAGGGCCGAGACAAAAAGTCTGAAGAAAATACCTGAAGGAGTGATGACCCAAAAAACATCAATTTAAAACTATGGGAAATAGTCATTGGCATCAAAAGGCTCAGTGGGAACCTAAAGGTAAAAAAGAGATAATGAATGGCAAAATGTAACTGAGGCTTTGGTTTAGTTGTAACAAATGTAACTAATGCTTTTGGTTTAGTTGTAACTTGTTTTAACTAATCCATTCGGTGACATGGCATAGCTCACCCACTTCTCTCCCATGCAAATGTAACTAATTCTTTCAAGATGACACATGTCCAAGTGACCCTTGGACTTCCTTTAATTTCTCTACCTCTCAAGGCTATATATGTGCATTTTGTTAGCTCATAGAGGAGCCTCTACTAGTTATGGTGAAACACTAGCCAAATTTATTCTCAAAGAACTCTTGAAGAAATATACAAGTGTTATTACCACTCATATGCTGTAACATTGAGTAATGACTTAAATCTTGTTGGTCTAGTCTAGTGGAAGATTTCCTTTTCTAGCTTGTACTCTTGATGGTCTACCAATTTGTAGAAAGGAGATTGTTGTAGGTATTTGATAGTATTCTTTATGAAGTGTTGAGATATCATATATGTGGTTTGTGATTGTATCTCTCTTTGGAATCATTCACGCCCCTTTTTTAAGAATCATATACCTTCTTGAATCTAGCATATGAAGCATTGATGCAGTAATAAATCCTGAGTTGTGAGTCTTATGTGAGAGATGCCTTGTTTATCTTTAAGTAGTGGTTTCAATCAATTGGGAGGACATTATAAATTAGTACATCACTGCTTGATTTCTTAGTTATTTTCCTTAACCCTTTTCATACATAGTTGTTAGTTTAGAAAGAGCTTCAAAGGTGCATCAAAGGGAGCTAACCCCTAGTCTAGAGATTCATTTCAACAAAATTATCACCCATAACAAGAGAGATGATTCCATTTTTCCACTTGGATGAGGAGAGATTAGCATCTCCTCAAGGGTACAAATCCAAGTGTTAATAGTGAAGTTGGTACCATATGCTTTAGCACTTAACGAGCCTTTGGAGGTCTTATCACCTTTTGGGACATCAAGTACTTAATAGGAGAAGCTATTCCCAAATATTAACAACATGTAGTAATTTTTATAGATGTGATAAATAGTAAACAATGGATTTTATCTAATATCTATGCATCCAATTCTACATCAACTTATAGGAAAATTTGGGAAGATATTGTAACTTTTAGGAATAATTGCATAAATCTGCCTTACATCATGGTTGGAGATTTCAACTCTCCCTTATACCCAAGGGATAAAAAAGGAGGGAATATAGTATTCTTAGATATCATGGAGGATTTCTCATCCCTCATTTCAAATAAAAGATTGATTGATATAGAGTTAAGAGGACCAAAATTCACATGAAGAAATAGGAGATTGGGAGATAATCTTATTCAATGTAGATTGGATAGAATTTTTGTTTTTATAGATTGGTTAATGATCAAAGATTTGACTCTAAAGGCCCTTCTTTGGATTGGGTCAGATCATAATACCCTTAAGTTGAGTATTTTAGATCAAGCTAACAAGGAAAACAAATACCCATTTAGGATGGAACACATGTGGTTCTCACACCCAGACACTCATGATCATATTTTAGAATGGTGGCCACCTATTGTTAATGGGGAAACTATGTTCAAGTTAACTAAAAAAATGAAAAAATCAAAATAAAAAAGTAGAACAAATAAGTGTTTGGCAATGTTATTATGCAAAAGAAATCTTTAAAATCTAAAATCTCAAAGATTGAATAGAATGGGTATGCTATTAAAAAGTAGAATAAATAAAGACAACTCTTATGTAATTACCATACCATTATAGTAAGGGAAGAAACTCTTTGGAGACAAAAATCCAAAAATATTTGGCTCAAGGGGATAGAAACACATGATTTTTCCATATGTCCACTTTAAAGCACATAAGGCATAATTACTCAAAATAAACACCAATAGTTAAGGACATCTCACATCTGATTCTGATCACATTAATCAAGAAAGTGTCAATTTTTTTAAAAAATTATTCAAAAATGATTTAAAGAAAAATATAAGTTTTGAGCAAGAATTTATGCATATGATCCCTAAATTAGTGAATTATGAGGACAATGTAGCTCTTACAGCTACCACTTCTAATGAAGATCTCAAATTTGTTCTTTCCAAAATGAATCTCGACAAAGCTCTGAGCCTGAATGGTTTTCCAATTGCTTTTTTCCTAGAATTTTGGGATATCAAAGGGGATGACGTAGTTGCAAATATCAATAAATTATTTACGTCAGCCCAAATGTTAAAATAATTTAATCACACCTTTCTAATGTTAATCCCTAAGAAGAAAGGGGTGATGAATTATTCTAATTTTCATCCTATTAGCTTATGAAATTCATTTATAAAATCATAATTAAGTTGATATCTTTGAGGTTTTATCCAATTATGGAAAATATTATTTAGTCTCAATAAGGCAGCTTTGTTCTTGGTAGATAAATTCAAGATGGTGTTATTGTTCATGAATTTATTCATTCTATGGACAAGAGTAATAGTGTTACAATGATCCTAAAGTTGGACATGTCTAAGGCTTATGATAGATTGGATTGGAGCTTTTTAGATAGTGTTTTGGCTCAATTTGGATTTCAAGATAAATTTTAAAAAATCATCAGATCTTGAATTTCAACATGTATGTTTTCAATGCTTGTTAATGGCATTGCCTAAGGATTTTTCAAAAGTGCCAAAGGATTGAGACAAGGGGACCCCCATTTTCATTTTTTATTCATTATTATGGGTGAGTCTCTTAGTAGATTCATATCTAAAGTGGTTGATTCAATAGACCTAAAAGGTTTTAGAGCAACTCACTTTGTTGAGCCTATCTCTCATCACCAATTTATGGATGACACCATTCTTCTGACTGAGGCTTCTATTCAAGAAGCTATAATTCTAAAAAAAATACTGGTTATATATGAATAGGCTTACACCATTCTTCTGACTGAGGCTTCTATTCAAGAAGCTATAATTCTGAAAAAAATACTGGTTATATATGAATAGGCTTCTAATCAAAAAGTCAATTTTGATAAAATCTCTATATATTTTTTAATACTCCTATTTCTAGACAAAATAGAATTGCTCTTTTTTTAGGTTAACAAATTAAAGTTTTACCTTCAACATACATTAACATGCCTCTTTTTAGTAATCAAATATAATTTTATTCATGGAATCCACTAATTGAGAGATTTCAAAGGAAGCTTACAGGTTGGAAATGTAAGTTACTATCACAAGTAGAAAAACTTTTGCTCATAAAGAATGTCTTCCAAAGCCTCCCTATGTATATTATTTATATTTTTAGTGTTTCTAAGCTCACTGAATACAAGTTAATAAAAATTCAATGGAATTTCCTTTGGTTTGGTATTGAAGACAAAAATAGATTCCATCTAGTTGCCTAGAACAAAGTATGTGCTCTCAAAAAATATGATGATCTTGGTCTAAGGAAATTCTAACTAATGAACAAAGTGCTTATTTCAAAATTTGTTTAGAGATTTGTTAATAAAAATAACACTTGGTCTAAAATTACAAGTTTTAAATATTTATAGGGTCATGATCCAATGTGTATATTTATTCAAGATCAATTTGTCAGGGGCTCATAATTCTAGAATTTTTTGATTTCAAATAAAAATATTATTTCCACAAGTTTTAAATGGTAGATCAGGAATGGTTAGAAGGTGTATTTTTGGAAAGATACCTAGGTCATAGATCATCCCCTAAGTCAAACTAATTTTTAGTAGCACTTATAAGAGGGTATTTAGAATAATTATGGTTGCAAGGTCTATGAATACTGGTAGGTGGTTGAAGGTGTCAAAATTTAAAAAAAATTTAGTTTAGATAACATTAATCAGGAAGACACTTTGAGGTTATCTAATTTGAATAATTTGATAAGAAATTTTCATTTACCACTTAGTAAATAAAAAGTCCAACTTGTTTATAATAAGTATTTCAATGGGAATTACCAAGTTAAATCAGGTTACTCTCATTTAGAACATAATCCTAGTGTTAACTCTAAGTGAGAAATATTATGGGATAAATATTTGATTCTCAAAATTATTTTTTTCATTTGGGTTGTAGTCCAAAACAAAATTCTAACCATCGATAATCTAATAAAAAAATGTTATAATTTTATCAATAGATGCATTCTTTGTGAAAAATATAATGAATTTGTCTTTCACCTACTTATAGATTGTCCTTACTCTCGAAATATTTGGAGTTATATTCTTCTTAAATTCAATTTTGTTTATATACAAGCAGGTTCACTAATTAAAATATGGTAGTTATGGGAGTGTCCCTTGCAAAATGTTCAACTTAAGAAAGTATGGAAGATCTTTTTGCCTCATATCATTTGGAAAATTTGGGGAGAGTGTAATAATAGGATTTTTAGAGAGAAAAATTGCATCAATAAAGTTCTATCCAAAAGGATCAATGAGGCCATCTTGGAGAACTAAAATAATAAACCTAATAATAAAGGTAAGAGCCTACTTTAGTATGAAAAAATTCCAACTCTCAACTGGCAAATTGATATCTCTAGTCTCTGAAAAACTAATCCTAAAGATATAAGAAAAATAATTAAATGGAAACCACCTCCATTGTGCTGGTTAAAGCTCAACTTTGATGAAGCTTCCAAAGGGAACCTAGGCCTAGCTAGAGGTGGTGGTATTCAAAAATACCATCAAGGAAACCTTATGGTAGTATATGCTGGAGATATGGGGGTTAATTCCAATTATTGGGCTAAAGCCCTTGCTGCCCTATGGGGTCTTAAATTGGATCAAAAATTAGGGGTGTAATTGCTCATGATAGAGGGAAATTATCTTAATATATTGAAATATCTATTTAGGAAAAATCCTATTAATTGGACTATTAAACAAGTGATAGCAAAAATAATCTCTATTCTAGACTCCAGGCAATAGGTTCTAATCCAACACATATATTGTGAAGGAAACATTATAGTGGATTGGTTTCCAAATATGGGTATGGCCTTATTGGGTCAGGTCACTTGGGTAGACTTTGAAGATCTTCTTAGGGACATTATCCAAAGGATAAAGGGTGAAATGTCATCTAATGTACATATTTTTTGAGGGAATAGGGGACTTCCCTAAGTCTAGGTAGAGGAGACTTAGGAATCTTAGACTAACATATAGTCTTAGACCTTTATATGTTTTTTCATCCTTTTAAAGACTCTTAGAGAAGATTCTAGATATGAATTTTTTCCTTATGGTTTTATTTTTTGTTATCAAAGGTAAAAAAAGATAGCTCTAGGTTTTGTCAGTTCTTTGACCTATTAGAATTAGGAAAGACCTTTTCTTCCTTATTCTAGAGTCTCTACAATCACTATGGGGTTATAGAATAGGATTGAAACAAAATTTCCCAAAGAATTGAATAATAATAAAAGAATTTGGGAGGCCTTGTAAGTTAGGGGTTTCATAAGTTTATGGAAAAAATTGAAGGGCATGACAACCATATTTTAACTCTCTTTACCAATGCCTAGAAAGACAGAATAATTAACATTAATGGGGTCACTTTGGAAATCATAGAGGAGATGATAGCTCACATAACAATCTTGGTAATAGAGGAAACATAAATCTATAAATTTACCAGAGATTATAAAAGAGAGGAGGATTTTCTAGAGGAAGGGGAATCTTGGACACTCTGCATAATGGCTTTGATCATGAATCTCTACCTAGGCTATTTGGAGAAGTTGTTTTTCATCTGATGTAATACATCACACTTGAAGGTAGATATGATGTTTTTAAATGGTCTCTATTCATTTTTATTAACTATTTTAGGCATGATGTTCTGTTAAGCCTCCCCTTCTGCATTATTCACTCATTAGAAGCTTCTTTTTTAAAATACAAGGATGTAAAGTACCCCATTCCTAAGCATAAAGGGGTTATATTTTTAACTCATAAATTATTCAAGGGCATGAATAAGATAAATCTTGATATTTATCAACCTCAAAAGAAAATTATTGAGGATAAACCTATAGACATCAAGAATATTAATAAGGTTTGGATCAAGTACCTTGGTAGTGTTTGTAAGAATATGAAAGATAAATATTCTAAGAGCCCAACTGGCAATATTCATAAGAATATTGAGGATAAAACTTCTAAGATCTTAGATATTAAAGGGATTAAAGGTTTAGAGGTTAAATCCACTAAAACTCAATATAATATCAATAAGTGGCTAAGGGGTATGGCTAGGACTCCTAATGTGCCCATGAATTCACTAGACAAGAAGGGTAAATTAGGCCAAATTATGGGTGATCCTATCTTAGTTGAAAAGGATAGGGTTGGGCCTAAAGAGACTATTCAATAAGAGGATCTAGCTGAGACTCTCAGCCTAAGATTCTTAAATCTATAAAAAAGAAGACTAGAGATGATGTTAAAGATAAAGGTACAACTCCTTCTAATCAACTGTATCAAGAGTTGAATGAGAATTTTAATAGTTTAGTTAATTATTTAAAAGGTAAGGAAAATGCTAACAAGATTGTTGAAGAATTGGACCTTTAAAATTACATTATCTGATGGTTTATATGGAGTTAAACTACCTCAAAGGGAAGGTTAAGTTATTACATTAGGATAATGATAGATTGAACCAAATAAATGTATACAAGGAGGACAATTAATAGATGCAAACTTTATAGTTTAGAGTTGACATACTAGAGAATGAGAATCTCAAAAAAAATATCAGTTTCTTGGTGAATTTTAGAAAGGATATCATGAATAAAGGGATTCAAAATTTTGATAACCTTAGAGATAACTTGGGAGAACTATTTAATACAAAAGCTACTGGCAAAGGAAAAGGCAAATAGGTTCAATGTAGTGGTTTCTAGAAAAATATTGACAAAGACAAGCTACTATTAAAAATATACTATAATAAAAAAGATGAAAAGCAGCTGGGAGGATGTCTCAAAAAATCTTGACATGGATTAGGATTTTACTCATTTTTATGCTATTTTCATGATGTATCTCTACTATATTTAGGTTATGTTCTGGTTGTTTCTAGCCCTATTTTGTATTTGTCTTTCCTTTGGTATTTGTTAGACCTTTGTTTCCTTTTTGTTTGTTCTTATCTTAGGTTTTAGGAACCCTATTTCAAAAAAATTCCACCCCTAAACCTTAATAAAAAATAATATGTAGACCACTTGTTAGTAAAGGTAGTTGTATATTGATCTTTATTGTTATGTGAATCTAATTATACCTCGAAAAACCATCCATGAGGGAAAGTGTCTCATAGACAAATCTGAAATCACTAATGGCATTTATGGAAGTTAGAGTAAAATTATCCTTAGGGCATTCTAAATGAATATTATTAAAGTAAATATAAATGTGAATGACCATAGTTAATTTCTTAAAAATGGGTACTATGTTAGAGATCCATTTGAAATAATATATTGATTTGATAAACTTAGCATTTAAGAGCTTAGTGATTTCTTTGTGACAAATAATATAAATGTCGAGAAGGAACTTTCATTATTTTCGGTGAATAAGTTTCACATTTGGATAGGTAACTATATTATGAACAACAATATAAGGTTTTATTATAGGCATATCCTCATATGATCGAGTGAACTCTTTTCAATATTTTTCAAAAAATAAGTTAAAATAATCATTCTCTTTATGGTATATCTCTTTAGACATAAGGATGAATTTGGGATTTATAATTTTACTAAAGTTGATTTCTTGAGTTTATTCAATAAACATTATGAACAAGGAATATGTAGAGGGGAGGTTAGTATTATTTTAGTCCAATAAAACAACGCCAAAATAACACACTAGACACTTAACACATCTAGCCTAGACACTAGGGGGAGCACAAGTAACACACATACAAATGAAAACACAACTATAATAGAAAAGAAACAATTATTTTACCTTCCTTGGAGCTCTAAATGGCTTTTATAAGTGCCTTGATTGGTTTGTGCATCAATAAAACTTCATCAATGGAGCTTTATTTGCTTCACCTTTTCTTGGCACCTTGGCTTAGCTGATTGGATTCTGAATTTGGCATGGTAACTTTACTCTAATGAAGCTTATGGTGGAAATCCTATAGAATAACACTACACTATCAAATATTTTGAAGATATTTGGTCATAATAATGTTACACACAAAACTTAGATCTCAATCGGTATGGCCTTGTATTTATAGCCGTAAAAGTTAACTCTCACCCAAGGTGAGTTAAGGTTAAGTTTAAACATGGAATGAGTTCAAAATAACCCTAGGTGAGTTGAGGCTAACTTCAGTTGAGTTAAAATTTATCATGTAATTATGATTTTCAATTACTAGGTATGGCTCTCAAATTATATATTTTGAGATATTTTGGAAGAGCTTGACAACTCATAAAGGCAATGATGAAAATGCTTAATATTTTGATTTTTTTGAAATTTCCATTTTTAGATATTCATTAATTGTAAATGGATAATTCAACTAATTATTTTATCTTGTTTAATTATATGATTCATTGTGATTATAATTTTATATCTTTTAAGAATTATTCAAGTGCTTGACTTAATTGGTCCATAAGCCAAACTACTAATTATTAGGTTGTAAGGTGACTAGGGATAAATCTTTGAGAGGTTATTATTGTGTATGGGATAGTACCCCAAATATGGAACTTTAACATGATTTTAAGCATTGATAAATTATGTGTGGATGAAATTTGGATGTTCAATGATTCCTAGGCTTAATTTACAATGTTTGGTAGAAATCAATTTGAAGTCTCATCAGAAATTAGTTATGGTAGGAATGGGGTTTCTATGGTTTCCTCCTATTTGGGAAGGCATTGCAAATTATAGGCACAATAATGTATTCTTAAGGAATGAAAATTTCATGTATGCCCAATTCCCCAATGATGATGGATGAGTCTTAGATTCCCCCTCAAGGGAGAGGTTAACAAAGAAGATCAGTGATCGATCCATTGAAAGAAGGAAAATGATCAAACCAAAAGGGTAAAGGGGAATGGAAAAGAATAATTTTGCCCAAAGGTAGTAATAATTTATGGCACAATGGGATGCCTCAGTTTAGGAAAATAAAAAGGATGATTTGCCCAAAGGTAGTTATAATCATTGGCATAGTGAGGTAAAAAGATAATGATTTACCCAAATGAAGTTATATTCATTAGAAAATTGAAAATAATGATTTTCCCAAAGGTGTTTATAATAATTAGCTAAATGAAAACATAACCTAGTTTGGTGGATAGAGATAATGATCTGCACAAAGGTAGTTATAATGATTAGCACAGTGAATTCATACCCTAGTTGGGTAGATATAGATAATGATTTTCCCAAAGGAGGTTATAACCACTAACATCCAAATAGATTGAAACATAATGATTTTTCCCAATGATAGTTAGAATCATTAGCATGATAGTTTAGATTAAAACACAATGATTTTCCTAAAGGTAGTTATAATCATTGGTACTATGAGTGGGGCAATATGGCAATTTGGAAAAGAGGGATTATGTACTAAATACATACTCACAAAGTAAGAGTAAGCTATTACAAAGGAGAAAGATGAATTTGGGTAACCTGTTATTATGGAAATGCACATCTTAACTAGCAAGGAGTAAAATTATTTCATGATTTAATTCCTTTGTATTTGGGAAATGATTTGGATAAATCATGAATTTTTTAGGTGACCAAGGGGAAGTATTGTGACATCATTGATTTTTAGATTTCCTGAGTTGATTTTTTTTATAGCCAATGATAGTATGCATAATAATAGAAAACACCATGATAACTTAACCAAAATATACATAAATACTGAGATATGATCTAATAAACAATTGAAAATAATGCATCAATGATAAAAAACATGATGACTATGTTAACATATGAATATGTATGGACTTAAGTATATAATGAGAAAGGAATCAACTAATAAATGTAGATATACTTAGTTAAGGTACAATAATGAAATAAAAAAAATAGGCAAATAATCGGGAAGATAAAACACCAAGAAATAAAAAGCACAACAAAACACCAATAAAGAAAGAGGAAATAAACACAAACAATGGTTAATCACCATGTTAGTGCAAATAGAAGGGAAAAGCAAATGACACAAGGTTTACCCTAGGCTAGAGGGAAATGAAAACACAAACAAGATGATAGACATTACCCCTAGGATATAGGAGATAATGAAACAAACAAATGAAAAGGGGGAATAAATGAAAAAGAAGGGTGTAGCTGAGCTGAATCCAGATGCACGAGTCAAGTGGATGATACCTACATAGTTCCATGGATGTAAGATCCAACATGAAATTCAAGCCAAATTTACTTTTCCTAGGATATGGAATAGAAGAAAAATGATGATAAGCAAATATGATTTATGTTGTAGAGTAATATGGGAATGGTCTCGCAAATGGAGAAAGTGTAAAATGAAGACAAGTGGTGATTAATATATCAAATTCAAATGCATAATGCACAAAATATAAACTCATAAAATGATGAGAGCATAAGGCTTTAGGCCAATAAGGATGGGGAAATTAAATGACAAGTGGTTACTTGTAAAATAGTTAGGGTTTTGAATATCTTTAAGGCAAAAAAGTGGTCAAAAAGAAAGGATGGTGTGATCAAGCTAACTCAAAATACTCCTTATATCCAAGTTCTTCTTAAATAGTCCATGCAAACCTTAGGGTGATGGAGTTCTCCCTTAAATGGGGTGAAAAAGGCCAAGGTGGTCTAGAAATAAACTAAACAAAGAAGATGGCCCATTCCAAAATTCTTGATAGATTTATATCTCACATGGAAATTCTAAGGAAATTTTCATAATTGTGTGATTTTTAGGATTTTGTAGATATTTTACAAATGTTTTTGAAATTTTATATACATCTCAACTCAATTGATAATGATGATATACTAAATAGTCCAACTCATAAAATGATGAGATCATTCAAACTTAAATTACTTGTAAAATGGCAAGAGAATGGCAAAAGGATGACTAAGCTAACCTCAATGTGAATTGAGTGATACCTACATAGTATCATTAGGACCTCAAGTCATTGTATTTCCACTTTATAGTGGAGGAATATAACCAGGTAGTAGCAAGTTGACAAATTAGGAAAATGGCATAATATAGCAATAAGAATGGAAAGGTGATATAGTAATGAATGATAAAGGTGTTCCTAATTTTCCCATAGGAAGTTATTTTTAGGAAACAAAAATATAGGTCAGTGATACTATTTTTCCCAAAGGCATTTATAATTAGTAGGATGGAGTGGGATACGGATTTGACCAAAGGCGATTATAATAAGGAACATTCACATTGAAATGAAATAAGAAATGAAGGATACAAATACCAAACCATTATCATATTGGTCCAAGATACTTTTTATGTCTATAATATGGAATCAACTACTAGAACTTGATTTGAATCCCCTCATTTTAGGTGCCTGAATAACTAATACAATTGAGCCAAGGTCAAAGGGGTTGGGAGGGAGGGTAAAAATAAATTTGGTCAATATGGAAGGTACAATAGAATGTTATAAGGTATGATACAAAGAAGATGAAGATATGGTACAATGTAAATATGCCTCACATACAATACTTCATGTCTCTCAAGTGAAGTAATACTTAAGGTGTATGATGTTCATCGGCTCATCAAGCTCATCTCTAACTAGTGTAGCGAGCTTGTATGCTCTAGAGACATAATTTTTAACAATGATATATGTGCCTATCCAATTGGGTTTGAAATTGCCCTTCTTATTCTCAGCCATGGTGTTCTTTTGATTTTATTTGAGAAAAATATCCTTAAGTTTGAACTCTCTATGTTTGACCCACCATTTATAGTGGCCACATAGTCTATTTGGTATGCTTGAATGTTGTTAAAATCAGCCTTGCCTTTTTCATCAAGTAACTCTAGCTCTTGTAGGTGAGATACTTTATAATATTCATCATCTAAGACATGTTTTAGGGAGATATGTAGAGAAGGTAAATCAACCTCAATGGGATGAATGGCCTTAGTGCCATAAACTAGGGAATATGGAGTGGCTTTGGTTGGGGTATTATAATTGGTATGATATGCCCAGATGGTGTGGAATATTTGGAGGTAAAAATTATGACCAACATCATTGACAATATTTTTAAGGATGTTGATAATGGTTTTATCAGATGCCTCTACTTGACTATTACTTTGTGGGTAATATGAGGTAAGAAAATGTTGGGTAATGTTGTACTTGACACAAAGCATTTTGACATCCTGATTTTTAAATGATCCACCATTATCAAATATAATGTTAAATGGGATACCATAGTGGAAAATGAGATGATTGAAGATGAACTTCAAAATATATTTTCCAGTTATGTAAGTGAGGGGTATAGCTTCATCCCACTTAGTGAAATATTTAATAATAATAAGGATGTGTTTATATCCATCTGATGAGGTTGGTTGATCTTCCCAATGAGATCAAGTTCCCATGTTGAAAAAAACTATGGTAGAAGCATTGGTTTTAGTGTTTTTTCTAGGGCATGAATCAAGTTGATATGCCTTTGACATTTGTCACACCTATTGACATAAACATTTTCATTTGCATCTATAGTTGGCCAATAGTAACTGTTACATAAGAGTTTTTTGGATAGGATGGCCTCCTTGGTGTGGGTTCCACATACTCCATGGACTTCCTATAATGCTAATGTCACTTCTACCAAATTTAAATAATGAAGTAGAGTTTCATCAAAGCTACAGTGGTAAAGGGTTAGACCAAGTAAGGTATAACATGAGGCTTGGTGGGTAAAGGAATTTTGTTATTTTTATGATAGGTATGGTGGCATGATATGGTGATGGGAGTAGTTAAAGAGGTATGAATACCATATAAATCTAGGACCAATAATAGCATAGACCATTGTGATGGTTGAAGGTTTATGAATAGGCACTAAAAGCTTTTGAATGAGGAATTGATATTTTTTGCCTTATCAAGTGGAATATCAAAGAACCAGTGTGGCCATAACATTCGCTATCCTATTATTGTCCCTTGGTATGTGTTCAAACTATATGTTGGAAATCTATTATTTGATAATGTCGACCATGGCCTTGCATGGTACCAAATTGTCATATTTGTAATTGTTAATCACCATAAACTTTGAGATGCTAAATATTCTATTGTACTACTTGATGAATCCCTATAATAAGTGTTTCATATTTGGACCTATTATTATTACAAGGAAATATGACACAAAATTATTTAGGGATAAGATCCCCCTATGGTGTAATAAATAATAAGATTTCCCTTGATCTATGTGTTGTGAATTATCCATCAAAATACAAATTCTAGTGCTGCTCCTCATGGGGTGTTTCAATGATGGTCATAATGGACTCATCTAGGAATTGAAAGGTGAGCGGTTTAATATCTATAAGGGAAGATTTAACAAGCTGATCTATAAGTACTTGTCTCTTTATATCCTTATGGTTGACATACTAGATCTTGAACTCACTTAGAAGCATGACCCATTTAGCCATGTGGACTTATAAAACTATCTTGGATAGTAGATACTTGAGTAGATCTACTTTGGAAATAACTATGGTCTTATTTTTAAGCATATAGTACCACATTTTTTGGACTACAAATACCATATCTAAACAATATTTCTCTATTTGCATATAACTATGTTCATACATGACCAGTGTGTGACTTAAATAGTACATGACATGTTCTTTTCCATTGTCATCATGCTAAGATATTAGTGCTCTTAGGGCTTTTTTTGTGGCTAATAGGTATAGTAGGAACAAATTTCCTGACATAGGTGGTAATTAAATAGGTAGATTAGTAAGATATTCCTTTAGGTGCTTAAAAGCTTTGTGGTAGTCTTCATCCCAAATATATGTAAAACATTTTTTCAAGAAGTGTGTAAATGGATGACATTTTTGGCTATTTGTGAGATGAATCATCTAATAGATTGAATCTTGCCCTAAAAACTATATAGCTACTTCAAATTATAAGGTGGAGGCATCTTGGTCATGGCTTGCAGTTTGGCTGGATTGACTTCAATGCCTCAATGAGATGTGACAAAACCTAACAATTTACTTGAAGTGAAACTCAAGACAAACTTCTTAAGATTAGGTCTAACCTTATATTCATGAATCCTCTCAAATATTATACATAGTATGGCTAGATGATTGGCAAGGGTATTTAATTTACCTAATATGTTATCGACATAATATTCAATAATGTCATGCATCATATCATGAAATATGATGATCATGGCTATTTGGTATGTGGCCCTAGAATTCTTGAGACCAAATGACATAACCTACTAATAAAATATTCCCCATGAATTGGTATAATATCTTGTGTTGGTATTTTGGTGCAATCCAGATCTAGTTGTATTTTAAAAATCCTTCCATAAGTGAAAGCATTTCATACCCTATTATGGAGTCAACTATCATGTTAATGTTTGGAAGAGGAAAGTCATCCATGGGGTTGGAATTATTTATATCTCTAAAATTAATACAAATTCTAATTCATTTTGGCTTCTTATTGACATGCACAACATTTGAGATCCACTCTAAATAGTTGATTGGTTAGATGCATCACACTTTTAAGAGTTTTTTAACTCTTTCTTTACTAATACAACAATATGAGGATGCATCTTTCATAATTTTTGTTTGTCAATTTTGGCATCAGGATGTACAACAAGGTGATGTACAACCAAGGCAGGGTCCAAACCTGACATGTCTGAATAGTCCCAAGTAAAGATGTCAATAAATTCCATCAAAAGGGTTGTAAAGATTTCACATTCCTCCTTAGTGAGGGATGCACCTAATTTTATCCATTTTGGGCCATTTGGAGTCTTGATGTTGACTTCTGTAGTATCTTTTATGAGGAGAGTCATTCCATCTTCTATAATAGTTGGCAATTATTTGAATTGGCATGCAACTATAAAGTCCTCTATTTGGAATATTTTTTCAAGATCTAATAAATAAAATGAATATGAATCTCCCAATGGTAGGGATGGCCATGTCACAAACACTATTATAAATTCTTGGGCAATTCGATCAAAGGCATATTTCTTTATAGAATTGAACTTAGACCCCAAAAAAAGTTCATCATTGGTGGTCTTCTGAGCTTCATTTGAGGAAAGGTAAAAACCCCCATCTAATGGTGCCTAAAATAGGTTTTTACTGAAAGACTTTCCTTTCTCTTTAATTTTACCTTGGTATAAAAGTGCCTCAAAGAGGTTTTCACTTTGGGAGCTCAATGTTTTATTTATTTATTTTTGACTAAGGGTGTTCATCCAATCTCTAAAATAGTCTGCAAGATCTACTTTGATAGAGAACCCTTGTTTGTGGTCTCCCAATGAAATATTATCTCTTAGGCCTAGAAAATCACAAAAGGCCTCATCATTCTCAAACTCATCTATAAGCACTATTGATTTTTATTGGTCTCAGGTTATAAGTTAAGGGTGATATAGAAGAAGCATGTTGTGTTAGATAACCTGGGTATTGGTATAAATGGTATGGGTGTCAAACAAGTTGGTATTGGCAAAGTATTCATAAATGCTATTATCAAACTCTACTTTACTAACGACATCATTGTCACTAGACATTGGTGTTGGAACATGAATAAGATACATGGGGTCACCCCTAAGTGATTTAAATTTTAGACTATAGGCTCCTTTATACCAAGTTATAGAAATTATCTCAAGAGTACCCTGCTTATTTGGCTAGAGGCCTCCTCTTTCATAGGCTTGGTTCTCCATGATCCTATCAAGGATATGATATTTGACATTTTTATAACAATCGGCCAACTTGTCCTTGTTTAACCAAGATTTATTATTGGTAAGTGGGTCCTCTTCTTGGCTAGTGGTCAATGTGAAAATGATAGGAGATAAAATATGAAGTTTATCCTTTCCATTTTGTTGACATTTCATTTAAGATGGTTTGGATTTAAGTCTTCCATAGGACTTGGGGTTCTGTGGAAGCTTGGAAATGTGAAATTTGTCAGGAGTCAAATACTCTCCTAGGCCATTGGCTGAGATTGTAAAATGATTAGACATTTCAAGTGGAGGCATATGCGAAGATGAATCAAGGCTATCTAGGTTTATACAATTGGCCTCAGGAAATTTAACAAGTATTTATTTGTCTTTGTCCCTTTTGGGAACTGAATCTAGACAAAATTACTAATTGTAACTTTCATACTCTCCCTCTAAATGTTTGTAATGTTTATAAGGCTAAAAATATCGATTGATGGTGACCTTCATGCCTAAGTGAGAGAAATTGAGACACTAGCAAAATGTCAAAGGGATTACATGAATTTCATGTTTCTAAGGTCTACCCAAGAGCAAATTGTAATATAGGTCAAGGTTTGACACATGGCAAAGTGTATTGTGGGTCAAGGGTGCAATGATAACTAGCAAGTTGATGGTGCCTTGTGATTCTTTTTATTCATTATCATAGGCCTTGATAGTGATTATTTCTAGATATAGGCCAACTATTGTATATCTGAGATGATTTATGAGCTTTAAAGACATAATATTTATACCAAATCCATTATCTATGAGGACACATTTGACTTTCTTCCATGAGATGACAATTTTAATATACATGAGATTGTCATAGAGAGGGATAAGGGATGCCATATCACTTTGGTTTAAGGTAAACTATTATCTTGGGGTTATATGTCCAACCAAAGATTGAAATTTATCTAGGGTTATGTCATTACGAACTTGAGATTGGCCTAGGAGATCTGTTAGGATATTCTTATGGATAGTAAACATACACAACAAGTCTAAAATGGAGATTTGTGTGGGTGTCTTCTAGAGTTATTCCAAAATGTCATACAACTTTTACTTAATAGTGGTATATGGCTTATTCTTAGACAACACAATGGGTTGGATGGTTTTATTGGTAGGAGCTTGTGGGCCTAAAATGGTGATATTAGACCACTGAGTTGTGTTTGCACAATTAGGATTAGATATATGACTATTATTGCTAAAAAATGATGATGGAGCTGGGACATATAGGATAAGTCTTTATTGCTAGTACACTTGGTGTGGTCATAAGGTAATGATGAGTTATCAGTATAAGGTCCAAAAATAGTAATCCCTATTTTTTGTTACACTTGTTTGTAGTCCTAGGTCAAACAAGGATTAATGGCATGGGTGGATTGGTTGAAATTGTTTGGCAATAGTCCTAGTCTATTAGCACTTGGTCTAGGATTAATTGTGATGGTTAAAATGTGACATACCATAATATGACCTATAACTTTGGTGTAGTCATGTGTAACTATGTGGTAAGTTTGTTGGTTGGTGGGATCAATTTGGCCTTGTTTGCTCCCATTCATTTGATATTATTTTTTCTACTAGTGGTATTTATATTATTATCATGGCTATTGATACTATTGCTATTATTGGTCTGGCCTTCATTTTTTTCCTTATTGATTGTTATGTTATGGAAAAGGGTTTTGGTAGATACCTAGGTTATGATTGGATGTAGATACTCTATTATCCAATGTAATCTCCCCATTTTCCAACATATTTTTAATGAGGTGTTTGATATGTAGACAATGACATAGATTATATCCATGAACATGATGGTATTCACAAAATTGATTCTCTCAGTACTAGTTTGGATATAGAATACCCTCAGGATCATACTTCAAAATTGGCTAAATAATAATATTATTAGTAGCTAGATTACAAAACATGACTTTGATAGGTTCACCATGGTCACTAAAAACTTGAGGAGTGGGTTTTCTTCTTGGAGGAAGGGTTTGTAAAGGTGGTGGTTGCTATGTTTGTGAAGCCATTCTAGGTTGTTGTGAGGGTTGTAGTTGTTAAATAGGTTGTTGATGAGGAGTAAGCTACATTTGTGGCATGGTTTGAGTAGATGGTGTTTGCACCATTTGAACATGATGTGACTCAGTTACTTAATTTATAAAAACATTCTTATTTTAATTATATTGATTGGAATTTTCATAGTTACTGACTTGGGCTGGTACATATGCTTATGCTTGGACTTGGTTTTGAACCTAAATTTGGCCTATTCCCTTGTTTTGGTTTTGGTTTTGATTTGAATAGGTTAACTTGATAATACCTTTGTTAATAAGGGCCTTTTTAATTAGAAAACCTTTATCGATGATCTCTTTCAAGGTATGCACATACTAAAGCTCTAAATGATAGGATATCTCACTACATAAATTTTTAGTAAACACAACAATCAATTATTTATCTGGTAAACTATAGGTGAAGAGATTATCAGGTGCTCTTCATATTTGTAGATAGTTTTCAAAACTTTCACTAACTTTCTACTTGGTTTGATTCAAATATACCAATGAAATCTCATGCTCAAGATTATAGGAGAAATGCTACAATTTTTTTTTGAAAGGTCATCAAAATTAGATACATAATTATTTAGTAATTTGAGAAACCACTCTAAAGCCTATCCTAATAGACTTTGGGGGAAAAAAGTAGGAGGTAAATGTCATTATAAGGCACTAGCTAGAAATCAATGAAGAACTCTATCACATGGGACTTAGGGTCTCCTTTACCCTTGTATTTATCAAATTTTGGTGGTTTATAACTTGGAAAAAATGGTATTTTTAGATACTCCATGTTGAATGGGTATGAACACATGTCATCTAACTTTAAATTCTTGGTTTTCTTCCCTAATTGAATGGAAACAATCACATCCTTCTTTTATTACGATTATTATGCTAAGAAGCTAGATGGAACATTTAGTTGAGGTGGAGGATGGGTGATCAAAGGTGGATTACTTTGACATGGGTATAATAGAGAAATGATTTTTTGTAGAATTTTGGTTTGATGAGTGAATCAACTAGGAATATGCATCTATGGATTGGGATGTGGTTATTGAAAATATAGCCTTGATTTTGAGGGAATTGAGGCTAAGATGGAAGGATATGGTTTTGGCTAAAGTACCATTACTATTGAGGTTGAGTAGTGACTTGCTACTAAATAGTCAAACTTGGTTGAATAAGGGGAACTTATTGTGAACTAAGAGCCTATTGTTGAATCTATGGCATGTGTTGAGAAAAAGGTAATTGCTAATGAATTAGTACTTATTAGATAGCAATACCTCTTTGTATATAAATACCTATTATGAACTAGACACTAGTAGGGTGTTAAAAATTTGTATTTGATTGATATACACACATTTTTTTATCAGCCAACATTTGTGTTTATAAAGGCATATTAGTCTGCGACTATAGAGGTACATTTATCACTACTTGTTGAGGTGGAATATTTATTTCCCCATTCTAAGGTGACATTGTGTTCTACCTCTAATATGGTGGTAAAATAGACTATGCTTATTATTGTGGAATTTTAGCCATCACCTATTGAGGTGGGATAAGATTCATCACTTTTTTTGAGGCAAAACACTAGTCAAAGCTTGATTACTTAATCCCTGGGGTTGTATGCTTGAAGAAGTAGTTAGTTGAGGATTAAAAGAGGTAGATTATTATGGTTTGGATGTATGAGTTCCTACCCCCTACTATTATGAACCACTCATGGATTAAATAAAGGAACTTGTTGTTGGGGACTATTTATTGGTGTAGTTAAACTACTTTAGCATGGATTAGAAGATACTTGCATGTTATCCCATTTATTTGGCACATTATTCTATATAAAATTAGTAGTCACTACCTCAATAGATGGAAAATTGTACACGTCACTAATTAAAGTGATTTGAAAAATGGGTCTATACCAAAATTATCTTAACCTATCAACTCAATTAATAATCTTGTTGAAGGAGCTAGCTCTGTAAGTGGAGTGTTTGACATGGTCATATCATTAAAATTATGTGCTAGATTCAAGTAGGTTTGATATGCTTATTGAATTTGTATAAATTGGTCCTCGATGAGGCCCTTTCTTTTTACAAACATATTGTGATCTTGATATGACATCAACACAAGTGCTTGAGGATGGCTAGTAGAGGCTTGTTCAATGTTTTGAGTATAGGGTATGTTAAGAGGCACTCTAACTAGACTAGGTAAATTTTTGTGGGGTAAATCTACTAGAAACTTGGCCCTTACCTCTATGGATCTAACCAAAACATCATCCTTATTTTCAAGCAAGTGAATATCAAATAAATAAGGATCATATGTTGATGGCATAATAATGTAATACAACTATTATTGAGCTTATTCTACAATTGATGATATGCTATCAATATATTATGTGATTTATTCTTGGTATTAATCATAATATGGAGGTGTGTTAACCAAATAATGGGCTAGAGGATATTGACTATGTTCCCCAGATTAAACAATGTAAGGAGGATAGGGATCCATATCAAAAACCACATCATCACCATAGGGGTCTTAAATAAAGTCATCATTCATGAATACGTTATCATAACCTATATTATACATGGATCCAATATGAGTGTAATGAGACATATCCAACTCAATGATTAATGTTATGCTAATATAGGCCTAGAGTTCTACAAACTCCAAAAAATAAGGTCTAAAAGATAAACGGTCCAAACTTGGTCTAAAACTTGGTCTAAAGACTAAAGTTGTTTCTCCAAAATAAGTAATGATAAACTCGGTCTAAAATGGTATTATACAAATGGTCAAGTGGATGGGTAAACACGAATGCCAAACTTAGATAAAAGTGTTTCAAACAAGTCTAATTTAGGTCTAATAAAACAAAGGTTTCTAGGTCTTTTTGGAATAAGGCACAAAATTTAGTCTCAAAATAAATATGTATAAAATAAAATGGTAAGGTGTTAGGACTCCTGGAAACATGAAACAAGAGATAGACTTGAAATAAAACAAAAGGGAAATTGCTAGGTCTTTTAGAAACAAGGAACAAAAGCTAGACTTTTAAAAAACACTAGGTCTAAGAATAAACATAAATTTGTTAGGTCTTTCAAGAACAAGGAATAAAAGATAGACTTGAAAGAACATAAAAGAATTTTTTTCTAGGTCTTTTGGGAACAAGGCACAAAATCTATACTTTTCAACAACACTAGGTCTAAAAAGGTAAGATGATTAATCTAACAAATTTGAAACATTTTGACACAAACTAGGCATTTGATTTAAACACACCCTTGATCATTTGGAAAAAGAAATTGGACTTTAGGCACATGAATGTTATTCCACTTCTCAAATCTAGGCATAAAAATAGTTCTTTAACTTGAGCAAAAAATTAGTCTAAGTTTTAGAACTCAAAAGTGAAAGATAAACACCTAAGCCAAAATTACATGAGGCATAGGCATAGACCAATCAATGTTTGATTTTAAACTTGTCAAGGATAATTTTGAACTTGATTTAGAGGACTTAACTTTGAAATGAAAAACAAGATAGACCAAAATAGATGACATAACACTATTAGGCATACACTAAGAAGACACACATGACTTCGAGAATGGAATTAGACACAAGGAAATAGATTTTTAAAAGAATACAAGAAACATGATAATGCTATCATGATATAAAGATATGGTAAATGTTTTTGTTTCAAATAATTTACGTCATAAGTTTTGAAATGAAATGGGTAGTGTAATGATTCCCCTTTTAAATAAATGACACACACACCAAAGTTTGACAAATGACTTAAGGCAAAGGTGTGATGTCACACGAATGGTGTAACACCTCTTTAAAACAAATGATTAATGTGAAAACATGACTAATTTTTGATGTGATATGATAAAAAATAATTTTGACTCAATACCATGTAAGTAAAAATAAAAAAATGACAAAAATACCTAAGTGTAATGTCCTAAATCCTAAAACTAATAAGGTGGCATTGTACTGTCAAATTAAATATATATACTTGCTCTTGAGAGGGATTTAAATTGTTAATATAAAAAGTAAAAGTGCTTTAAAAGTAGGTATTTTAGTCCCCCTCTTCTCTCAAGAGTTTGTATAGAGACATAGAACTTTGGGCTACTCACCCTGCATCAATAGTATGCCCATGATAAGTGAGGTTGTTTAAACTATAAATTTTCATTCATTTCTAAATGGTACCATATGTGTGGCTAGCACTATGTCACATCATGTCATTTAGATCCATGATAACTAAATTATTATGAAAAGGTCTTATCCTTTTCACAACCACTACATCTATCAATTACTTAGTGTAGTACGATGTTCAAGTTAAACATACATTCTAAGGTAGTCTCTTACTAATGGAGCTTGCTTGATTGCTCAAATATGCATCCCAATAAGTTGACCTCAATTTTTATACCCCTACCATGGAGTGGGGTTTAAGTGATGTTGTGAGATGAATTCCTAGGTCAATACTTCCCTAGAGAACCCATGGGGAGGTGATGGACTCCTGACCATAAGCCAATCTACATACAAATAAAGAATGTGGAAGGATTTAAGGATCATTTTGGGGTCACCCAAATCACTCATATTTTGGGGAGGGCCTTAGCAAATTTCCTTCCACAATTTTAGATAAAAGCAATAAATATAATAAGTGAGTGTTTTTGATCACTCAAGTTCCATAAAGGGGACTGGGGGATAACATACATGTGACACTCATTTTTATAAATAAATAGTCAACAACAAACATAGAAAGGAAAACTCTTATGAATATTAAACTAAAGTGATATTTCATTTTTATAACACCAAATGAAATTTGACATGAATTTTAACCCCTTGGTATTGTGTTGAAAACTTAAACAAAACTAAAAATTACTCAAATAAGAAAACACCAAATTCAAATGCAATTTTTAAAACTTAGAGTGTTTAAAAATTTATTTTCTTAGTCTTTGGGTTCTAAAAAAGTTGTTAGGGGGTCCTTGTGCTTAGAAGCAAAATGTAAGTTGGCAAATGACTTTTTAATTCTAGCTCTTGTGTTTCAAAAATTTTACACACAGTGCAACACTATAGAAACATAAAGCAATACCATGACTTTTCCTGCAAAACTACAACTATTAGCACACAAATGTAAAGCAATAATAAAGTGTCAGCACAAAATCACCACTATTAAAACAATATCATAGAACTTAAAAAAAATAACAAAACTTGGTGTAATATCACAACCTAACCTATAACATAAAATAGTTAGTGGAAAACCATCATAATTAAAGGTAATATCATGTCTGTTAGTGCAATATCATAGAAGTTAAAGCAATACCATAATAATGAAGGAAATATCACAACTACAAAGTAATGATATTGTAATATCATAATTTTTCCTACAAAATAGAATTGTTAGTGCTAAACCATGATGGTTGGGGATAATATCACAATAATTAGTTCAATATTATAATAGTTTAGGTAATATTGTGATAGTTTAGGCAATATCACAATTGTAAAGTTGTGATATTATGCAATATTATGATTTTAGAGATAAAAACATGACTATATAGATAAAAATCATGATTTCCTATAGAATGTCCATGATCTTTCAATTTTCACTTTTTTGTTAGCAAGTTTGGATTTTGACATGAACATTGTTAGGAGGATACCCTAAAATGCCTTGAGAATAACTTTTTGGGGTGCAGGTCCCACCAAGCATGCCATCATGTGAAAAAGGAATACATAGAGGGGATTTTAGTATTGTGTTATTCCAATAAAACAAAATCAAAATAACACACTAAAAACTTAACACCTTTAGCCTATAAATTAGGGGGAGCATAGGTAAATACCGTACAAAAAAAAGCACAACTAGAACACAAAAGAAACCATTATTTTAATTTTTTTTTTAGTTCCAAATGTATTTTTTAAATGGATTTCTTGATTTTTGCATCAATAGAGATTTATTTACTTCACCTTTCTTTGG
This sequence comes from Torreya grandis, assembly GCA_037957365.1. Classification (NCBI taxonomy): domain Eukaryota; kingdom Viridiplantae; phylum Streptophyta; class Pinopsida; order Cupressales; family Taxaceae; genus Torreya; species Torreya grandis. Next base: position 2,659,163 of record JARHVA010000289.1, read on the forward strand.
CACCTTGGCTTGACTGATTGGCTTATGAATTTACCACGATAACTTTGATTTAATGAAGCTTATGGGGGAAATCCTACATAATAACACTACATTATGAAATATTTTGAAGATATTTGGGCATAATAACATTACACAAACATAGCCTAGATATAAATAGGTATGGCCTTGTATTTATAGTCTCAAAAGTTAACTCTCACCCAAGGTGAGTTAAGGTTGAGTTTAAACATGGAATGAGTTTAAAATAACCCTAGATGAGTTGAGGATAGTTTCATTTGAGTTAAATGTTGTCATATAATTATTATTTTTAATTATTAGGCATGGATCTCAAATTAGATATTTTGAGATATTTTGAAAGAGCTTGACAACTCATAAAGGCAATGATGAAAAGGCATAATATTTTTATTTTTTTAGAATTTCCATTTTTAGATATTCATTAACAACAAATGGATAATTTAAATAAGAATTTTATCTTATTTAATTAGATGATACATTTTTATTAACATTTTATCTCTTTTAATAATTGTTCAAATGCTTGACTTAATGGGTCTATAGGCCAAACTACCAGTTATTAGGTTGCATGGTGACTAGGGATGAATCTATGAAAGGTTATTATTACATATGAGATAGTACCCAAAATAGGGATGCCTCAAAAAAATTATGAGCATTTATGAATGATGTGTGGATGAAATTGGTATGTTCAATGATTTCTAGGCTTAATTTGAAATGTTTGGTAGAAATCAATCCAAAGTTTGGTTGAAATCTAGTTGTGGCTGGAATGGGGTTTCTACAAACATTATATATCTACCTTAGAAATGGTATAGTGAATGATGAAGCTTAGAAAGAGGATTAGGATTAGGATCAAAACTAGAAATAAAGTTACTAAAGTAATGATAAGTGTTTTCAAAGTGGCCAAGCTTATGATGGTGGTGTGGTAGTTGAGTTTATCTTACATAAAGTAGTTCTAAAATGGCTTCATTACTAGGAAGCATAGGTAGTGGGACATATTAGTCAACATAAGCCTCAATATCAATAATTTTATTGCATTTTTTATCAAATTATGAGTGGATATGTCTCATAACATTGGATTTAGAATTTAGGGTAATTTTGGGATCTTAGAGAGATGTGTTTCAATCTCTTTATATAGTATCAACCTAAATAATATAGTCTAATAAAGTAGAACTAAAATAAACTATGTTGGGTTGATCTATATAATTGGATGAATTAGAATTAAAAAGTTTGATGTAGTTAGAATCAAATGGAATAGGAAATAATATTGTTATTACTACTGGGATCATGGTCGATACCATTAGAAAGATCAGGGGATGCTAATATAATTATATCAACACTTTATATTGGGTGGTTGGTATAGTCATAAGATGATGATTGAAAAATATAAATGCTTTGTATTGGGTGGTTGATATAGTTAGAGGATGATAATTTGATTATATTAACACTTTATAATGTTTGGTTAGAATAATTAAAGATGATGGCTAAAATGTATCGACACACTATAGTAACTATTAGGGGTCTAGATTGTACCCTAGGTGGGCATATGATTATTTAGGTCCTCTACCCAAATATAGTCCACCATGGGACTAACCCCAGGCTATGGGTATCCTATAATGGGGTCAAAAATCTAGGATTTTTAATGAGCTTAGCTCTTATGATACATTATTTTAGCTCATTTCCACTACTAAGACCTACTAGTAACCAGGGAAAAGGGAGAGAAAGATAACATGAAAGGTAAACCTAAGCTAAAAATGGTGATGCACCTAAATGATGGTTGATCCACTCTATTTTAACTCTAAAAAAACTAATGAAACAAGTAAAATACTAGATATAGGACTTCAAATATCTATCATACATTGGTATTTCATGTATAAGTTCACCAAATGATCAAAAATTGAGGGAATTGATGGAGAGGTCTAATGCAAGACACTAACTAGTCAAAGCATCCACATGTGATATTTAATCAAAATATATTTGAACACTAAAAATGACCTACATAACAAGATCAACTAGTAACTACGTGAGATCAAGACTTGACAAGGGACAAATTTTTACCATATATGAAAATCAAACTGACATGTACACACTATACCAGAACAATGAAATCAAAAATTAATCTTGTATTCATCTCAAGATGTTATAAGATCCATCTTGATAGAGTTTAGTCATGCCTAAGAGAGGGATTAGAGGCATTGATAAGATCTTGATATTCAATATATGTAGAAATACCCTTAAGGTAGGGAAACACCATATAATACTCCTTTAGGAAGGAATAACTCCATAATGTCTCTTCGAGGGGACAACCTCCAATATCCTCTTACAATAAAAGACTCAGTGCTTACTCGATATCTTTATCATGATAATCATCTCCTATATATATACATCTATCTAACCCATGGATGGATAACCTCCTAATCCTAATGTAGGTTGACCATTACCCAATGTACTACTTCCACAAGTTACTCTATTATCCTAATATATTGTACCCATATAACTAACTAAGGGGATGTGCACCACATGTTGGCAACTCCATCAACCCATATACAACAATATATCATATCCCTACGTACATAGCATTACTTCCCTCTTTGACATGTTTCATCCTTGAAAGATAGGAAGAAACCAAATAATGAGTGTGCTTTAAATCATTGCACACTTGTCTCCAATCTTGATCATCTAACCATCCATATGTGATCTTGGCAAGGGATATCTCTCTAAGCTTTTGTCCAAAATCCATTGTGCTCCTCTGATTTTGTTCATGATCATAATTAGATTGCTTTGGTGTCCAAGCATAATTATTCCTCTTTTTATTCCATGTACCATATTTCACTGTGCTTCTTTGATTCCAACCATGACCATAGTAGGTATTCTTCCATGCATATTCATAGTGATTTCCCCATTCATTCCATGTGCCATAGTATTTTTTCTTTAGATTCCATGCATATCCATAATGATTGGAAATTTTATTTCTTGTATAGACAAAATGATTATTGTTATGACACTTCCTCACCTGATTCCATGATTGTTTCCTCTCATGATGATGTGGGTGTCTATATACCTCAACCTTTTCCAATATTTTGACCTTATCCACCTTTGCTTCTACCTCTTCCACATTTTCCTTTTTTGTCTCTTGAGTAGAGGAAGTTTTCATTTGTAGTGTGTCTTTATCTATATCATCTGAATCTTCATCATGATCTTTATTACCTATTTCAATATCATCCTCATGATCTACCTAGATTGTTATTGGTGCCTTTTTCACTATAATATCTTGTAAAGTGATCTTATTTTTCCTATACCAAAACTTCATGAACTTTTTATGAACATTAATATTCATTATTCCCAAATTCTCTAACCATGGATATCCAAGAACTATATCCATATCATCCATATCCAAAGCATAAAAATATGATTGCAAAACATATTCTTCCATAATGAGCTTCAAATCTTTAAACAGTGAAATATTATTACCATCTACTTGAACCACCTTGATATTATTTGCTTGAACATGTAGATGCTTGGCTACATTCATGTTAATGAAGTTATACTTGTTGGTAGGGTTTATGGACACAACCACCTTATTTTTTTGAATGCATCCATGAAATTGAAAAATTGACTCATATTTCTTTGGATCCAAATTATTTGAACCTTTATCATCTAATTCTTCTTCTTCTTCTTCATATGCTTCTTCTACTTATTCTTCTTGTTCTTCTACTAATTCTTCTATTTCTTCTTCTACTGCTTCTTCCTTGTCTACTTCTTTTTTTATAGCCCAATGATCTAAAAATATTTGTTCCATTTCTTTCCATGAAGAAAACCTTTTTGTATAATGCATTTGATCAAACCAATGTAGTGCAGGCCCAAACAAAAAAGGAAGTAATCATCTTTGCCCAAAAGTTTTTGTTAAATGATTCTCCAAAAGGAGCCACCATTCTTTAGCATCAATATCATCTTCCCCTAAAAATGTTTGCAACTCCATGATCCACAAAAAAAATTAAGGTTCATGAAACCCTAAAATGTTAAAACTGATCCATAAAATCACAACAAATCACTTCAAACAACTCAAAAAGTTCTAAAATTTTGATTGTGATTCTATTATATCTATTTACATCTCTAGTAAAGATTTTGAATAAAAATTCCCTATATTTCGGAAGATATATCAAAATTATTATAAAACCTAAAATAACAATAACTCCCTCAAAATGAATAAAAAAATATCAATTTTTTTACTAGTGACTTATTTGAAATATTATTCATATCCAGTAAAAAATTTATGGAAAAATTCACAACCAATCAAATTTATTGATGATTAAAAAAAAACTAAGGTTTCACTCCACAAATTGTCCAAATCGAAGCTCTGATACCACTTGTAATGATCTTGATATTTAATATATGTAGAAATACCCTTAAGGTAGGGAAACAATGTATAATACTCCTTTAGGAAGGAATAACTCCATAATGTCTCTTTTAGGGGACAACCTCCAATATCCTCTTACAATAGAAGATTCAATGCTTACTTGATATCTTTATCATGATAATCATCTCCTATATATATACATCTATCTAACCCATGAATGGATAACCTCCTAATCCCAATGTAGGCTGGCCATTACCCAATGTACTACTTCCACAAGTTACTCTATTATCCTAATATATTGTACCCATATAACTAACTAAGGGGATTTGTGCCACATGTCGACATCTCCATCAACCCATATATATCAATATATCATATCCCTAGGTACATAGCAGGCATACATTTTTTGGCTCAAAATCCTCTATATATAGTAGAAAGAGAGAGAGAGATTCAAACAATGCATAAGAGAGTGAAGAAAGGATCATAGTCATGTGGTGGCAGCTCATTAATTAAGTTTTGCATATATGCCTTCTTATAATAAAATAACCTTGATCAATAAATAGACCTCAATTTGCTCCAATAGTCCTTGATCTCCTCTCATTAGTTGAGAGATCCCACTATAAGAGAAGGGTTTATTTTGCATGATGATAAATCTTGATTGAATGGAATCAATGCTCTAACTACTTCTCCAACTACCTATTCTCCACCTTGGGACCCTAAGCCCACTTGAATTGTTCATGAAGATCAAATCCTCAAATCTTGAAATTGATAGAGCCATGCTATGAATGGTGGTTAGTACTTGATTTTTTAAGGATGGAACCATGTCGATAATTAAGACCCTTTACATTAATCACATATTTGATCCATTTCTATGTTTGGATCATAGGTCCATTAAATAGGTAAAAACAAATCTAAGATCATTGGTTTTCCTATAGTCTTTACATAAATGTAGACATATAGATTATGTATCCTCTTTCTTGATCCAAATAGGTCCAAATAGACACATTATATCATTGTAGGAAATGAGAATTCACCATATATATAGATCCTTCTTTTAAGAATGGCAAACACAATCATAGAATAAACCTTGTACATCACAAATATATGAACCAGAGGTCCATATTTAGCCTTAATGGTGGTCCTTTTATTTTCTTGATACTTGAATGCATCATTATGTCCTATTCATGGCATTTTTATTGAGCTCTAATAGTGGTGGGATGACCCTAAAATACCTTGTTTGTTCCATAAAAAACTACCTTTTGGTTGAATTTTTTTTGTCAAATATTACTTAGGATAATTAAAATGCTCCAACCTCTCTTTACTCTTATTGGCCTCATAGATCCCTAATGTTAGATATTGACCCTTTTGACCTCCAATGCATTATTGATCTCATTGGTATGAATGAATACGATCCATTATTTTCCTACCATGAAGATTGATTGACATGTTGAATTTTACTCACACCATTGGATCAAGTTATACAAAGTGATACGAGCCTTTGATTTACTTGCACCCACTTTCATGTCAGTGCCTACGTACCATTAGATCATTGGTATGATTGAATTCTAATCATTGATCTAGCTTAGAACCACCTCCTTATTAGTCACCTCATGTTATTGGATCTCTACTTGGTTGATCCACACCATCAGATCTTGTCCAACTTATAACTCTTTAAAAGGATTTAACCTAGGGACCTTTTTACTTGTTTGACCCCAATGTGAACTATTAGATCTCATGTGTTAGTATGCAAGATCATGTAGATAATTCAATATTGATCAACTTTAAACCTTTTAAAGACATTTTTAACTCAAATAGTTACTTTACAAAGCTAAAACTTGACATTAGCATGAACGCCTTATGTTGCAGGTCCAACTTTGAATGCTCATAAATTCAACTAGAAACCTCATGTGGACATGAATTTCATAGAGCATGTCCATGGTATGAAGAATAATATGTCACTAAAATATCTTGGCTTGTGAGTATTTCTAAGGTGTATTTATAAAATGCTCAAGTGAGCTGGTCTACTCATTTTTTCATGACATCTTGGTGATGGTCTGGTTCATTAGGCTTTCCCCATTGATCTTTGGTTTAATATTTCAAGGTTTTGATGAATTCCAAGGCTTTTAAAACTTAGTTCATGATCTTGAATGATTGAAACACATGAGAACCTGTATGGTCTTTTAAACTTTACAATCCTAGACCCCATTTTCTAAGCCTTTGATCTGCTACTTCATCAAACCATGGAAAAGCTTCATATGTGGGCCAAAATTGGCCAACATCTTTGGTGACTCATAGGGGTTGCATGCCTATATATGCAAGAAAACCTAGACCATATTGCTTTGAACTGATCCATTGGTATGGAGTCTCCTCTATGGTTCAATATATTGATTTAAAGCTAAAAATAAGATTAACCCTTTATAAAAATTCCTCTTAAAGAAAAAGGGGCAATAATAAAATAAAAAACAAAGGAAAGTGCACATAGGCACTTAGAGAAAATAAAAAATAGCTAACCTACTAAACAAAAGTGCATAGAGGCACTTAGAGAAAAGCATGAACCTACCTACCATAAACTAACCAAATAGATTGGAATCTATACAAAACCATTGACTAGTTGTACAAAATAGCTATCCTTTCTCACTAATTTAATATACTTTACATGCTTGAGGGAAACTAGCCAAATATGGAGAAGAAGTGAATAATGAACATATTGACAATACACATCTCTAAAAAAAAGAACAAACATAAACTTACCCACCCAATATGACTGACAAGACATATAAGCATTTTGGAGTGGGTAAACAAGCTAATCTCACTCTTTTTGATGCTCAAATATGTGATTTGAATTAAGCAAAACCTATGATGGCTCCTCCTTGTCATATTACAACTAAGCTAGGTACCTGATAGGACATCCTCTCATCAAAACAAATATTGAGTAATATGATTTTACCTCACTCTTACACTTTATTACTATATCACTATGTTCCTCAAGCACAATCAGATCATAGTCTTTTTGAAGCACATGCTCATATTGAGATCTCTATTCACCCTCAAGGTTTTATTCCATCAAAAAAAGTGGTGGTTCATCAAGATAAATTTTTTGACCACTCAAGATGTATTCCTCATCAACCTCACTGAAGATCTCATCTTGTTCCTCAATTGTAAATGAGGGTTGATTTGAACATCCAAGGTCCAATGAGACACCTTTGTCTTTCTCAAAGTATAATTTGCCTTCCTTTAGCTCCAATCCATTAGGGCTATCTTCATTTGAAAAATCATCTAAAAGTGAACCATCCTTTGGTTCCTAATTCTGATCCTCTTCTTTATCTATGTAGAATGGACTTTTAGTTGTCCATTCAAGGTCTACTCCATTTTCATCTTGAGGATTGTCCTCATCAGGATCTAGTTCATTAACATTAAATCCATGCCAAGAAGGTTGGTTCAAACATGAATCTTCCCCTTTTGAATGAAGTGGGATGCCTATTGTGATCTCCTCATCATAGACAATTGCATTGTCTTATTTAGGTTCATCTATATCTACAAGCTCATCATCTATTCTTTGTATAATAGGCTCTTTATCCAAGAGGGAGATGGTAGGAGGGTGAATAAGTTCACCTTACTTATAGTTTATGAGAGTATCCTTCTAGCTATGGAATTTTAATGGTCTATTTGGTGGCTCTTGAGGGAAGGTGAGAGAAAGTCTCAAAAATCTTGTACACCCAACTCATTGAGTTGAGCTATGATTGCTTGATATAATTTTGGCACAACCTGCTCCTCCTCTAAAACTACCTATTGGACTACTTCAACTAACACCTCATCTTTCTGAAAGCCTTTCTAAATTGACTTCCATGAGGGAAAAGTGTAGGAAACAACCTCGTTTTCTTAAACTAGTTCCTGGACCTTCATGACTAATACCTCCTTTTTTTGCATGCCTTCCTTGACTGATTTTCATGAGGTGAATGTATAAGAAATGACTTCTTTTTCTTTATTTTGACTTTCTTCCTCTTTCTTTATTTTCATTTCTAATTCCTTAATTTATCTATCTATATTATATTTGAAAATCCTCTCTTTAAGGTGGTTAGTCACCTTATGAAGATCAGGAACACAAGAGGGATGGTATGAAATACAAGAATATTTTTGAGGAAGATACATAGGATCTTGGATATCAATAATACACTATTCAAAAATAGTTTCCTTCTTTATTTGATGCCTTGCTTGGATTGAATTCCAAGAAGGAAAAGTCTAAGAAACACATGAAGAACTTGGAACATAAGAGGGACCACTTATAATAGTTATTTAAGGGAGGATGGGTGGCATATATGAGGGATGAGGTTGTGTATTTGAAGATACATAGGGCTGATGGAGTGGGACCTACTATATTCAAGGCTTCTTAACTTATCCTCAATGCTTTGAATGTAATCACTTACACCGAACATCTCACTTGAGAGATTTTTCTAATTTGCTCTCTCAATAGGTGCCAATTTCTCTTTCATTAGCTATAATGCACCTTTTATATCATGAATGATGTGGTTAGAGATATCTTGATCATCTCCCCTCTATTTATTAATGCTCATCATATACCTTTGATAGCCTGAGAGAATTTACCTCCAAATTGAAATGGATTGGTTTGGGAAAAACTAAGGAAACTTTGATCCCAAAAAGGCTACTACACTGAATATTGAGAACTACTTGGGGTGAAGCCATAAACATTGATAATTTTATATGAATGATGCTGAGGCAGAGAATAAACATTTTGACCAAAAGGTGATTGATTATACATACTATATAATAATGCTTAGGTATTTGGAGTGATTAAACCAAATGATAGATGCTTGGAGTTACCATTGATGTTTGTAGAATGCCTCTAAAGGTTGATATGTAAAAGAACAATGCCAAAGATCATTCCACTAATTTAGACCTAGTCCCGTCGAGCATGCCATAACTATTGGGGATCTAGATTGCACCCTAGCTAGGAAAATGATTGTTCAGGTCCTTTACCCAAATCTAGTTGAATATGGGTCTAACCCCATTATAAGATACCCATAATTTGGGGTCAGTCCCATGTTAGACTAGATTTGGGTAGAGTACCTAAATAATCATCTACCCAACCAGGGTGCAATCTAGACCCCTATTAGTAATAATCATTACAATTGGAAGAGAAAAATGAAACTACATCAACACTATGTAGTGAGTGATGGTCAATATAATTGGACATATCTAGGAAATTCTAAATTGTATTAGATTAGTTGATATAGTCAGAATGATGGGAAATATTTTGAACTATATCAAGCTATCTGATATAGTAAAAAAGATATGAAACTCTTTAACTTATATCAGGTTGGCCAATATAGTCAGAAGGATTAGAAACTTTATGAATGGTATCAAGTTGGAAAATACACTTAGAAATTCTAAAAAACTTAGAGATCTACTAAATAACCCATAAAGTGTTTTCCAATGGTGGGTTAAAAGGGGGAACATAGTATTTAGGATCAAAATTATCCTCTTCATCACTAGAAACATAAGGATAAATGTGGACTAAGTGGATTTTTGATTAAAAGCATGAATAAAAGTAAGAAATTTTTGGTAATGAAGTACATCCAGGTTCCTTGATTGAGCTTGGGAAATTATATAGTCAACATCATTGGATGGGGAAATATTAAAAACATGCATAAGCTATTGATATTTTTCATTATAAGTATCTTTAATAGATATACCAATTAACTAAAGGTACATGGGGAAAGTGATAAGGGATCTTGGAAGAATTTATCCACCTTGAGGTCATTACGTGTTAAATCATATTCCGTATAGGAAACCTCATTAGAATCATAAGAAGGTGGGTTCTTAGTATCATCATAAAATAAGGGAAGGGTCCTATATCCAGAAGGATATATGTAGGAAGAAATTTATCTATATAAGGAGTTAATATAGTAGTGTTACAAATGGTTCAAAGTTCATTGGGCTCATCATCATTAGAGTCAATAAGAGTGAAATGCAAATAAGGATGCATTTTGATGAACTTGGGAAGAGGGAGACTATTAATATGAGGAATAGTCAGGATGTGATATTGAGAATTAGGATTGGTAAATTTTAGATCCCTTGGGTTAAGATCAACTTCATGATTGCAATGCTCACCACTATGATTGAACTTAATGCATAGATACCATAATAAGAAATAGATCTCATGTGATGAGTCTAAGGATGGCCTAAAATAAGATTATAGTCCAAAGGAATATTTAAGTAGTTTGGGTATAAAGTAAGAGGAATTCAAATTCAACCAAGAGGCATTTGGTTGGTCTTGTCAAATCCATGACATGTAAGCCTAGTTTGTTTAAGGTCATGTTTGGAATATCCAATTTGTGGGACTAACTAGAGGGATGTGATAGTGAGTCTTGGACCTTCATCCATTAAAACTTTCCTCATGAGACTGTCATTAACGACAATTATAATAAAGAGAGGTGGATTATATACTCAAAAAAGAACATCATTAATCATGTCATCCTTAGGAAACTCAATGGAAAGTTTCTTAGAAGGGGTAGGATGAAATATGGTTTCAATGGCATGAAATTTTTTAGGTACATGACCTTTAAGATTTTGATAAGGTGGTTCAAAGTCACTATATGGGGGTTATTCAATGTCTTGAAATTATTGAATGGGAAATTTATGATAATATAGTGATGTCCTCATGAATTCTACTAAAGTAATCTTTCAAAACATGGAGTTAAGATCATTTAAGAAGTTCCATTATGATTTTGGATTAGAAATATAATTTTACTTAGGTTGATTTAGAAGGTTGACTTTAGGAGTAAATGTAGGAGGAAAGTCTAATGTGCTAGGTTGAGGCTTTGATGATGGATCAAGCTCATCACTAGGAAAAAATGGGAAGTAGTAATAGTGTCCTTAAGAAGCAATTTTTAGGGGAAGGCTTCTTAGGTTTGGTAAGAGGATGGATGTATTAACATATTGAGAATTAGTGTAATAATTATCATAGTAAACATTAATAACACAAGTGTGTTTGTTGGACTGTTATTAATGGGAATTTTATTTTTTAGGGGGATTTTGAGACTTAGATTGGGTCTTAAAAGCTTTTAGATATTCTTGATAACTTTATTTGATAATAATGTCATGATTGAAGTTTTCCCCCAACTTGAGATTCATGGAAAATTTTAGGAGGGCATGACATGTCTTATGAGAGTGTTTGATGTTGGCATGGGACTAAAAAAATTTGTTGGGATCGTGACATGGTAGTTAGGAAAAAGTTTGAATGTAAAGTCTCTATGGTTATACTAACTTCCTAAGTTATTGAAAATGCAAGGGAGGTTGGATCGAAATTTGATTATTTTGGTTGGAAGTTCCTATTTTGGGTTGGGAAGGCTTGTTTTGAAAGGAATTAACATTGATTATGTTGGTTGATGTTTGAAAAGATACATTTTTGGTGTTTTTAGATGGTTTAAATTGACACATGAGGAAATCTTGTATTTTGGATTGATCAAAGGCCTATTATAAAGTTTGAGGAGAGAAGGTCCCAACTTTGTATTGAAGAGGGGCCTTGAGAGTGATAATAAAAATTCTGAAGAGATTTTCATCACTCATGTTATGGTCCACTTTATGTGATAAATATTTCCATTATTTGATGAAATAATGGATAGATTTGTTAGGAAGTTAATTAGCATTAATGATGTTGTTAAAGCTATTCTCAAGAAGCTTGTTATGATGAAATTCATTAAATAGATAATTAAATAAATTATCTAGTTGTGTAATGGAATTCTTATGTAGTTGTTTATATTATTCTAACACATCCTCAATAAAGGTTTTAGCAGGAAGTTTGGTAGTAGCATAAATATTAGTTTTAAACCCATTCCTGATATTCATTTCCAAAAGATTTAAGATGTAAGGCATGATTAGTAGTCTTGCTATATATGATCATTGGAGAAATCCATTAACATGATGAAAGGAGATACAAGTTTGTTTTGAATATTTTGAAGCATATTAGTTTGAATTTGAGGTTGAGGATTAAGATTTCTTGGCATCTCTAAGAAGAGTAGGATCAAAATTTTAGTTTTGTTGGTTCATGATGACTTGAGGAGTTTGATTAAAAAATTATAATAAATTATTTTGTATTTAGAAGATTTAAATAGTAATAGAATCTTTCATAAGGGTCATTTATTGAAACTTATGTGCAAAGACCTGTGAGGTATCAAGAGGAGGATTGAGATTATTGGTAGGAGGATTATTAGTAGGGGAGTATTCCACACATCAATGTTAAGAAGAGTACTGTTATTGGTTTTCTTAGCCTCCACAATAGATGGGTTGATAAGATTAATAATCCCATTTTTGTTTGGGGTATAAATGGTGTTATCATAAATATTATTAATAAACTGATTAGCATCTCTTGGATTTAAATTTGGGATAATTTGAACCATGTTAAATTTGTTAGGACTTGTTCCAAAGTCTTAACGTTAGGTTAGATTTTTGGTAGGTAATAAATAATTATTGTAAATGGGGCATGCATATTTTAGTAAAGACACCCCCATAAAATAAACTTACTTAGTTTAATTATTAGGTAGTTTTAATGTTTTATATTTATTAATTAGAATTACTTTACGGGTTGTTTTTCTGTATTTAGTTGGTTATAGGATTAGTCGTTTTTATCGGTCATTGGTAAAAACTATATAAATCCATGTTTACATTGTAAAAGGGATAACGGATTAAAGGCACCCTTACGTACTTGATTTTTTGAATTATTAATAAAATACTTGTGCACTCGCACTAAGTGGGGACAAGGTTCAACCTATTTTGATTATGGAGTTATCAAAATTTGATAGATCTAGGCTAAGATTGAGTGAATTTACATAATGAGGAATCACCATAAATGGAAGGTAAAGAATGAATGAAAGAACAACCCCTATAGAATTTGATTAGATTGAGGCTTACTAGTAAGATCCTAAGTGGAGACATTGTGATGAAAAATCTAAAATGATAAAATGAAAAATAAGGAATAATGTGAAAATTAATAAGATGGTATCAACCTAGCCGAAATAGTAGGAAACTAAATTAAGAATAAAAAAATTGTATCGATATGGATACTATTATATAATTATAAAAATTAATTGTATAGGGATGGATGATATAATTTTTGACAACATAAAACTATAGCAAACTCGTTAATACAAACTATATCAAATTAGCTAATACAGTTCGTAAATATATAAAATTGTATAAGGTTAGATGATATAGTTTTAAAAATACATAAAAAGATATTGGGCTAGCTAATTTAATTATAAAAATGAAAAACTATATCGGTGTTGATATAATTATGCTAAAAGTTTTTATAAAGTGTGGGATGATGAAGAAAATGGTAAGTAGAAAAAAGGAAAAATGTGAAAATGATCCAACTAGAGGTGGGATAAGATTCATGTCAGGTTCACCATAATGTTTGCATGAGCTAGGATGACCTATAACAATCCTCTTTATCTCAATTGACTAGGATATAAAAAAGGTCATTATAATATAGATTATGCATACATATAAGAGTAGGTAAGAACTTAGAATAATCGTAAACCTAGCAAAGGGTAATCTACACTCAAATGTCAAGAGGAAAGGGTTCTAAATCCTAAGTATATGACATGGGGTATAACTCTCACTAAGTTTCAAAATAGATAATTGATTATAACAATGATTTTAAATATGTGTATCAAGGATGTAATAAGGATAACACATGTAAGGAAATGATTAACAAGGGTAACCTAGATCCAAGATACTTAAAATTACTAAACTAACAAGAAGATAGGTGGTGTAATGGTCAACCAATAGGAAATGTATGCAACCTAAGGTGATAAATGTCAATCCTAAGTAACCTTATAACTATACCATCTTAATTAAATTTAATGAGGAACATAAGTAAGGATAAACAAACCATCTAAAGTATCAATGAGAAAACATTATGTAATATACTTAGTAAATAAATAAGAAAGAGTAGGGATAGATATATTTACCTTTTGGTGGACTTTTCAACGCATCAATCTCCCTCTTCAAACCAAGTGGCACTTTACAAGAGATGTTGTAGTTTAAAGATCTCAAATGGCAAGAAGAAAACCTAGATATCCTTAGTTGGGGATTCCAAAGATTAGGACACCTCCTCAACATGACTCCTATTGAGATTCAAAGACCATTAAAAATAATAGACCTATATAGATATTAAAATATGATTATGTATATCATCTTAGGTTTTTTCACTTGGAAAATACTAATTAGGGCTCTACCCTTCAATTTTATACCTTCCTACTGTCAAAGGGCTTACATTCAACATATCACTATGCCTAACTACTTATATTATGGATCAACCCTATCATTATGATGACCTAGATCACTTGTACACTACACAAAAATTAAAAAATATTTATATACTTCACTATCAGTTAAAAACCTTCAATTTTTTTCTACCATTTTAGACACTTATTTTTCATAGGGACACTAGCATTGATGCTATTGTCCAATTTCCTTATTTAGTGTCTATACCTCAAAATTAATCCAAATTGGAAACCTTTATAAAAATATGGGCTGGCTTATTTATCTTATCTAACACTCTTTTGAGATATTTTCAAAAGGTGTGGTATAAATACAAATCAAATCCTACTCATTATTCATCTTGAAAATACCAAACAAACACCTACTCAAGCTCATTCAATCAATTATACAACTGAGTTTCATTACCCTATTCTTCCATATTTATATATAAGTAATAGGAGTAGCCATATCACATGTATAAAGTATTCAAAGAACCCATGAGTAATATTCATCAATTTACAAGACAGATCATTGCATGCCTTTGCATATAGCAAATTGCACCATTATGCACACACAAACCCATATTTTAGGGAGAAATACATATGTTTGAGGCCCTTCTTGGAGTATTAGATATGTATACAACACTCATTGATAAAGGGGTCTTTGAGGTTAACTCAACTCTATGAGTCCACTAACCCATTTTTAGCAAGGTGACTTAACTTGGGGTGAAGAACTAGGGTTTGAGCTGTACACAGTCATATAGAGCCTATGCATGTAATCCAATTATATCAAAAGAAAGGTGAAAAAAAGACCTAAAAGGTATAAGTGGTTTATTATTAGTATAGATAATATTTTTTATAAGACATAAGTGTCAATCCATGGATAAAAGTATCAAAACAAGTGTCCACAAGTTGAGGGAAGTGTTTAGGCCTCTAGAAATAATATTTCTATAATCTGATGATGAGATCCTAAACATCAACATGCATGTTTCCATACATGCACATTTTAAAACAAGATAATCATTATCGCTTCTTTGTGTTTCAATTATTAGAATATCAATTGGCACTATAATTTATATATTTGGTAATTTTTTAGATTCAACATATTATGTTATCTGAATTAATTTAATTGGTCTACTTTAAAATGGTTTTATTTATCCATTTGATTAGGATATTACACATTTTTACACCCCTTTAACCCTCATCCACCACTTAAAAATGGTTAAATATTTTTTGAGCCTAACCTTTGTTCTTCTCATGTAACTCCTAGCTTTCTCTAAGATTTTAAGCCTACTAGGGTTTCTAAATTTAGTAATTAGTAGATTTGAATTTTTTCATTATGTTTGGCATATTTGTTTTCATTTATTAAATAAGGAAAATTTTAAGATCATTTATAAATGTAATATAAATAATCCTTAATCAAACATATAAATAAAAATCAATAATTACTTAATGCATTATTACATGTTACACAAGAAAAAATCAATAAACATGATAAAGCTAATGCATGCACATCCAATAATGGTGAACCCTTAGATGGTGTTTAACTTTAAAATATGGATCTCAGGTGATATTATCATTCAAACTATATTTTAATTAAAGGCTTATATATAAATTAAATGTAACAAGGGTGATAATCATATCTATAGCAAGACAATTAGATGTTTAAACTCATATATAAGCATACACTAAATTTATTATGCTGAGATAGTCTAAATATGGAAAGTAAAAATATGTTAGCTATATAAATGATAAATAAGAGACATACTTAGCTTTTTTTGATGCTGATGTAGTTGTATATCTAGAAAAGGTATAAAGAAGGCTATAATGATATTCTAGAACAATCATCAAATTTTGGATCTAACACTTTTGGCTATTTGGAAACTAATGTCAACCTAGGAAGGTTATGTCAATGCTATTGTTTGGGTTCAATGCAAGTGTATTATATATAATACCTAATGGAACAAGATGAAACCATCTAGATGATTTTAGGGTTTTATTCACCTTCACTCTAATGTATTCAGATCTAGGTCATGGACTGTCGCTCCTTATGAAATGGTAAAACCCTAGTTCTCTATCTTCATAGTGACCTTAAGAAAAATAGGTTAGTGGGAACATGGTGTCAATTTGACCTTAAAAAAATTGTTATTAGAGGGTGATTTATAATTAACCAATACTCCAAAAGAGGGCCTTAGATTCATGTAGTTCTCCCCTATGTGTTGGCTTGTGTGTGAATTGTGCAATATGTACAAAGCAAGTGCAATAGTGACACCTATCTTGTAACTTGAAAGATAAAGCTTTTGGGATGTTCATTTAGTAATTGATACCTATATATGTGTTTTACCTATGATTGGTATGGAAATAGGGAAGATTTATTTAATAAAATTCTTAATAGAGTACTTTTGATAAGTTGCCTTGGTCTCTTTGGTCTTTTGCTGGGTGAGGAATGAATGAGGGTTGATAATGTATTTATATCTATCCCTTTAGAGTAATAACTTGCATTAAATAACTTAGGCTAATTATTAATATACATTTCATTTTTAAATTGGATGACTTTAGGGAACTAGAAACTTGTGTCAAGATAGGATAATAGTGTAGACATTAGTGTCTATCCCAGATGTTAGTGTTAAGGGATGAGGAAAGTAGGTACATGTTTAAAACTTATAGAGGTGGAAGATAAGTAAACTTTAAGAATTTTAAACAAGAGAGAAGGTTTGGGTAATCAGCATAATATTGTTTAAACTAAGAGATATAGGCTAAGGGGCATAAATATATAATACATGTGAGACTTGTGGAAGTGGGTAAGGTATATAAATGAGAGGAACAACCAAGGTCTAAATTTTTTAAGTGTACAAGATTGAGGTGCTATATAATCATAAAATATCATCTACAGATGGCATAAACATTACTAAATACTTCATGGGAATAATTAATATTTCAACTCAATTACTAGTGTCAATGCCTACATCAATACAAGTGGTGTTTTCCTCCCCTTTGGTGGTTTCTCAAATATTGAATCTAAATCCCAATGGGTCTACTATGCAAGATATTCTCCAATTCATTTGAGATTTAAAAGCTAAAGTTACCAACATTAAACAAAACTATTTGAAATAAACTCATGATATTGATTCACAAGATGTATTACATAATCCCCTAACACTTGAGATATATTTTCACCCTTTGTCAACTAGTTT
Organism: Torreya grandis; assembly: GCA_037957365.1. NCBI lineage: Eukaryota > Viridiplantae > Streptophyta > Pinopsida > Cupressales > Taxaceae > Torreya > Torreya grandis. The sequence goes on from JARHVA010000289.1 coordinate 2,677,000, forward strand.
TATTGCATCCAATATCAAATTTTATGATGGTAAGGGTGATCCTAAATAACATATTTGGTATTTTAATGAAACATGCCTTGATTATGCTTTAAATGATAAAATTTTGACCAAATTATTTCTAGTGAGACTAAAAGACTATGCTTTAAGATTATTCTATGACTCACCTATCCAATTAGTGAAAGCATTCAAACCTCCAATGGATAGGTTTATAACATATTTATCTATCAACATTATTAAAATGATGTCATATTCATAAATTGATAAGATAAAACAAATAACCAATGAACCTATTAATGAATATGTTTTGAGGTACAAAACAATGTTGGCCAAAATGACAAATCCAATGGCATATAAAGAACTTCAAGACATATTTAAGAAAAGTTTGTTTGCATCATTACATGTGAATAGTTTTAAATAAGTTTAAACCTTTTGATGAATTATTCCATATTGTATAAGATCATTAAATGATACTTATATCATTAAACAATCTTAAGTATTTAGTAAACACACCAAATACATCTACTACCAAGTTTTATATCAAACCAAGCCACAAGGTTAGACCTACAAAACCTAAAAAAGAAGCACCAACAACAATTAATTCAATGCCATAACAACCTAATTGGATTATTTTATCTAATTCAGTTAAGATATAATTTACGTGATTACCTGAGTCTCTAGCTTCATTACTTAAGAGCTTATGGAGTGACCTGAGTCTCTAGCTTCATTACTTAAGAGTTTATGGAGTTTCATATCATATCTCTCCCTCTTCCTATATAGGTTGATATGAATTGACCTCTACCAAAAGGATATGATGTTAATGGATATTTTGAATATCACCAAGGTGTTGACCATTATAAAAACATATTTTGTGCCTAAAATAAAAGATCCAAGACCTTATTGATAATCAACATATTACCTTTGATGATCCTCCAAAGGATTTAGGGTCACAACCTAGTGACCATAAAAACTAGAATATGTTTAATGATCTATTAAAATATCATTATAAGAAAAATTTAGAAGTGAAAATGGCATTTAAAAAACATCCTCCACCACCATATTATGGGCACCCATTATATGGTATTATTTTCACACTTAAATACACTATGCCTCTTATGGTTCAAATACCTTGTATTACATTTGATGACAATAAAATTATGGATAGGGATTAAACTCTTCACTCATATATTAGATCATAACTTTATCATCAACCTATACATAGTATTTTAATGGTTATAGTGATAATATATGTACCATGAAATTACTCACACATTTAGGATATACACATGATGATTTATAATCTTTAATTTACATGGTCAGAGCATTTGATTGGGCATCATAACATGTTATTGGTGAGATTGATTTACCTTTACAAGTTGGTCTAACACATGTGATCAATACCTTTTCTATTATACCATACACATGAGTATTTTATATGTTATTGGGATGACCTTGGATACATAAACTCAATGTAATGCCTTCCACAATGCATGGGTGTATTAAAATACATTCATATCAATAGGGTAATTATAATTTTTAGAATTTCATATGAATGTCCACATGAACAAGAGAATTTTACTCCAAGATAACTAATTATAAAAACTAATAATGTTAATCATGCATAAAAGGGTAATCAACATGCAATCCCATTTCCTAGGTGATCAATACTTGAGATATTGTTACACTAGAGATACATAGTGGACTCCATAGAGTCCTAATCTACATATACATGGTCCACCAATTTACTAAGAAAAAATAAACATGTTCCAATTACAAATAAAACAAAGAAACCACAATACACTAAATAGTGGTTTCCAAGAACCATTAATCTTATCACCTCTTCATGACCACAAATCCCTATGAGACATATGTAGAGTACAAAAAATTCTACACTTTCAGATATGATGCGTATACATTCCCCTTTCTAGTATCATTAGTTTGATGCAGCATATTACAAGTTTAGAGCTTCCTATGAACATACCTTAAATGGGATCATAGGCTAGACTATTTCATTTTAAATATTAAAAAAATCTTCAAATATTTCAAGAAAATATAAAAACATTCAAATAAACAAAAAATATAAAAAATTATTCAACATACACATGTTTAATAGCTCCTTGGCATCTATGTTGTTTACTTTATGTTAGTATATAACATATAATTTCTTTTATGTAAGCACATACTTAAATGTGATACAATCATATGTTAGATCCACAATACATACACATGTAGATGTTGGACCTTTCCTCTTCTCATATGGCACACTATGTTGGGGGCATATTGATTCTATTTGATCATGATTAATATATGTTATATTGTATTATGATCAATTTTCCATTATCATGTTGAGATTATATACTAACACTTAAACATGCCTATACTCATGCTTACATGTTATAACATGTACTTGATATGATATGTTACATGACATTTTTTCCTAACACATATATGTAGGGACTAGTATGATATGATTATGCTGGTTGATTATACTTTATTTATTCATATCATCACTTACTTGAAAGTAATTCTTGTTTGCTGTTATATTTATTGAAAAAAATCTATATATGTTCCTTACTTTTTGGCCCCTGTGCTATTGTGTTTTATTTATTTGTGGATGGACATTTGAATATGTCCCCCTTTGAGTGTGCAACATTTAAACATGCCCCTTGTTTATAGTCTCCTTAGACCCATTTTATGTGACATTGAGTGATCTTGTGTGTTACTTGATTATTTATTGAGCTAGTAATATTAATTTATAAACATTTCCATGATCCATATCATGCATCTTAAGGCTTGCTATGATCACCTATTGTGAGATTCATTCATATATTTATTTAGACATGCTACTCCTATATTATACATGATTAATACATAGATAATATAATGATATTATCATTTTAAGGTAAGGCGACTACCTAATTCCATTCCCCTCACCTCAAATGGAGGACATATTAGTTCAGGCATGTTATAGAGACATGTCTCCACACATACATAGATGTTAGCATTTGATATAGTTTACATGATTCAGATATATACTTGGCATCTTATACATTTGACATTGATTTTTATAGATTTAGGACATAGTTTCTCAGATTTGTGACATATGTTATATATAATTATAGATAAAATATTACATTTTGATACATAATTTAGCTTGAGACACATTAGAGGTGCATATGCCATGCAAGTACACCAAAAATTTCAAATAAACATTTAAAAACATTTTACCAAGAAGTGATGTTGTTACTAAGAAACACCTTTTTAACCAAGAAGCATCATTTTGAGCTTTCCTATCTATAATAATTGGCTCCTTTGAGTATTTCAATTGAAATTATATGATCTTAATGAACTTAACACTAATTCCATTTTTTTGGTTGAGTTGGTTATGCCACTTAGTTTTTACTTATTATACATTCACTTAAGTTGTGTGATTAATATTTAGTGATCTCAATGCTCATGTCACAATTCACCCTTGTACCAAATTTAGGGCATAACTACCCTCCAAATTTCATCTTCAAATCTCAAAGGTTTAGTTCTAAACCTCTTTCAAGTATATCTATTTATAATGAAACATATTTACCAAAACAAAGTACCAAGGGGCAACATAGTTGCATTGGCACACAAGTGTGCTCCTTCCCTACTCTCTTTATCTTTCAAGCATTTCAATTATTTAATTTTAGATCACAAGAATAATTTATACTATAACATTCTCTTGGTTATATGTCATACAAAAACAACAAATTCATTAGGGATCAATCAAAGGTAAGGTGTGTTGTACACATCCACTTACACATTTATTTCCTTTAACCTAGTAATTTCATCATTATGCATTAATTTATTGGGGGGATGTAGATACTAAAATATTATTATATATAACATCTCAGTATTTTACACTTGATAAATACCAATAAGGGCTTGAACCTTTAGTTCTAGACCTTCCTACTACTGAAAGGATTTCATTCATCATCTCACTATGCCTAACTACTTATCTTATGGACTGGACCTATAATTATGATGAGCCAAATCACCTATACACTACAAAAATATTAAAACATGATTTATATCCTTCATTACCAATTAAAAATCTTCAATAGTTTTTTACCCTTTCAGACACTTATATTTTGGATAGGGACACTAGCATAAATGCTAGTGTCCAATTTCCTTATTTAGTGCCTGTACCTCAATAATCATCCAAATTTTAAATATTTTGAAATATATGGGTTGGCCTATTTGTCTTATCTAGCCATTCCATAAGATATTTTAAAAATGTGTGGTATAAATAGAAATAAAAACATACTCATTATTCATCTACAAAATACCAAATAAACACATTATTGGAAGTAAAATGACTGAGAGTGGGGGTGAATCAGTCTTCAAAAATTTTACAATCTTTACATTATCATTCATGAACTATCAACAATATAGTAAGCTAGCAACAAATGAACATGAGAGAATAACATAAAACATAAAACACATATTTGAGTGGGAAACCCTCAAGGGGAATAAAACCCACTTATCATGAAAATGATACTACTATCATCTAATTTGAACAACAATATTTATCTAATCACCATATTCACTTGGAGCACCAACCCCAACTAGTCAAGCACCAACTTGACTAGGCTTTAGCAAGCACTCAATTACAAAGAGAAACCAATCCCCTAGATGGTTCAACAAAAAATAAACCACATAAAACCTTTGAAAACATTTATAACCATTTATTTCTTATATAATATATGATTATATTCATATTCATCTCTCCTAATACACTTGTCCTTCTCAAACTGTTCTCTACCCTTCTTCACTCAATTAACACTCTTTTTGACTTGGTTAGGTTAAATGACCTTGATAATAATCTATAGTAACCCTATCATATATTCATGATAGTTTATTTTTACCATACTTATGGTCTACAAGACCTTATTCATCCCTTAAAATTTATATCTCTTTCACTTTAACACTCATACTCTCACTCTAGACAATTAAGCCTTATTTTTATATTAGGCTCTTGATCATACACCTCTTGGTCAGAAATACACACTTTACCATTATTTTTTTCAATAAAATTATACTTAGGACATGTGAAAAATATGAACCAAACATTACAATTTTTTGGTCATATCATATATGACTAAAGACCCCTTTTAGGCCTTAAGGAGACCTGATTCAATTAGGCCTTCATTAGCACACATTGCCATTTGAACACCTTAAATCACTCTAAAAATTATCACACATAAGGAAAATATCATATTAAAATTTAATAAAACCATAATAATATCATATTGGGTCCAAGACACCTTTTATTACCAACCACCACTTGAACCATGCCACTAGCATTGTTCATAATTAAGCCTATTCATGCCCAAAAAGTCTGTCATGAACAACTAAATTAAAACCAAAATATTGTAAAAACATTATGGTAAAAAATCATAAAAAAATAATCCTCATGAAATCAGGTTTATCACCATGTGAATTATACCTCACATCTCAAGGCAAAAGTGCTCAGACCCTTTTCTGTAAGTAGCTTACTTAGAACTGCCAATAAGATTCAAAATGCAATCATGAAAATAATGACCTAAAACACTCGTAGAATGAATTTAATAATATTAAAATTAATTTATATAATAATAAAACATATTTATAATAAATTAAAATTAATATATCATAATCTCTAATAGCAATATTGGTCTTACAAACCAATCTCATGACTTCACTGTACACAAACCTCACTGAGTTAGACAAGTCAATTTGAGAGAAAATTTATGATTTATAAAACAATATCTAAATATTATATCCAATATTAAAATTTGTTACAGGTCTTGAACAACAACCTCATGCATTTGGATCCATCCTTAATCCATGATAACACATCCATAATCTCATTCCCACTTCTACCTAGTTTTTCTCACTATTTACACCATTAGGCCTTTTAGTGATAGGTCAACTTACATGACCTATTTAGAACATATAAGGTCTGAAAAATACTCAAAAAACACCATGTAAATAATTTATAAGTCTCAATATTCAACCTACATTAATTTATCAACTTTGACTGAATCAACCTTGCCTGCTATAGCAAATTTTTAAGAAATAAGGCTTTTCTTATAGGGTCTACTCACTCACATGAAAAACCAATTCCACCTAGAGATACCTGGGAGAGTAAAAGACATGATAAAATAATAAAAATATTCCATCCATTAAATTATGATCCATTTCCATCAATATCTTCCATACTTAGTCAAAGTTAGGGTTTTAGAGAGGTTTAAACCACCTTATAGTCTTAAAAATCATTCATAAGGATTAGACCCTTAATATAGAAACTAATGATTGGAGATTTGAGATAGGAAACTTAACCATATAAAATGAATGGGTTTTATAATGAGATAGAAACTAATGATTAATGAATAGGTTACACATGCCAATGAGTACATGAAATTTCTTCTTGGGTTGAGAATCCTTTATTCTATGCACATAAGAGACCTCAAAACCACATTTCATGCCTTTTATTGTATATTTTGACCTCAAAATTGGTAAAGAAACCTAAAATAACATGAAATATTTCTATAAATTATCATTTTTCCATGATTACCTTAGAAACTAATCATGATACCCCATTAGGCCACCATCTCTCTCTTTGCTCTCTAAGCTTTTGATCTGTAGGTCATATTAGGCCTTAAAAGAAACCTTATAACTATTGTTCAAACACTATCCACCTCAATCACATGATAAAGAAGAATATCACATGATTTTTATCCTTCATGGGTCTTCAAAACACCTCATGACCCCTTATTAGGTCAGTCAAAGTCTAGGATTAATCTATTTACATGCTAGTCCTATAGGGTCTACCCCTGTAGACTTACCTTGAAGCTATTCTAAGTGATCCAATGCTTCATATACATGATAAAGTGTCATAAAACATCCTATTATGATTTTTTTCATCCATCTCACTAGGCCACCATGATCCTTCATGCACAAGACTAGGCATCCTATGCATAAGCCTTCTCAAGTCTCCTGTTAGGTTCAAACACTTGACAACCTTGACCACTGATCTTGAAACATTATTTGATGCTTATATAAATTTCTTATATGCCTTATAATTTTTTCAAAAAATGTTATAACTCTTAGATAAGTAATAAAAAACACTATTTAATGACCTCATACGTCATGAACAACCTTTGACATCAGTGATAACATCATTGCCAAGTCTCAACAATAGAAACAATGCTTAATAATCTCCCCCTTTGTCATTGAAGAAAAACCATATTGAAAACTAATCATCCTTATCTCCCCATTATATTATTTCTCCCCTTTTAGCATAAATGATAAAGTGATGTCTTAAATTCCTTGGATCACACTCCTTGCAATCAAAATACTCAACACATAGAACTATGAGTTTATGAGACATAAAACAAAAATGCTCCCCTTATCTCCATGCATACATTCTTAGAATAAATCACCTATTCATGGAGATAATGATCATGATTATCTCTCCATAAATACGTGGCTTCTTAAATGATTTCTATGGGTAGGAATTACACCCAATTACTATCTTAGGTGTTTACAAATTGCCTTTGTAGGTGGTTTGGTCAAGATGTCTAAAATATGATCCTACATAAAAACATATTTAAGTTTGAAAATTTGTTCACTTACTTTCTCTCTTAGAAAATGATACTTGATGGGAATGTGTTTGGTCCTTGAGTGAATTATAGGGTTCTTTTAAATTCTTATAGAACTTATATTGTCATAAAAGATAGGGTTAAGGCCATCATAATACACCGTGTAGTATTTTAAGGTCTATCTCATCCATAAAACCTGAGTGCAACATGAATTTGATATAATGTAATTAGCCTCACAATTGGACAAATATAGTGATTGTTGCTTATTGATTATCCATAAGACTTAAAACCCACATAAAAATAAGGCTCTTCCACTACTACTCTTCCTATCATCTATACTTCTTACCCAATCTGCATCTGTGTAGGCTATCAAATTAAAATCCTTACTTATTAGATACCACAATCCATAATACATAGTCCCCTTGAGATACTTTAATATCCTTTTGTCTTCTTGTAGATGATTCTCCTTTGTATTTTATTAAAAACTTCCCACAAGACCTACTGCTTGCATGATGTCAGGTCTAGAGGTAATGGCATATAAAAAACTTTCAATCATTAACCTATATGACATCTGATTGACCTTTGAAGACTCATATTCCTTACTCAAATTACATGCTATGATCATGGGTGTATTTTATACATTTCCATCCTCTATTTCAAACTTCTTCAACATCTATCTTATATACTTAGCTTGTGAGATGAATATACCTTTTTTAGATCGAGTGATTTGCAACCCAATAAAAATGATAGTTCTCCAATCATGGACATCTTAAACCCTTTCTTCATCACCTTTGAAAATACCTCTATCATATTATCATTGGTTCCACCAAAGATGATATCATCCACATAGACAACTATAATCAATTGATGGTCATCTTCATTCTTGATGTATATATTGTTATCTACAACTAATCTTTTGAATCCTTGATCCAATAGACACTTGTCAAACCTAAAATACCAAACTCTAAGAGCTTAATTTAGACCATAAAGATATTTTTTTAGTTTACAAACATAGTCTTTGTCATCTGATAGTGAGATCCCTTTAGGTTTCTCAATTTACACTTCTTCCAAATTACCATTCAAAAAAGCATATTTGACATCCATCTAGGATACCTTGAATACTTTGAACCCTACATAAGCTAGAAAAAAATATGATGGTATCTAATATTGATACTAGTGTAAAAGTTTCCTTCAAAGTCTACTCCATCTTCATTCAACTTTTTTTTGAACACCCATTTTATGCCAATGACATTCTTGTCTTTAGGCCTAGGAACTAATTCCCAAGTTTGATTCTTTTATATTTAATCTAGCTCCCCATTCATATCACCTATCCAAAATTTGTCCTTGCTTGATTTTATAAGAATCTTAGGTTCAATATTTTATAATAGAGAATTATCTTAATTTAGATTACTTACCAATCTAATCCTAGTTTACATACTTGCATTCTTATTGCCAATGATTTGAGATTTAGGGTGGTCTCTTTGAATCTATCTTTAGGGTCCTTTTGAGTCATATCTTTCTTCAAATTCTTCTTCCTCTTCATCAATCTCTATAGTCTCCTCTTCATTCTTAAATTCCACATTCTCTAAAGTGTTATTTGATTTTGAGTGAGATTTATTTGTCTCATCAATTCTCACATTGGTACTTTACATTATATTTTGTAGTTACTTGTTATAACATCTATAAGTTGAGCTCATTGATGAGTATCCTAAGAATATGGCTTCATCAGATCTAGAATCAAACTTAACCAAGTATTCATCATCTCTTTTGATGAAACATTTGCTCCCAAACACTCTAAAGTGTTTTACATTTTTAGGTCTACCCTTCCATAGTTCATAAGGAGTCTTGTTTCCATTTGTCATTATGTATCCCCTATTCAAAATGTAGACAAAAGTGCTTACTACCTCTCTCCAATATCCATTAGATAATATAGACTCATTTAACATAGTTTTATCCATCTCTTGAACTATCCTATTCTTCCTTTCTACTACCCCATTTTATTGAGGTGTCTTAGCTATTGAGAATTATCTCCTTATTCCATGAAACTAACAAAAGTCATCAAATTCATTAGATGAAAACTCTCCTCCTCTATAAAATATTAGACACTTGATATTTGAATTCTTATCATTCTCAACAAGAGCCTTTAATGCCTTGAATTTGTCAAGTGCTTTTGATTTCTCTTTTAAAAAATCAAACCTAAGTCATTCTTTTCTAATCATCAATGAGTAACATGAATTAGCTATCTGCTTAATTGATTTGAATTATTGTAGGCCCATAGAGATCAGTGTGGACTAACTCTAAGGGTATTTTAGTAGATTACTCATTGGACTTGAACCTTCTTCTAGACTTCTTACCATGTTAACATGCCTTGCAAAGTATATTTGTAGGTTTGATGATCTTAGGCATGTTTTTCATAGACTTCTTAGTCCTAATCCTAACCAGGTTATCAAAGTTTAGGTGACCTAGTCTTCTATGACATAGCCAACTTTCATCTATCTTGGTGACGAAAAATTTCTCCTTCTTGATCTCATTCAATAAATATAGGTTGTTCTCAATCCTGTTAGTATTGGAAACTAACCTTTTTAATTTGGATCTCTTTATACCACATCCTTTGTCATGAAATGTTAGTATTTGTCCTTGATTGCACATTTAAATCACACTAAGTAGGTTATGTTTTGTACCTTACACATATAACACATTTTTTGTCTTGGTCTTTCCCTTATCCAAACTCAAGATACCCTTGACAACTATATTGGGAGTTATATTATATCCAAACCTCACTGTTCTTGTATCATTCTTCTTCAAAGAGATGATCTTGTTCTTATCTCCTATCATGTGACTTGAGCAACCACTATCTATATACAATTTCATGACTTCATATTGAATGTGAAAGGTAGTCTAAGCTATCACAAAGTCCTCTTTTGTCTTCTCTTCCTCCTTGTCAAATAATCCAACTTGTTTTTTTAGCTTAATCTGATCCATCCTAGATTATTTTGGTTTCCATACCAATGTTTAATCCTTCTTATGCATTATAAGAGATTTATATTTCTTTTTAAATCTTATGGACCTTATAAATATATTGGATTAGAATCTTGTAATGTGTTTTATGTTGTGATAGATGTAGCAAACAAATTTTATGTACTTACCATGGTTCTATGATGACTTATAATTTATAACATTAGGTTGCTTGATTGATATTCTTAGGTTAGTGCTCTTGAATTATTATAACTTCTCATGCTCTCTCTAAAACTTGCTTAATTTTTCTATGATCTGTTCATGCTCAATCTTCAAATAATCTAGCTCTATTTTCAACTAATCATATTCAACTTTCTTTGACTTATACCTTGCATCAAACTATTATAACTAACTCCTGAGATATCTGATAGTCTCCTTTTGATGTTTCAAAATATCAAGTGCACTTATGATCTCAAATTCAAGGTCTAATTTAGCTTTTCATTCTTTACTATCATAGTCTACTTCTTCATCATACATGTTTTCTTCTTATTGTTGATCATAAGGCATTTTTGTACTTATTAGGATCACCTTCAAGCTATTAGACTAGCCATAAAGGACCAAGATTTGATACTAATTTTTGGAAGCACAATTAATGATATGGGGGGGGTTAATTAGTCTTCAAAACTTTTACAATATTTACCTTATCATTCATGAACTATCAACAATATAGTAAGCTAGTAACACATGAACATGAGAGAAGAACACAACACACAAAACACTTATTTGAGTGGGAAAACCTTAAAGGGAATAAAACCCACTAATTATTCAAATTTAATAATATAATATAACTCAAACATCAATATTTATTGAAGCACCTAATTCACTTGGAGTACCAACCCCAACTAGTCAAGCACCAACTTGACTAGGCTTTAGTAAGCACCCACTTGCAAGGAAGCACCAACCCCCTAGATGACTCAACACCAACTCAACCAAATCCAAAATTTAATCACCTTTATAACCATTTTTTCTGATATAATATATTATTATATTCATATTCATCTCTCCTCACAAACCTATCCTTGTCAAACTATTCTCTAGCCTTCTTTAATCAATTAGCCCTCTTTTTGACTTGGTTAGGTCAAATGACCTTGATAATCATCTATAGTACCCATGTAATATCTTCATGATAGTTTATTTTTACCATAATAATGGTCTAAAATACCTTTTTCAACCATTAAAAGTTATATCTCATTTTATTCAACACTCATACTCTCACTCTAGACAATTAGACCTGTTAGGCCTGTTAGGTTGTGGAGCTAAAAGCTTCACTGATGCAAACAGGGAAGGAGGTTGCTAAGGTTGCAGAGGTTGCTGAGTTGTAGAACAAGTTACAGGGCAACTGATGTCGGTCTGATCAATTGACATTGGTCATATTACAATGCAAAAGCAACTGACATCGGTTATATGTCGGCTGACATCGGTCAAGAAGGAGCCGATGTCGGCAATCTGTGTGTGCATGCGGGTTCTAGACTGGTCTATTTTTGGATAGGGAGTTTGCATGTAAAGACTATTTTTGGTCTTAGAGTTGTGAGTCTAATTATTGTAATTAAGAATGTCTAATTATTGTATGCATGAGATCTATATAATAGACTCATGGGCTGTATTGTAAAAGTGTGCTAGAAAGCCATTGTGCTTGAAGAGAGAGCAAGAGTTGCTCCTCCTAGTTCCAAAGGGGTGATGAGTGTGTATGATCAGGGAGAGTTGTAGGTTATGCAAGTTTTACTAGGAGATCCACTGAGGTACTGGTTAAAGAATCATGAGGACTTGGTGAGGCAAGGACAAGGGTTCTTCAAGGGTGTAGAGATATCTACATGGTAAGTAAGGTCTGTTGATCTGCAGGTGGCAGCAAGGAAGGGAGATCTACTTGGAGTACAGTTGTGTACTTGGTGTACTGGCAGCATTGTTATTGACTGGTGGAGGTGAGCAACTTGTGTTTGAGTTAGTTGTTGTGACCGTGATTGAGAGAGTGAAGTGTTGGAGGAGAATTACAGGTGAACCCTAGATGTGTGGGAGCTCTAGAGGAGTGGGAAGAAGAAGTGTGGCATCTTCTTTATTATATTTTCTTCTGAGGGATTATTAATACAATTATGTATTGTCTCTCATATCCTGTGTTGTTTCATATTTCTAGTTACTTATTCATTTTGGTTAAATTTCGTGTTTAGTTGCTTATATAGAGGTAATCATATTGTGCTCTAATTGAGGAGCAAGATCCTGACAAGTTGGTGTCAGAGCATGTTTGTTATTCTAGGTGCCTGACAAGTGGTATCAAAACTTTTGGTTGGGTTGACTAATAGGTGGTTCAGATATGGTTAGTGTTTGTTGATTACAGGTCACTCTCAGGGGTTTCAGATTGAGTGGGAGTATAGCAATGGTAGAAGAAAGTAAGCTATGAATGGAGAAACTGAATAGCATGAATGGTCAGATTGATGGAAAGAAAGAGTAGGTAAAAGAAGATTGTTGGTTGATAGAAGATCAACGTGTAGAAGCACATGTTGCAGGTGTTGTTGCATAGGTTGCTCTAGATAAAATATAATCTTGGTCTATAGATTCTATTGCCTCTTTCCATGCAGCTCAAAATAGAGTATCTTTTCATGGGTATGTCTTTGGAGACTTTGGAGAGATTTATTTAGGGGTTGGTGAGCCTTGTCAGATTGTTGGCAAAGGGGAAGTGAAGCTGAAATTGTAGAGAGATAACACACAGGTATTGAAGAAGGTCATGCAGGTTCCAGTCTTAGAGATGAGTCTAATTTCTTCAGGAAAGTTGGGTGATGAGAGATGCACAGTAACTCTCACAATGAATGCACTTAAATTAGATGGTGGTAAGAAAGTAGGTATCCTTTATCTATCTACTTATATTATTGATTCACCTTCTATTGCAAAGATGTGGATTTGTAGGCTTGGTTACATATGTAAGAAGGGAATGCATGTTCTTAAGCGAAAGATAGATATCTTTGACAAACTTAAGAACTGGAAAGCCTTGGTGTTCATGGAGGAGATGACAGACAGAGATCAGCTGAGGGGACTAAATTATTCTAAGCAGGGCTGTGTTAATTTAAACAGGGTTTTGATCCAAAAGGAGCTTGTGGGTAAAAAGTCATCACTCAAGGGAAAACACAAATACCAGCATCGATCAGGAGGAACTGACATCGAACACACAGGCACTGACATCAGTCATGTGCAGATCAGTAGAGTCGGTGGTGTTAGGTAGTAGGAATTGACGTTGATTAGACAAAAACTGACATCGACAAAATGGACATCAACATCAGTCAGGGAATCGATGTCGATAGTAAGGGTCAGTCACAGGGAACCGACGTCAGTCAGGTGTAGATTGGGAGATGGCTGAGATCGGTCACTGGAATGGATGTTGGGTGGACAACAAGCTATCAAGGAGTCTCAAACACCCATATGGAGGATTGAAAGGGTAAGTGGACCTCATATTCATTGTTCACCTTCTTACTAGTTGCTTATTGATGGTCAAGAACTAGGAAGACGTGAAGAGGCAATGCAGGTAAAATCTAGGAAACAGTGGGAGCATGGCATGAATTCTTTGGAAAAGAACCAAGCAGGAGATTTGGTAGAGTTGCCAACACTAATAGATGGTTAGATTCCCAGGTTAGAGAAGAGAGTGAATGGACACATGAGATAGAAGGCCAGGGTATATGGTCTTGAGGAAGCTGTAGGACAGTGGTACAGGTTTTGACAGGTGGATGACAAAGTAGGGCTTTAGTCAATGTTAGTGTAACCATTGTGTTTGTCTTTACCAAGTTGGATGATGATTGTAACATTATCCTATTACTGTTGTGTGGTTTCTTGTTGAAGGGTTACACATGCAGGGAGTTTTTGAGCTAAAGGTAAAGTTAGTTCAGAGGTATGTCATGAAGAATTTGGGAGCAGTAAAATTCTTTGGCATAAGAGACATGGAGATTTTGTCTCTAGTGGGAGTTGATGTGAAGAAGGTGTTGGTAAGGGTTCAATATGTAGGATGTAGAATCGATAAGCACACCAAGGGCTGGATAGTTTAAGCTGAGCTTAGAACAATGTTCGAAATCACATGAGGTTGAGTGTAGACCTGAGTTTTCCAAAGCAGTGGGAGTTGTCAGAGAGTTTGGAGCCAATTTAGGGAAGGTAGATTCTCAGGTATCTGAGAGGGACCAGCAGCAAGGATTCATGTTATGTAGGGTCAAGGTCTTCACTACATGGAGTTGTAGGTTTGGATGTGGCAGGTTACTTGGATGATAGGAGGTGCACCACAGGTTGTGTGGTGGTTGGTTTTCAGGATTGAGCTTGAAGAGGGATACAAGCTAGGAAACAAATTAGATGGTGTACAGGTACAAGTATAATGTAGCTATTTATCTCCAAGTGGGAGATTGTTAGGTTGTGGAGCTAAAAGCTTCACTGATGCAAATAGGGAAGGAGGTTACTGAGGTTACGGAGGTTGCTGAGTTGCAAAACAAGTTGTAGGGTAACCGACGTTAGTCTGATCAATTGACGTCAGTCATATTATAGTGCAAAAGCAATCGACGTCGGTTATATGTCAGTCAACATCGGTCAAGAAGGAGCCGACATCGGCAATCTATGTGTGCATGCGGGTTTTGGACTAGTCTATTTTTGGACAGGGAGTTTTCATGTAAAGACTATTTTTGGTCTTAGAGTTGTGAGTCTAATTAATGTAATTAAGAATGTCTAATTATTGTATGCATGAGATCTATATAATAGACTCATGGGCTGTATTGTAAAAGTGTGCTAGAAAGCCATTGTGCTTGAAGAGAGAGCAAGAGTTGCTCCTCCTAGTTCCAAAGGGGTGCTGAGTGTGTATGATCAGGGAGAGTTGCAGGTTGTGCAAGTTCTACTAGGAGATCCACCGGGGTACTGGTTAAAGAATCATAAGGACTTGGTGAGGCAAGGACAAGGGTTCTTCAAGGGTGTAGAGATATCTACATGGTAAGTAAGGTCTGTTGATTTGTAGGTGGCAACAAGGAAGGGAGATCTACTTGGAGTATGGTTGTGTACTTGGTGTACTGGCAGCGTTGTTACTGACTGGTGGAGGTGAACAACAACTCTATGTTTGAGTTGGTTGTTGTGACCGTGATTGAGAGAGTGAAGTGTTGGAGGAGAATTACAGGTGAACCCTAGATGTGTGGGAGCTCTAGAGGAGTGGGAAGAAGAAGTGTGGCATCTTCTTTATTGTATTTTCTTCTGAGTGATTATTAATACAATTGTGTATTGTCTCTCATATCCTGTGTTGTTTCATATTTCTAGTTACTTATTCATTCTAGTTAAATTCCATGTTTATTTTCTTATACAAAGGTAATCATATTGTGCTCTAATTGAGGAGCAAGATCCTGACAAGTTGGTATCAGAGCATGTTTGTTGTTCTAGGTGCCTGACAAGGCCTTGTTCTTATACTAGTATCTTATTTATACACCTCTTGGTAAGCCATGAAAACTTTCACACTAATTTTTAAATTAAATTATAATTATGACATGTCATAAACATGAAACAAACATTAAAATGTACTTGTCATATCATATAGGACCAAAGACCCCTTTTAGGCCTTAAGAAGACCTAATTCAATTAGGCCTTCATTAGCACACGTTACCCTTTAAACACCTTGAAACACACTAAAACTTATCATAAAATAGTAAAATTTAATACACCCATAATAATCTCATATTGGGTTCAATACTCATTTTATCACCAACCACCAATTTAATCATGCCATTAACATTGTTCATAATTAGGCCTATGCATGCCCAAAAAGTCTATCATGAAAAATTTAAAAAAAAACACAATATTATAAAAAAATAATGATAAAAAATCATATTAATGGAAGAATAATTACCTTAGGGTCATTACCATGTGCATTAAACCTCACAACTCAAGGCAAAAGTGCTCAAATCCTTCTTTACAAGTAGCTTACTCAGAATTACCAATAAGCTTCAAAGCACAATTATGGAAACAATGATCTAAAACACATATATAATCACTTTCATAATCTTAAAATTCATTTATATAATACTAAAACATCCTAAAAAAAACTTAAAATAAATATATCATAATCTCTACTATCAATATTAGACTTATAGACCAATCTCATGACTTCACTGTATATAGACCTTACTGAGTTAGACAAATCAATTTGAGAGAAAATTTATGCTATATAAAACCATATCTAAATATTATATCCAATATGGAAATGTGTTATAGGTATTTAATAACAGACCCATGCATTTTAATCCTTCCCTAATCCATGACAACACATCCTTAGTCTTATTCCTACTTCTGCTTGGTTTTTCTCACTGTCTACACCATTAGGACTTTTAGTGATAGGTCAACTTACATGACCTATATAACACATCTAAGGTTTATAACCTACTTATAAACCACCATTTACATAATATATAAGTATCAATATTTAAACTCCATTCATTTATCAACTTTGACTTAGTCAACCTTGCTTGTTATATCAAATTTATGAGGAATAAGGTGTTTGTTATAGGGTCCACTCACTCAAATGACAAACTAATGCCACTTGGAGATACCTGGGAGAGTCCACTACATTATAAAATCATCAAAATATGTCAAAAAATTCATTCTAATCTATTTCCATTAATATCTTCCATATCAAGTCAAAGTTAGAGTTTTAGATAGGTTTAAACCACCTTACAATCTTAATGATCATATAAGGCTTAGGCCCTTAATCTAGAAACCAATGCTTGAAAATTTGAGATAATACCCTTAAATATCTACCATGAATGTTTTAGGTTCTCATGTATATGTTACACATGCTAATGAGTACATGAAAGTTCTTCTCAGGTTGAGGATTCTTTATTCTATGCACATAACAAACCTCAAAACCACATTCCATGCCTTCTCTTGCATATTTTAACCTTAGAATTTGAAAAAATACCTAAAATAACATGACATAAATCTATAAATTCTAATTTTTCCATGATTACATTGGAAAATGATCTTGATACCCCATCAGGCCACCATCTCTCTCTTTGCTCTCTAAGCTTTTGATCTGCATGCCACATTATGCCTTAAAATAGACCTTCTAGCTATTTTTCAAGCACTTTCCACATCAATAAAATGATCAATAAACCTCTCACATGATTTTAATCCTTCATTGGTCTTAAAAACACCTCATGACCTCTTATTAGGTTAGGTAGAGTCTAGAACTAGTCTATTTTGCATGCTAGTCTTGTAGGGTCTACCCCTATAGACTCAAATTAAATCTCTCTTGACTAATTCAATGCTTCACATACATGATTAAGTTTAATAAAACATCCTCTTATGATTTTTTCAAACCATATTACTATTCTACCATGCTCTTTCATACATAATACTATGCATCCTATACATAAACCTTCTCAAGTCTACTGCTAAGTTCAAACATTTGACAACCTTGACCACTAATATTGAAACATTATTTGATGTTATATATCTTGATTACATGAATTATAAGTTTTTTTAAAAATTCCATACCTCTTAGAGATGTAATCAAACCAAAACACTATATAATGACCTCATACCTCATGAATAACCTTTGACATCAATGATAACATCATTGACAAGTCTCAACAATAGAAATAATGCTTAACACACATATTAAATATCATTTAATCAATTAAAAAATTGAGTTATACTTCCCCATTCTTCCTTATTTTTATATCAGTCATAGGAGTAGTCAAATTATAGGTCTAAAAAATTGAAATAATAGTCCATGAGCAATGTTTTTTAAGTTATAAGCTAGATCATTACATACCTATGCATACATCATATTGAACCTTTATACACACATAAGCCCACACTTTGGGGAGAATTAAATATGTGTGAGGTCCTCCTAGGAGTATTGGATATGTAGGTATCACTCATTGACAAAGGGGTCCTTGAGGTTATCTCAAATTCATGATCTCACTAATCTATTTTTGTCAAGGTGACATAACCCAAGGTAAAAAATTAGGGTTTGAGCTATACATAGTCATACAAATACTATGTGCATAATCAAGATATATCAATATAAAGGTGAAAAAAAACTTAACAAGTCTAGGCAATCACTTATCAATAAAATGGATATTTTGTATAGAATAAGCATCGAGCCACAAATAAAAGCATAAATGAGGGGTTCACAGGTTGAATGAATTGTCAAGGCCTCTAAAAATATTATTTATAGAATATGATGATGAGATACTGAACATTAGTCTACCTATTTCCATACTTGTACATATCTTATCCACTTACACATATATAAAACAATTAATTATTATCTCTTCTTTTTGTTTAAATTATCATAATATCAATCAACATTGTACTTTTTATATTTGGTAATTTCATATATTCAACATATTGTGCTATCTAAATTAATTTAATTATCCCACTTTATAATAGTTTTATTCGTCCAGTTTATTAGGACATTCTACCTCCTTAACCCTCATCCACCACATAAAAAGGTTTTAAAAACCTATAAGCTGAGACTCTAAACTTGAAACTCATCCTTTTGCTGCTTAAGAGTATAAACACAATTACAACTAGAGTATATGAGTATGTTATATGGTTTAGGAATGAGATATGACCCTTATATATGTGGATTAAATACCATGAAATATAAGATGATGGTATTATCTAAGTTGATATAGTTATAAAGATGTCAGTTGGCATAATATTATATTAGCTAGGCTAATACAATATAAATGACAAAAGATAAACTCATAACTATATCATCTAGGCCAATACATTATAAGGAGAGAAAAGTATAAAATAAATCATATCATCTTGGCTAATACAATAGGAATATCACATGGATAACAAGACTAAATAAAAATAAGACATGGAGGGAAGATATAAAGAGACTAAAAGGAACTTAGACTAAATGTGAAGGTATGACTGAATAGTATGCAAAAATCTCTCATAAAGTATTAAAAGTTTATCTAATACCATTCTTAGTATACCCTTTAAGGCATGCACTCAAGGATATTGGTGCACCAATAATCCCTTATAAGTGAAACTCTTAGTAAAGTGATACAGTGAAAAATATCATGTGTATATAACCCCAACAACACATAAATCTATATTTGGTTGATAGATCTTTAAAACACCTCAACACATATCCAAAAAGTATTTTTTAGTACATTTAAACTACATCTTATCTATTAGATAACCCTACCTTCAAAACAAATCCTAAATTATAGTATAGATGGACCAATGGTTGTACATGTTCATCTTAGACAAACTCATGCCTATACAAGTTTATATATTTCAACTTTATGGTTCCTATCTTGATTATTTTTGGTCATTATATTTAACCCTTCCCATTTATATTTAATGAAGTTCACCAACACACATTAATTATCCTAGATCATATTATAAATACAAGGTATTTCCAAGCAATTAGAAATAATAAATAAGATAACTCTAAGAGAGGGAAGGAGAACATTCAACACTCACTGTACCAAGGGTCAAGATGAGAACCAAGATTCTTCATTCAAGTGGTTCTTAATTGAATCAAGTCCTACATGTTGGAGATACTTATCTAAATTAGATTCTCTAAAAATTCACTTGTGACAAAGGATGGTAATGAGACTTCAGTATTCACATTGATCACTTTTAGGGAAGAAAAGGTTGTTACTCAAGCTATTCCATTCACACACTATAATAACTATATGGATGTCTTATTATGAGCATGCAAGATACATAGTTTGCAACACTATTTCAATGGTTGCTTGAATCTATTAATTTTATTTTATTTTTAGTGTACAAAATAGTTCAAAATGAATATTTATCCATATATCATATTCTACACTATACATTTTTGAACCAAGGGTAAAATCATAAGTAAGAAGACACAACACACATGCACTATTAAAAATATACTATGAAACCCTACAAAGATGCATCTAATACACAAAGATGCACCTATTAACATAAGGACATGAATAAAATAGTCAAGCTTGTTGTGGTTATGCTTGCATATAATAGACCCATATAGGTACAGGCTTATCCCAAAGTAGTGAAAAATTATATAAACTCATAAGTAGGTTAATTATAATCAAAATAATCAACATACAAACTCATATTTATAGAATGGTTGGGCTTGTTATGGCTGAGCTTACACATAATACACCTATATAGGTATGAGTTTATCATAAAACAATACACAAATCCAAAACCTCAAAATAAAGTCAAGTAAAATCAATATACAAACTCATATTTACATAATAGTCAAGGTGTAATAATTTCTTAGCCTCTATCAATTCATTGCTTTTCTTTAGCTTTCATTTGTTGAACTTGGGCTTATTTCCATTATTTATCCTTTATATAGATCTAAATCATGTATATTAATTATATATACTCATATTTATTTGAATTCAAATTATTTATACCTATTTTGTCTAAAAACTAGAAATAAAGTAAACATAAATGGCGAACCTTGATTCTTTTCAACACTCAACCTAGGGTTTCATACAAATCTCTTTGCCTACAGTTTCATGGCTAATTATGGATATTATTTTTAGATTTAATTTCTTTCCATGCATGATTTATACCAAACCATAATTACTATTTAGGTACCTACACTATGCCAATCTCACCTATGATTTGATCTCTTGCTGACATCTAACCCAGGGTTTCACAAACCCAAATCCTCTTAGAGTTTGATCTATCATTTTCAAATCTGATTTTTATATATTCACTTTAGGTTTTTCTCATCCCTTTCATCCATAAAGGTCCTCATAACCATTCAATATTATTTGCTTAACATTAATCATGGTGATTTTTTTTAAATAAGTAAAGGTGTTATGTTTTTATTGCTAAATTGAAAAATGTCACATTTTTAGAGGAAAAAATGATTTATGATTATGTTGTTCAAAATTTTAGAGAAAGAATTCTTACAAACCTTTATTTTGTGCATGAATTCTTAAGGAAGTCTAAATAGGTCTTGAATACAACCATATTTCATAATAACATCTCTAAAATGTGTGCTTATAATCCTAAGACATTTGTGCTTTGTGCCAAATGTTTGACTCTTAGGCCTATATAAGGTAGTATGACTACACCCATTATCAATGGTAAGGCTCAACCCTTGAATGAAACTTTTGAGAATGCCACCATGATATACATGGGACACTCTCTATGATGCATACTATAGGAGATTTATAGAGGTAAGTGCAAAATCTATCACTTTATCAAAAAAACATATGAATCCAACCTTAGGGATAATATTTTATATTATAATATTATTTACAGGGAAATTTTAGACACACATTTTCCTCCTGACTTGGTTATTTTAAATTTAATCTATTTAATGCTCATGGGGATCCTTAATCCCACCTTCATGAGTTTTACCTATTTGTACCCAATTGTGAAGATCATTCACCAGTCATACTTTAATTATTCCCTAAAAAAATAACAAGTGAAGCATTAGATTGGTTTAAGTATTTTTCTAATGGATCTTTGTAAACAAAATGTGAATTTCAAGAAGTTTTACTTGAAAAATACATAACTAATAATGGAACAATAGTTAAATGGCAAAGCATTCAACATCTAAAACAAGATCTAGAAAAAATCATACCAAGTTATGTATTTTAATTTCATTGTCATATGCACTTTATGATTTATCAACCATGTCATGTTTAAAAGTAATAAAATTTTATAGACAACATTATACTACATTTTAAGGATAAGTTCTTACTTGTGTATCATTCATTTGTTTATAAATTGTTTTAATGCTATTTGGGTTTTTACACAAACACACTTAAGAAAATAAAACTATTTGAATGCAATATGACAATAATTAAAATTCAGTGATATATTTAAAACTATATAATTTTGCCTATTTATCCATATAAAATAAATATAATAATTACAAGGAAATCAAGGGATAGAGAAATCATATCTTATTTCATGTTTTATTCTGTACTATGATAATGATCTAGAATCATCTCAAAATAGAGATCAGGCTCTAGGATCTACTCAATTTGTGTTATCAAAATTATTTCCCCTAAGACACTTGAATCTATCATAGATAGTTATAATGATGCATGTGTCTATCTTCGATACAGGTGTCTAGTCTAGGACATGCACAAAATTAGATTCGAATTTCTATTGAAGTTTCACAATTACTTGTGTTCCTACTTTGGTCTTTAGAACATGTCTACCTATTCGTGAGATCTAGCCAATAAGTAAAGCCCTAGTCCCCTTGCCTTTGAACTCCTATAACTTGGTAAAAAAGGGTTAACACATGAGTAAAGATAATACTAGTAACCCTATTTGTTGTTAAGTGCTACCTATATAGCCACTACTTTGAAGAGGGCCTTAAACTCACATGTAGTTCTCCCTCCTAGTCATGTATGTGGAATTTTGGTTGTGCAAATAGATGATATTTATCCTATTTTAAACACTTAGTACAAGTAATGCAAGAGTCTATTGAAATTTTAAAATGCTTTATATATTCAATCTAGTAATGTAATGCAATTTGATAGCTTGAAATATAAAGACTTGCTAATTTGGAACTTGCTTCATTAAATTACCAAGTGGTGTAATTAGCCATAAAATTTGTATATATAGGGATTGATTTTGAATTATGACCAAGTGGTAAGTGAAAATATGATAATATAATAAACATAAGGGGTAAAACAAATGGTCATAAAGCAAAAATCATAAACAAAAGATCAAAAGGTAATCCTAGACACTTGCATCATAGTTGGACACTTGCATTGACATAAGAGTCTATTGGCTAGATATTTTTTAGGCTAGTAAAAGATACCTAGGTAGTCATGGGATTAAATCCCATTAATTCAATAGTGAATCTCATGTATGCTTAAGTTTATCTACTCTAAATTTTCACACTTTCAATTTTTTACAACTTATATAAATTATGCACAGGATATACACAAGTTATCTTATTTTCAGGTATTAATTTAATCACAAAGTTCATGAACCATAATAGAGTGATTTTATAAAAAGTAATCAATTGATTTAAAGATTATTCAAAGAATTTTTAGAAAGTGGAGAATGAAAAGAATTAGAATTTGTGAAAAAGAAAGAAACTATACTTCACAACAAGTAGTTTTTGTAGAGCTTATTATATCCGTACAAATAGATAAACTTACAAGATGTGATAATTCTTTCAATAAATAATTAAAAAAAATTTGAATTCATATTCAAATTTAATGATAAGACAAGTTTACCATTTTAATCCTCAAAAAATGCATTGAAAGATCTCCTTAGATATAAAGTTCCTCAGAAACCAACTTTCTTCCTATTCACTTTCAACAAAGTTCATACAAAAACATATAGAAATCTAAACACAAAGTTTCAGATTGCTTAGTCTTTTTTGTATAATAGTTACAAATGATTTTCAAAAATTACCCCCTTGGTATGCAAGTCTTTTACCATATTTATACCAATTTCATATATCAAATACAATTAGGAGATAAATCCTTAAATTCCCCATGTGTTGCATTAAATTTTGAAAACCATTGGGAGACATCTTCCTTAAATTTCTCATGTGTGGTGTGTAATGGCTGATGACATATAGATATTCTCAATTTTATTATTTGGATTAAATACAACTTCCTCGCATGTTGTGCTCAGCTCACTTCAGTAATTTTTTTTACAAAATGACTTCAAGTAATGACATCCAACCAAGTTACTTGAGTCTTTCAATGACATTAATTATAAAGTAACTACTTAAAAATATTTACTTCAAATACATTTTTTAAGTCATTTTAAGAAAATAGGAGAAGTTGAGAAGAGAATTAATAGCAATCACTCTAATTCATGAACTTTAGTTCCACACTTTTCCCTATATTTATGTGTTGTGATAACATAAACTGAATGACTATATCATCTACCTTGGTAACTGATTGCCTTTTAGTTTCAAATCTCAACATCTCATTTTCTAGCTTCTTATAATAACCTTTCACCTTCTCAAGATTGGGTTATATCCTTTTGACTTGTTGATGAATTTTCATTAACTCCTTTACTAATTTCACTATGAATGGAGTTATGGCCTCTTTAATTACTTGAATTCTTGATGTAGTTGTTCATGTGTCCTTGGTAGTTTTTTTGACCAAACATTCATGAGATAGAAAATAGAATCCTCCAGATATATTTTCAAGTTATGGGAACTTTCTTCTAGAGTCTTCATTTCTTCAAGCATTTCTCCAAAAATGTGCATGCAAAAACATATGATGTGGTCTTCTTTCTTTGCTTTCATCACTAATCCTTCTATAACAATCTTTTCTTCAATCAAAATCTTTTCACTTAAAGAATTTATTTGTCAAAGGTTGTCCTATTACAATTCAAATATTCCACTTTCATTTTCAATCTCCTTCATCATTATTTTTAGTTGTACCAATTTATTTTCTATGTCAGCTAAATTGCTTGAAACCTTAGGAAATCATTTCTATACAGTTTGCATCATCTTCTCTATCCATTCCTCAACTGCTTTAGCCTTATCACCGGTTTCTTCTACTAAAGTTATTATTTGAAGATCAATTATATCTCTTGAAATTAATGACTAATTGGAAGTAGACCTTACCCTTTTGGTAATTATTTCACACAACTTAGAAATTTGTTCCTTTGGTTTGGCTTTATCAACCTTTTCTTAATCATGTTTCTAAAAATGAGTATTGATAAGAGTTTGTGTGTCTTACTTTAGTCCCTCTGTAGTGAATTATCCTAGGGATACCTTTGTAATATCCAAGTCTTCTTTAGTGATTTCACTCTTATACTTACCCTATGGAAGAATTGATATTTCTATAAATTTTTGCCCTGAAGGCTTAATTATCAGTTTTGAAACCACTTTGACATTTTTGGTGTTTTTACCCTTATGATCAAGAATTTTTAGAAATTGTAAGACTATCTATTCCAAATTTATTTCTTCTTTTGATTCAAGAGCTATTTGTATGATGAGAAATTTGTATAAGTGGAAGTCGCTAAATGTATCACCATTTGTTGCTAATTATCTCCCACCTTTGTTTCTTGAGAAGGAACTTCTTCTATACCCAGAATATCTTCTATATGAACATTGGGATCTATTTGTTCATCTTTCTCTTTCTCTACCTACTTGTCAAAATTTTTCTATTCTTTTTCTTCTCTAGTGGTTTTATTCTCAGGTTCAATTGTAATCTTTTGTTGTGATATCTCCTGAGATGAGGTCACCTCTCTAGTAGTTATCTGCTCAAGTTATTTTTGGGTAGGAACATAAAGAATGGTGGGATGATCATTAGAAGGAGGTGAAGATGGAGCAGCATGTGGAGAAGATGAAGGAAGAGAAGGAAGAACATCGGTCTCTTTCTAAATAGATTTATCAGGAGGTTTGACGTTAGGAGACTTTGGAGGTGGCATGAGTCTGTATGGGTCTACATATTTCACTACTAGATTTATGTTCTCCACTAGTAATGAAGATGAAGATGTGGTAGAAATAAGAGTGATAGTAGGAATAGTGCCTATGGAAGAAACTAGAGGAGAGGAAAATGCAACTTACTAAATTAGCACTTTTATTTTACTAGAGAATATGTTTCATCAACATTCTTCTTGAATTTAAACTTCTTCATTGGTCCTTGACTACCTTTTCCTTGCATTATTTTCCTTTTATGACTTACTTGGCAAATTTTTGTCATTATTAACTCTTTTATGCAGTATCCCTTACTAAGAATCCATGCTTAAGTCATATCAAGAACCATTGAAGTTCTCTCAAAAATAGTCTTTACCTAATTCTTCTTGTAATCAATTTCTGTGAATGGAGCATGATTACAAGAAGAATTCACACTCAAGAGAAACTATTCCTTATTCTATGCCTCTGTAATCAAAATTTTCTCTAGCCTCAAAATGTGATTGATTATAGTTATAATACATCTTTATTTGTATATTTTTGGTCTTATAAATGCCTACACAGTGATATTAGTCAATAAAAATAGGAAAACCAATTGAAGAATGGTGTACTTTTGATTGAAGATCATGTAATTCCACCAGCTATCTACATAATTCCATTAGAATCCATTTATCACTAGGGTACCTTGGAAATTTTACTGGTGCCCTTATGAAACCACCAACTTTGATGTATGTGAAATTCAAGAATTAAATAAAAATACATCTAAAATGGGAAATTGCCTTCCAAACTACACCAGATACTCTCTTGGCTTTCAAAGCAACATTCAATTTACAAATAGCTTCATAGAAGAAAACATCATTTACCATTTTATAGTTATTTAAGTTTTCAAACAAAATCAATTGAGGACAATATTCATAGATGGGATCTATTACCATCAACCCTTTTATAGTCCATCTAGAAAAGACTCCATTAGATGATAGAACATATACTAAATATGAAGTCATTTTGAAATCAAGATTTTGTAATACATTACTCAATTGATGATCAATGTTGTCACTTATCATTCTTGACCATTCAATCTTAGTAGAACTCCTATTGACATCAATAGCCCTTATGTAAGCATACATTCAAGTGGAAAAGTTTTTGGCATTTTTCTCTCCATTTATTCTATATAATAATTACATGATGTCATCAACTTCTTGGACCAAGTCAGACCTCACTATTTGCCTTGGAAACCTTGAGGGCTATTTTTATTTATTTAGAGAAGTAGTATTCATTATATTTATACAATCTACTATTTTATTTTTCTAGATATCTTTAGACTTTTCATTTATAAGTTTATCACTTTTGGTCTTATGGGATCTCCAAAAAATAGTCAAAATACTAAACATCTAATCTGATCACCACATTTTCTGTAATATCTTTTACTATTCTAGTGAGATAATCATAATACTTAGCACATTCTAGAACAAATTTAGGTAGTTGTGTAGAGCTTGGTAAAGCTAAAACTTGTAGGATTCCACTATTTGTCATTACTAGCATGAGTGGTGTTTTGATTGTGGATTTTTATCTTTCCAACAACTCAATTATGAAAACATGTCCCATGTTAATGTCATTGATTTCTGACAATTTAGATACAATACATGACTTAATAATAAGATATCCATGGTATTCATACTTCATCCCTACTTCTCATGATTTCCTAACCTTTTTTGCTTTAGTCTTTCCTTTCTTAATTGGCCCTAGAGCTTCTTCAAGTGCAAGCTTAGGAACTTCTTCAATTAGAATTGCTTCTTATTTTACTCTTAACATTTATTATGACTAACACTAGAAAGACTTAGTAAATGCTCTTGAAAACTCAATAATTATTCCTGTTGGTTTTAGATAAGGTTGAACAATTGAGTTAATTTGTTGTCTTATGTAACAATCCTAATCAAGCTTTAGGTATTAGGAATTTCAAGTAGTAGTAAACCTTGAAAACTCTAAGAAACTCATTCTATGTAATATGGTGTTACAATTCTAGGAAGGTCTAGGTATTTTTCAAGTCTTCAAGGTTGAAAAATCTAAGTGAGGGATAAGCATTTACAACTCTAGGTTTCTTTGGTCAAGTTACTAGTTTTGAAAAACCTGATGAAGTAAAAGTAATAAATATTTGTAACTCTGGGTAAGAAATCGGTAATCAAAAATCTAAGCAGGCAATATCCCTTGGAAACTTTGTGTAACATGAGACTAGTTGTTCAGGTTCAAGATTCTAAGTAAGTAACAAGTAATGAAGAGTCTAGGTAGATAATCTAGGTCAATTGCTAGGTATTTATAGAAAGATTTTGTCTTTTGGGATTTTGTTTGAGATTTTCATATGCAAAGCATTTCTTAAGAATTATAAGGTTTTAAGAACACCATGCATGCAAAAATGATTTTTACCATTGCAAGCAAAATAAGAAATGATAGAAAAAACTTTAAAAATGATGAATGTAATTATACCAAAGAAAAATGAGGTATACAATCAGAATGATATCATGAAAACCAAGGGGAAACAAATTAAATACCTTGAATGCAAATGGGTTGTGAATATTTTATGCCAAAATTTCTCTAGAGGCTCAAATGATGTGGTTCAAGATTCACAGGGGTAACAACTAGGTTAGAAAATTTGAAATCTAGGTGGTAAATGAGGTGTAATTTTTAATATTTATATTAACTTGTGTATTAATGATAACTAAGTGACACATGTGAGGGTAGCCATGTAAGTATTTTGTTGAGTATCAGGTTTCATGAATTACTTTTCTCAATTTGGTCTACAAAGTCAAGTAGCTCTATAACCCTGATAAGGTCTAAGATTATGAAGAATTTAGGATTATGAACCTTTATTTATTTTACTTATGATTTTAAGAAAGTGAATTAATGTAACTTTGAAACCGTGGATTGTTCTAACTAGTGTTTTGCAAGTTTACAAATTCACTTTACTTAGATTTCATGATTTTGAGAAGTAAAGTCATTTCTTCATTTTGATTTAATCTAGATGGTGTAACTCAGGTTTGTGATGACAACTTTTTTCACCTTTGAATAATTAAAGTAACCTTTAGAACTTGAGTTGGTCTAAAAATGAGCCCAAACACTTAGTTTTTTGAATTTCTTAGAAAGATGGATAAATGGGTTATATGATAATGACTTAGGTAGAAATTTTCTAACCTTCTAGAGTAATTTGAAGTAATTTTGGTAATGAAAGTGATTATAGTGAAAATTAAAAAAGTCTAAGCCTTATTTAGGGGACTAAGTTTTGACAAGGATAACTGAACCTCATAAGACAAAAGACAAAAACTTCAATAGGGTTAACCTAAAATTTTCAAGTGTGAAATTTTGGGGACACCAATTAGATCAAATTGGGGACATATTTATTTCTATCAAAAAGAATGAAATAAAGGTTAGATCCTAGTATCTCTAGTTTTGAGTCTTGTCCATTGGGTATGGAGTCATGTAAACCTCAATTATGAAAAACCTCAAAACAAATAAATAAAAAAAACTATACAAAAAAAAATTAAGGTTTTATTTATTTACATATAGGTGTTACCTTGCTACTTAGTTATTTTAAAAATTCAAGTGTTGCCCATTATAAGGTAGCAACAATTCAATTCTATCCTGGTAAGCTAGGATGAAGTGATCTTTTTTGACAATTTTATTTATTATGAAATGTCCTTTCCACAATGAATCAAATTTGTCATGCATCCCTTTAGATTCATTTTGATTATCCCATAGAAGGACCAAGTCACTAACTTCAAACTTTCTTTCTTGAGCCTTTTTATCAAAAATCATCTTTACTTTCATTTGATGATTAGTTAAATGGAACAACTTGAATATGAAATTCTTGTAGTTTAGATAAAAACATAATCCTCTTATCAAGTGAATATTGATAAGTTACATCTTCAATAGCCTTCGATAGTTGTAAAATAAGTGACTCTATGGTGATGGGTATTTTAGCATATATTCTATACAAAAAATGAAATGGTGACATGCCAATGGATTTCCTTGGAGTGATTCTATCATCCCATAATGCATTACATAGCTTCTTGTGCCAGGTACATTGATTATCATCCACTAGCTTGAAAATGATAGTCGTCAAGTTCTTGTTACTTGATTCAGCTTGGCCATTCCCTTGAAGATAGTAATTTAAATATTGAACTAAATATATTATATATAAATAATAGACATAATTTAGTTCATTTGAATAAAAATTAGTTGCATTATCTATTCCTATCTTGTGAGGAACACCAAACCTTACTATGATGTTTTCCTTGATAAAATCACATACAACTTCAGAAGTGGCTTGCTTGATAGGAATGGCTTCTACCCACTTACTAAATTAATTAGTGGTAGTTAAGACATAAAAATGGCTAATGTTTAAAGAGGGATTCAACATTCCAATAAAATTTATGCCCCACTACTATAATGGTTCATTGATTATGACTAGTTTTAAAGGCAACGCTAACAACTTAGACATCCCATAAAATGTTGAAATGTTTGACACTTAAAATCCCACTCAAAACTATCTTGGAAAAGAGTAGGATGATAGTACTTTGCTCATAGGATTTTATGTGCTATAACTCATGTTGAAAAGTGACCTCCACATGATTTATCATGGAATTGTTCCAATATTCTCTTTTGCTATTCTTTGTGCACACAATGGAGGAAGACACCATCGGTTCCTCTTTTATACAAACCATTGTCCCAAAAGACAAAATATTTTGACTTCAGCTTGATGGTACATTTTTCTTTGTGTGCAAGATGATCTGGGCATTCTCCATAAGTTAGGAAGAAAGAAATTTTACTATAAGATTCATCAAAAAGATCAACAAAAAGAACCATGTGTAAATTTTTATTTGATTCATCTTGAAGTAAAGATACCATCATGTTTGTGTCATTTGGTTTAATTTTTATCATTAATTGGCACAAGCCTCTTCCTTTCACTAGCTTTGTTAGTTTGATATCAAGATCAAACTCTTAAACCTTAGCTACCCAAGTACCTCTTAGAAATCTCAACTCTTGCTATGTTAGAATAGATTTAACTAAAATGTCAGGTACATATACTTTAGTGTGTGAGGATAAGATATAGTACTTGAAGGTTTTGCATGCTTTGACTACAACAAAGGCATATTTTTCCATCTGTGTATACTTTAGTTCATAAATTTTCAATGGTTGGCTCATGAAAGCTATGGGAGATTCCATATCTTTTTCATTCTTTTGTATGAGTATGGCTAACATGGTATATTCAAAAGAATAATAATAGATAATGAATTTCTTACTAAAATCTAGAGAAACCAACACTGGAGCTTGAGCTATGGCTGCTTTAATTTTTTCAAATGATATCTTAACTTCAACATTCCACTTGAATTCTTTATTTTTAATCATCATGCTAGAAATGTGGTGAGTTAACTTGATAAAGTCAAGAATGAACCTTCTAAGGAAGTTTGCCTTACCAAAGAATGAATGTACCCCCTTCTTAGATGTAGGCATAGATAGAATCTGAATAGCTTTCACCCTTTTTGGATCAATCTTCTTTCCTTCCTTTGAGATGATGTGACCAATAAATTTCATTTTCATTATAATAAATATTGATTTCTTAGGATTTAAAGAGACCTCATGTTTCCTACACTGGATAAGAACCTCTTCTAAGTCAGCTAAATGATTACCTCTTTTCTTGGATAAAACTATCAAGTCATCAAGATATACAACTATACTCTTATTATCTAGATGTGAAAATGATATATACATCACTCATTGAAAATTTACTCCGGTATTAACAAGCCTAAAGGGCATCTTTTGATAGGTGAAAGTCCCCCATGGTGTTATGAAATACATCTTTTATTGATCTTCTTCCACCACTTTTATTTGGTTATATCCTAAAAATATAACATGGACAACATTTTTGAGCCTGTAACTACTTTCAAGGTATGATCCATAATAGGTAATTAATAGTTATCTTTTAAATAAGCTTGATTAAGATTATATAAATCAACACACGAACATATTTCTCCATTCTTATTTATTACTGGGATAATGTTAGCTAACCATGCTAAACGATGAATGGGATAAATGATCATAGTATCTAGTAGCTTCTATATTTCAGCAAAGATAGTACCTATGATTGTTAGGTTATGATGGCAAATTTTTTGTTAAAATGGTTTTGCCTCTAGCTAAAGTGAAATGTAATGTTATACTTCTTTTGGCTGAAAGGGCTTCAAGTCTTTGTAAGACTAAGCAAAAACATCAATATATTTCCTGAGAAGCTTAATGAATGCTTCTTTTTCCTCTTGAGAACAACATTTTCTAATGTTTACCATCTTGGGCTCTTCTTTAGAACCCAAATTAACTTGCTAAACTTTTTTAGAACTCTCACCATACTCTTTATTTTTATTTAGAACTAATCATGCTTATAAAAAATTTATTCTAAAGAAATTAACTCTTTGGGGATTTTATTTCCCTTCAATTGAATCACATCTTAGTTATCATCATGCTCAGGGTTAGTATTACCTATTATTGTTTGGCATGGAAGTGAACTACTTCGTTCAAAATACAGTTCTTCAAAATTATCTTGTTGTTCAAAGAAAGAAACTATCTATTTATCATCATTAAAGACCTACCAATGATCAACATTATCTAAAACCCTTGGATGGAAAACCATCTCTAATCTATAGTCACCTTAGAAAAGTGTGGGCTATTGATTTGGTATGAGAAGATCTACAATAACCATAAGAGAATTAGCTCTAGAGTTCTGATCATGAGGAATGAAATTGATTGAAAAGGCTATAAAATCAAGTACTACACTTAGAACTCGATCATGATAGTGCCTTAGCTTATCCTTCTTTACTTGGTATTGGCCACAAAGTTTCATTATAATTAACTTAACATCTCCTTCTACTTTTAAAAGTCTCACTCCTTTTTATTTTACTTGTTCTAGTCCTAATACCAATGCTTCATACTCTACTATATTGTTAGTAAATTCAAACATAAGTTTGTAAGAATAAGGATATACCTTACCATCAAGTGATATCAATACAACCCCAACACTCGAACTAAAGGAACTACTATTGTCATCAAATTTTAGAGTCCATATTTTCTCTTCTTCTTCTTCTTCTTCTTCTTATGTCTCTATATCTTGTATGTCCTTG
Organism: Torreya grandis; assembly: GCA_037957365.1. Taxonomy (NCBI): domain Eukaryota; kingdom Viridiplantae; phylum Streptophyta; class Pinopsida; order Cupressales; family Taxaceae; genus Torreya; species Torreya grandis. The sequence continues at coordinate 2,710,125 of JARHVA010000289.1, forward strand.
CCCAATTCAAGGTAATAGACTCCATGATCTGATTCTTCAAAAATAAAATGGGATCTTGGATCATCTAACTTGGAAACCATAAACCTGGATTTATTCTTAGGTTCAAGTTTTTGATTTACACTTTTGATTAGAATATGAGCATAAGATAAATCTACTTAAATTCTCCCCCTAGTTATTTTCAAAAGTTTTTACTCAACAACATTCTATAGGAAATAGGAATATCTGCTACCAAAATTGTCATTTTAAGCCTCTTATCTAGAAAAGCTACTAGAATAACTTGAGCATATTTGATTTGTCCAATCAAGGGAACTTGTCTTTCCATTGAGTAATATCTCCCTATTGAATTAGTTAGAGTGAGGCCAAGGGCATCAACTAATTTAGCTGAAATACCATTATTAGAATCTCTAAAATCCAAGATATAATTTCTCAACTTGAATCCATTGATTAAGAGAGATACATATAATGGTTCTATTCTTTCAGATGTGGAAATGGATGTGGGAGAGGTAGTTTTAGCATTGTTTTGGAAAGAGACCTATTTAGGAGTAGGCAAGATACCTTTTGAAGCATTAGTTATATTTTTTGATCCTTTACTTTGAACATACTTAACTAGTCTATTCAACTGATCTGGATAGGACCTCAAGTATTTGGATTTTGACATTTGAATCTTAGTTTTCTTGACATGGCCAATAATGTCAAAATAAGGAATGGACATAGACAAAGTAGGATTATATTTATAAGTATGAGTGAATAGCTTATGAGGTTGAGAAGAAGATGCTACATATTTATCTTTTGGAGCAAGAGAAGTAGGTAAAGGACTACCTCTTTTGAGAATGCTAACATTTGACCTGGAGTCTTCTTTCTTTTTTACTTGTTCCTTGGAAGATTTTTCACCAAATTGATAAGTTTTTGATCTTTTAAATACTAAAAAAGAGTCAATATAATAATCTTCAATAATTTATTCATAATCACCTTCTGATTTATATTCAAGGTAGCCTATATTAGAGTCACCAATAGGATCTACAAAGTCATCCTCATTGGTAAGTCTTTGATCAAAATCAATAGCCATATGATCTTCTTCATTCATTTAAATTTAATTTTTTGGAACATACTCAATTTCTTGTCTTTATGGAGGTCTAAATATATGAATTTAGTTATAATTATTAAAATTACATGTAGGTGCTTTCCTAATAGGAGTAGAATGACCACCTTGAACAATTTACCTTTTAACTTGCAGCAAGTCATTAGCCAATTTTTGCAATAGGGTATCAGTAGTGGTTTGTAATATAGTCAAAGTAGAAGTGTCAACCTTGGAATTTGTTTTCTTAATATTTACATCCATAATAAGGTCATCTTCAACCTCTATAGTAATGTTTTGAGATATTACTAAATTAGTAGGACATGCTCTATGCAGTTAATAGCTAACCTATAGTAACTAAGCATTGATGAAAAACACTTCTGAGTATCACTAGTGGGTTGAACAACCTGAGGTATTTTGTAGAGTAATATGTTAAATTTAAAAATAAAATATTACATGTGTTCATATGGTTCTTTTTTAAGCTGACTCAATTGGATGAACAATATGTGTGAGTATTTAGCAGCTTTAAACCTTTTTTCAAATTGCTCATGCATAATGGCCTAATTGGTTATTGTGCCAAGAGCCAAATGGTATAACCATTTTATAGATAAATCATGTAAGGTTTCAATGAAGAGTCTGATTGACACTTCTTCATGATCAATGCCAATCACTCCATAAGATACAAATAAAGTGGCTAAGTACTCATCTAGACTTTATTTTCTATCCCCTATGAATTTAGGAAAGTTCTTTCTTGACCCCTTAGGCAAGTCATGGAGAGGAGTTAAATTCAATGGGCCAATTGCTACCCCTAAAGGGATAATAAGTTATTGTGCCATTCTTTTGGGAATAAGGAATTAAGGATTAACAAGTTGGATTATTCCTGAAGAATTATGTTATAAATGATTCACTAAAGTTTGTATTTGTCTAATAGGAAAAATACTTACTATTCTTGTTTTGGTTTGGGGAGGGAAGCTGAAATTAAACTATTCTTGAAGTTGAAAGAAGTTATTAGTTTGGGTTTGAGCTCCTTTTGCCCTGGTAAAAGGTTGATTTACTAGATTAAAGTGCTTATGCTTCTTTAAAGATTTGTTTAAGTTAATTTAGGTTTATAAAATGAAATAAATTAAGATAAAAAAAACATTTTTTTTAGACAAGAAAAGCTATCTTTGAACAAGTTCATGCTCCCCAATGGTGTCACCAAAAACTATTGTCTAGATATTTTGCAGGCTAGAAAAATATACCTAGGCAGTCATGGGATTAATTCCCCTTCATTTAATGATGAAGATCTCTTAAGTTTATCTACTATAACATTTCACACTTTTAGTTTTTTACAATTTATACAAATTATGCACAAGATATACACAAGTTATCTTATTTTTGGGTGTTACTTTAATCACAAAGTTCATGAATCATAATAGAGTGATTTTGCAACAAGTAAGTAGATGATTCACAGATTATGCAAAGAATTTTTAGAAAGTGGATAATGAAAATAACTAGAATCTATGAAAAAGAAAGAAATTATACTTTACAATAAGTAGTTTTTTTAGAGCTTATTGTATCTATACAAACAGATAAACATATTAGATGTGATAATTCTTTTAGCAAATGATTAAGAAATTTTTGAATTCATATTCAAATTTAATGATAACACAAAGTTTACCATTTTAATTCACAAAGAATGCGTTAAAAGATCTCCTTAGATGTAAAGTTCCTTAGAAACCAACTTTATTTTTATTCACTTTGAACAAAGTTCATACAAAAATATATAAAATGCTAAACACAAAGTTTCAGATTTATTACTCTTTTTTGTATAACAGTTACAAATGATGTTCTAAAATTACCCCCTTGGTATGTAGGTCTTTTCCCACATTTATACCACTTTCAGATATCAAATACAATTAGGAGAGAACTCCTTAAATTCCCCATGTTCTAAAATTAATTTTGAAAAGTATTGGAAGACATCTTCCTTGAATTTCTCATGTGTGGCATACAATGGATGATGACATGTAGGTCTTCTTGATTTTATTTTTTGGATCAAATACAATTTCTTTGCATGTTACACTCGTCTCACTTAAGTATTTTTTTTTTACAAAATGACTTCAAGTAATGACATCCAACCAAGTTACTTGAGTCTTTCAATGAAATTACTTATAAAGTAACTATTTAAAATAAAATTAATTTAAATACATTTTTTAAATCATTTGAAGAAAATAGAAGCAGTTGATAAGAGAAGTAATAGAAATCACTCTAATTCATGAACTTTAGTTCTAAAATATTCCTTGTATTTGATGAGTTATGACAACATAAACTAAATGGATATATCATCTATCTTGGTAACTGATTACCTTTCTATTTTAAATCTCAGCAACTCATTTTCTAGCTTCTTACAATAACCTTTCACCTTCTCAAGATTGGGTTTCATCCTTTTGACTTGCTGTTGACTTTTAATTAACTTTATTGATTTCATCATGAATGGAGTCATGGCCTCTTTAATTACTTACTTGAATTCTTGATGTAGTTTTTTGTGTGTCCTTGATGGTTCTTCTAACCAAAAATTCATAAGATAGAAGATAAAATCCTCTAGATCTATTTTCACGTTGCAATCATTTTATTCTAGAGTCTTCATTTATTCAAGCATTGCTCTAAAAATATGCATGCAAAAAGATATGATGTGTTCTTCTTGATTTAATTTCATCATTCATCCCTCTATAATAATATTTTTTTCAATCAAAATCTTTTAACTTAAAGCATTTATTTGTCAAAGGCTATCCTATTTTAATTTAGATATTTCATTTTCATTTTCAATCTCCTTTATCATTATTTTCAGCTAAATTACCTAGAACCATAGGAAACCATTTTTATGTAGTTTGCATCATCTTCTCTATCCATTCCTCAACTTATTTGGCCTTATCACTAGTTTCTTCTACCAAAATTATTATTTAATGATCAATTATATCTCCTAAAATTAATGACTGCTGGGGAGAATATCTTACCACTTTGGCAATTATTTCACATAGCTTAAAAATTTGTTCCTTTAGTTTGGATTAATTCGCCTTTTGTTCATCAAGCTTATAAAAAATGGTATTGATAAGTGTCTATGGGTCTTACTTCAATCCCTCTATAGTGACTTCCCCTAGGGATACCTTTGTAATTACCAAGTCTTCTTTAGTGATTTCACTCTTATACTTACCCTATGGAGGAATTGATATTTATGAAAATTTTTGCCCTGAAGGTTCAATTATTAGTTTTGAAGTCTCTCTAGAATTATTGGGATCTTTACCCTTATGATCAAGAAATTTCAAAAATTACAAGTGTATCTCTTCCAAATTTATTTCTTATTTTGATTCAGGAGCTATTTGTAATGCCAACCATGATGAGAAATATGTACTAGTGAAAGTAGCTAAATCTATCATGATTTGTTACTGATTATCTCCCACCTCTATCTCTTGAGTAAGAAATTTTTTTGTACCCAGATTACATTCTATATGAACAAAATTAGAATATATTTGTTCATCTTTCTCTTTCTCTATCTACTTGTCAAAACTTTCCTATTTTTTTCTTTTCCAGTGGTTTTAATCTTTGGTTCAACTATCATCTTTTGCTGTGATATATCCTAAGATGAGGTTACCTCTCTAGTAGTTATTTGCTCTATCTCTTTTTGGGTAGGAACATGAGGAATGGTGGGATGATCATCAAAAGGAGGTGGAGGTGGAGTAGTAGGTGGAGAAGATGGGGGAAGAGGAGGAAGAACATCAGTCTCTTTCTGAATAGATATATTAGGAACTTTAACATTAGGAGACTTTAGAGGTGGCATGAGTGTGGATGGGTATACATATTTCACTATTGGATGTATGTTATCTACCAGTAATAAAGATGAAGATGTGGTAGGTGCAGTATAAATAAGAGTGATAGGGGGAGTAGTGCCTATAGAAGAAAACAGAGGAGAGGAAAAAGCAACTGACTAAATTGACAACTTTTTTTTTACCAAAGAATATGTTTCATCAACATTGTTATTGAATTTCAAATTCTTCATTGGTCATTGACTACCTTCTCCTTGCATAATTTTCCTTTTATGACTTACTTGGTTAATTTATGTCATTATTAACTCCTTCATGTAGTATCCCTTAATAAGAATCCATGTTAAAGTCACAGTAAGAACCATTGAAGTTCTCTCAACAATAGTCTTTACCTGATTCTTCTTGTAATCAATTTTTGGGAGTGGACCATGATCTCCTCCCATTGCATGATAAGAATTAAGAATTACTTTTCAATCATCTTCCATGTCTTTAGGAATTATGGCCATATCATATGAGCGAATTTGTTGAATAGTCATATTTCTATTATCTCTTTTTCTTAATTCAAATTCATCTATCCAATCAATCCAAAAGTCTTCTAGGGTAGGGATATGCATATATGCAAGAGAAACTATTCCTTGTTCTATGCCTCTGTAATCAAAATTTGCTCTAGCCTCAAAATGTGATTGATTATAGTTATGATACATATTTATTTGTATATTTTTGGTCTTATAAAAGCTTACACAATGATATTGGTCAATAACAATGTGAAAACCAATTGAAGAATGGTGTACTTTTGATTGAAAATCATGTAATTACACTAGCTATCTACACAATTCCATTAGAATCCATTTATCACTAGGGTACCTTGGCAATTTTACTAGTGCCCTTATGAAACCACCAACTTTGATGTATGTGAAATTAAAGAATTGAATAAAAATACATCTAAAATGGGAAATTGACTCCCAAACTATACCAGATACTCTCATGGCTTTCAAAGCAACATTCAATTTACAAATAACTTCACAGAAGAAAGCATCATTTACCATTTTATAGTGATTTAAGTATTTAGACAAAGTCAATTGAGGATAATATTCATAGATGGGATCTATTACCATCAACCCTTTTATAGTCCATCTAGCAAAGACTCCATTAGATGCTATAACATATACTAAATATGAAGTCATTTTGAAATCAATATTTTGTAATACATTACTCAATTGATGATCAATGTTGTCACTTATCATTCTTGACCATTCAATCTTATCAGAACTCCTATTGATATGAATAGATCTTATGTAAACATACATCTAGGTGGAAAATTTCTTGTAATTTTTATCTCAATTGATTCTACATAATAACTACATGATGTCATCAACTTCTTGGACCAAGTTAGACCTCACTATTTGCCTTGACTTGAGGGATTTTTTGATTTCCTTAGATAAGTAGTATTCATTATCTTGATACAATCTACTATTTTATTCCTCTAGAGATATTTAAATTTTTTCATTGATAAGCCTATCACTTTAGGTCTTGTTAGGATCTTCAAAGAATAATAAAAATACTAGACATATAATATGATCACCATATTGCCTACAATATCTTTTACTATTTTAGTGAGAGAATCATAATACTCAACACATTCTAAAACAAATTTAGGCAGTTGTATAGGGTTTATAAAATTGTAGCTTGTAAGATTCTACTATTTGTCATTGCTAGCATGAGTGGTGTTTTGATTATGGCTTTAGATATTTCTAACAAATCAATTATGAAAACATGTCACATGTCAGTGTTATTGATTTTTGACAATTTGGATGCAATGCAAGACCCAATGGGATATCCATGGTATTCATACTTCATCCCTTCTTCTTTTGATTTCCTAACTTTCTTTTCTTTAGTCTTTCCTTTCCTATTTGGCCCTAGAACTTCCTCAACTGCAATCTTAGGAATTTCTTCAATTATAGTTACTTGTTCTTCTACTCTTGACATTTATTTTGACTAACACTGGAAAGACTTGGTAAATGCTCTTAAAAACTTAGTAATCATTCTTATTGGTTTTAGAAAAGGTTGAAAAATTGAGTTAAATTGTTGTCTTATGTAACAATCCTAAGAAATATTTAGGTATTAAGAACCTCAAATAGTAGTAAACCTTGAAAATTCCAAGAAAATAATTCTAATTAATCTCGAGAAGGTTTAGGTATTGTTAGGTTGTGGAGCTAAAAGCTTCACTGATGCAAACAGGAGAGGAGGTTGCTGAGTTGCAGAGAAGTTGGGGTCGGTCTGATCAGCCGACGTCGGCAGGATAGCATAGAGAAGCAACCAATGTCGATCATGTGTCGGCCGACATCAGTCACCTCCAGGCAGACAGGGACCGACGTCGGTCACCTGTGTGGTTTGACTGTGAGGTAATTACGGGTAGTTGGTTGACGAACCAAGTATTTGCATGATCAGGGCTAATTATAGACTGAGGGCTGCGGATCTAATTATTGTTTGGATGAGATCTATATAATAGACTCATGGTTGTATTGGAAAAGTGTTCTAGTTTGAGTTGAGAAAAGTTTGCTCCTTCTGTGTGTGAAGTGAGTAAGGGTGTTCCTCCTAGTTCCCTATCAGTGCCAAGCTTGGTACTGGTTGTAGAATCATAAGGACTTGGTGAGGCAAGGACAAGGGTTCTTCAGGGTGTAGAGTGATCTACATGGTAAGTAAGATCGTTGATCTATAGGTGTATGTGTGTGCAAGGTCAAGGTTCACAGGTGTACAGAACCGTGTTTGATTTGCAGGTGTGCAAGATCATTTAGACAGCAACACAACAGGGAGCAGTATCAGGCAGGATCTACTTGGAGTACAGGTGTGTACTCGAATAGAGCAAAGAGGAAGGCAAGGGAGTTCCTTTCATAAGTATGGTCTGTTGAGGTGCAGGTTATTGCAGGTTCATGGGAGATCTACTTGAAGTACATTGAGTACTTGTGGAGTGCGTCGAGCACTTGTGGTGTGCGTGGAGCACAGGAGGTGAACACCAACTCTGTGTTTGAGTTGGGTGTTGGGACCTAGTAGAGAGAGCTTTGAGGGAAGATTTACTATCTATCATCTAGAGGTGTGTAAGGAAGAAGAACTGTGGCAGTCTTCTTTGTTGTATTTCCTTCTGTAAGAGTTATTAATATAATTGGTGTATTGTCTCTCATATGCTGTGTTATTCTGAATTCTAGTTACTTGGTGAATCTGGTTATTTTTGCATATTATAGTTGCTTGGTATTTGGTAATCAATTGTATGCTTCCAGTGTTGTCGCATCCTGACAAGTGGTATCAGAGCTAAGGTTGCAGGAAGCAGGGTTGTGTTTGGTTACAGGGCACTCTCAGGGGTTTCTGATTGAGTGGGAGTAGAGCAATGGCAGATCAAAGTAAACTAAGGATGGAGGAGTTGAAAAGCATAGACGGTCACTCACGGTTTGATGGAAAGAAAGAGTAGGTAAAAGGATATTGTTGGTTGGTAGCAGATCAGCATGAAGAAACTGAAGAAGTAGATGTTGCAGGTGTTGTTGCACAGGATGCTCTTGGAGGTTTCTTGGATAAAGTTGAATCTTGGATAAAAGATTCGGTTGCCTCTTTCCATGCAGCCCCAGGTAGAGGAGCTGGTGAGCCTTGCCAAAGGATTGGCAAAGGGGAAGTGAAGCTGAAATTGCAGGCGGCCAACACATAGGTGTTGATGAAGGTCATGCAGGTCCCGAGTTTGGAGATTTGGCTAATTTCTTCAAAAAGATTGGGTGATGAGAGATGCACAAGAACTCTCACAGCGGTAGCACTTGAATTAGCTAGTGGTAAGAAGACAGGTACTCTTTATCTACTTGTTTATATTACTAATTCTTCTTCTATTATGGAGATGTGGCTTCGTAGGCTTGGTCACATGAGCAGGAAGGAGATGCATGTTCTTAAGTGGAAGACGGATATATTTGACAGGCTTAAGAACTGGAAAGCCTTGGTGTTCTTGGAGGAGATGGCGGATAGAGTTCAGTGGATGAGGCTGGATACATCTGAGCAGGGCAGTTTGGACATGGGGATTGATTCAAAGGAGCTCGTGGGTAAAAAGTCATCACTCACAGGTGAACACAGATACCGATGTCAGTCAGGAGGAACCAGCGTCAAACAGACAAGTGCCGATGTCGGTCATGTGCAGATCGAAGCCGACAGTGTCAGGCAGAGTAAGACCGACGTCGGTCAGGGGACCGACGTTGGCAGTAGGTAAGACTGATGTCAGTCAGGAGGATCGACATCAGCAGCTGGGACACTAGCACTAGCAGGTTGGTAGTCAGGGACAGACGCATGAGAATTGACGTCGATTGGATGTAGACTATGGGGTGGCCAAGGTCGGTCACTGTAATGAATTTTGGATGGACAGCATGCTGTCAAGGAGTCTCAAACACCCATACGGAGGACTGAAGGCGTAAGTAGGCCCTCAAATTTGTGTTCCTCTTCTTTATACTTGTTGCTGATTGTAGAGCAGGAAGGATCCAGGAAACAGGTGGGAGCATGGCAGGATTATGATGTAGAACCAGACAGGTGTTTTGGTAGGTTTGCCAGCTGGATGAAAGCACAGAGATGAATGGATGCCTTAGTAGAAGAATAGAGAGAATGGATATGTGAGACGGAAGACCAGGTCATATGGTCTTGAGGAGCTGCAGGACAGTGGTACAGGTTTTGATAGGTGGAGGATAGAGCATGACTCTAGTCAGTGTCAGGGTAACTACTGTGGTTTGACTTACCAGGGGGATGATGATTGCAACATCATTCTATTGCTGTATGTGGATGATATGTTTTACTATAGCAGGTTTGTACATACAGGGTTTTGCTGAGCTAAGGGTAAGATTAGTTTCAGTGGCATGTCATGAGGAGTTTGGAGCAGCAGAATTATTTGACATGGGAGACATGGAGATCACAGGTAGATTTTGTCTCCAGTGGTAGCTAATGTGAATCAGGTGTTGGCAAGGTTTGGGATGCAGAGCTGAAGCACACTAAGGGCTGGATAGGTACAGTGTCCAAAATCACATGAGGTCTAGTATAGACCTAAGTATTCCCATGCAGTGGGAGCTATTAGAGTTAGGAGCCAATTCGGGGAAGTGGGTTCTCAGGTTTTTGAGAGGGACCAGTAGCAGGTGTTGCTATGCAGGGTCAGGACTTCACTATAGGTGTTGTAGGTTTAAATGTGGCAGGGTACTCAGATGACAGGTGGTACACCATGGGATGTGTGGTGGGTTGTCTTCCGGATTGAGCTTGAAGAGGGATACAAACCAAGAAACAAATTAGATGGAGTACAGGTATAGGTACAGTGCAGCTGTTTATCTCCAAGTGGGAGATTGTTAGGTTGTGGAGCTAAAAGCTTCATTGATGCAAATAGGAGAGGAGGTTGCTGAGTTGCAGAGAAGTTGGGGTTAGTCTGATCAGCCGACGTCAGCAGGATAACATAGAGAAGCAATCGACGTCGGTCATGTGTCGGCCGATGTCGGTCACCTCCAGGCAGATAGGGACCGACATCGGTAGCCTGTGTGGTTTGACTGCGAGTTAATTACGGGCAGTTGGTTGATGAACCAAGTGTTTGCATGATCAGGGCTAATTATAGACTGAGGGCTGCGAATCTAATTATTGTTAGATGTCTAATTATTGTTTGGATGAGATCTATATAATAGACTCATGGTTGTATTGGAAAAGTGTTCTAGTTTGAGTTGAGCAAAGTTTGCTCTTTCCGTGTGTGAAGTGAGTAAGGGTGTTCCTCCTAGTTCCCTATCAGTGCCAAGCTTGGTACTGGTTGGAGAATCATAAGGACTTGGTGAGGCAAGGACAAGGGTTCTTCAAGGTGTAGAGTGATCTACATGGTAAGTAAGATCATTGATCTGTAGGTGTATGTGTGTGCAAGGTCAAGGTTCACAGGTGTGCAGAACCGTGTTTGATTTGCAGGTGTGCAAGATCATATAGACAACAACACAACAAGGAGCAGTATCAGGTAGGATCTACTTGGAGTACAGGTGTGTACTCGGATAGAGCAAAGAGGAAGGCAAGGGAGTTCCTTCCATAAGTATGGTCTGTTGAGGTGCAGGTTATTGCAGGTTCATGGGAGATCTACTTGAAGTACATTGAGTACTTGTGGAGTGCATGGAGCACTTGTGGTGTGCGTGGAGCATAGGAGGTGAACACCAACTCTGTGTTTGAGTTGGGTGTTGGGACCTAGTAGAGAGAGCTTTGAGGGAAGATTTACTATTTATCATCTAGAGGTATGTGAGCCCTAGAGGTGTGTAAGGAAGAAGAACTGTGGCAGTCTTCTTTGTTGTATTTCCTTCTGTAAGAGTTATTAATACAATTGGTGTATTGTCTCTCATATGCTGTGTTATTCTGAATTCTAGTTACTTGGTGAATCTGGTTATTTCCGCATATTATAGTTGCTTGGTATTTGGTAATCAATTGTATGCTTCCGGTGTTGTCGCATCCTGACAGAAAGACTTGGTAAATGCTCTTAAAAACTTAGTAATTATTCTTATTGGTTTTAGAAAAGGTTGAAAAATTGAGTTAAATTGTTGTCTTATGTAACAATCCTAAGAAATATTTAGGTATTAAGAACCTCAAATAGTAGTAAACCTTGAAAATTCCAAGAAAATAATTCTAATTAATCTCGAGAAGGTTTAGGTATTTCTCAAGTCTTCAGGGTTGAAAACTTCAAGTGAGTAATAAACATTTATAACTCTGGGTTTCTTTGGTAAGGTTACTAGAGTTGGAAAACTCAATGAAGTAAAAGCAATAGATAGTTAGAACTCTAGGTAAGTAATTATTAATAAAAAAATTGAGTAGGTAATTCCCTTGATAAATTTGTGTAACATGAAACTAGTTGTTCAAGATTTTGAGTAAGTAACAAGTCATGAAGAGTCTGGGTAGATAACTAGGTCAATTGCTAGGTATTTTTAGAAAGATTCTATCTTTTGTGATTTTGTTTGAGATTTTCATATGTAAAGTATTTATTAAGAATTTACAAGGTTTTAACAACACCATGCATGCAAAAATGACTTTTACAATTGTAAAAAAAATAAGAAATGACAAGGTAAAACTTTCAAAATGATGCAAGAAATTTTACTAGAGAAAAATGAGATTTACAACCATAATGAGATCAAGAAATCAAAGGGGAAATAATCTAAATACCTTGAATACAAATGGGTTGTGAAGATTTTATGCCAAAATCACTCCAAAAGCTCATATGATGTCACTCAAGATTCATAGGGGTAACAACTAGGTTAGAAAATTTGAGAGATAGGTGAGAAATGAGGTAGATGTTTTAATATTTATATTAACCTATGAATTAATAAAAACTAAGTGACACATGTGAGGGTAGCCATGTAAGAGTTTTGTCGACTGTCAAGTTTCACGAATTACTTCACTTAATTTAGTCTATCAAGTCAAGTAACTTTGTAACCTCAATTTTTTCTAAGCTTATGAAGAATTTAGGCTTATGAACATTTATTGATTTTAATTATGATTTTAAGCAAATGAAGTAATGTAACTTTGAAACCCTAGATTATTTTAACTAGTGTTTTACAAATCCACTTTACTCAACTTTCATGATTTTGAGAAGTAAAGTCATTTCTCAATTTTGATTTTATCTAGATGGTGTAACTTGGGTTTGAGATGACAATTTACTTCACCTTTAAATAAGTAAAGTAACCTTGAGAACTCGAGTTGGCCTAGAAATGAGCCCAAACATTTAGTTTTTTGAATTTCTTGGAAAGATGGACAAATGGGCTATATGACAGTGACCCATATAGACATTTTATAACCTTCTAGAGTAATTTGAAGCAATTTTGGTAATGCAAGTGACTACAGTGAAAAATAAAAAATTCTAAGCCTTATTTAGGGGACTAAGTTTTGACAAGGATAACTAATTCTCATAAGACAAAAGATAAAAATTTCAATAGGGGTAACCCTAAATTTCCATGTGTGAAATTTTAGGGACACCAGAGTCCAACACAGATGCAAGTGTATAGAGGCTTAAAACATGGATATAATAGAAAACATCAGTAAATATCCCTATAATACATTAGACAAAAAGGAAATTTGATGACATATAGGCCTAAAGGGGAAGATAAAGTAAATAAGATGGAACCGAAGAGGTCCATACGAGATTGTGCCACTAGATATATAACTCTCAATTAAGAGACCTATACATGAAAAAAATATGAAAACATGCTATGAAACTTTTGTCATACCAAATATAGGTATTTACATTCCCCTCTCCTTTATTCTAATAATGCATACAACTGAAATTACTAGTTTTAAAGGAAAATAGAATGTGTACCTTGGTATGTATAACACACCTTGTATTTACTTGAGATTTATTTAAACATTTTGTTTATATATTACATATAATAAATAACATGTCATAAAGTAATCAATGAATATAATTTGTACATAAAAAATAATAAAATTTAGTATAAAGAAAGAGCATGGATATAATACATGTGTATGTGTTGTGTAATAATGGCTCTAGAATGTTGAAGATTATAGAAGTAGAAGGGGACTTGAAACCTCATCCATCTTCTAGATAGGAAAATGAGTGAGTTTACAAGTGGTAAATTGGGTTGCACCTTGGTGGTGATATATCTAGAATGGGGAGAGTTGGGAGGTGATCATTTCCCCAACTTAGAATAGGAAGAGTGGTGCTTTGGCTATTAAGAGTATCATTTCCTAACCAACACAACTTGAGTGCATAAACGAGCGAGACTAGATGATTTATTCACTACAATATGTAATAGAACCAACTATTATAGATGAATAAGGCTCAAATAATAGTTTGTAATAGTCTAGCGGTGTTAGTCCATGATGTGATAAAAATCCATAATAATCTAGTGAATCTAGAAGACAGATTATTGTCTAAGTAAATAAAAGGAATAAACCCTTGTTCATGACCCATATCATATCTAGTGTGAATAAATTAGTCTATGTGTATTATTACTTTTACTTTAGCATAAACAATGTCTCTATGTAATCAATGTATAATGGTAATACCAATATATATAATGCCAACCCAAATGTATATCTAAATCATACATTGTGAAGGAGGTATGGAAAGTATTAATGTGGCATAAACATGGAAGAAATGTTTCCATAACATGCCCCCACTATGATTTGGATAAAATGAGAACTGATTACAAATGTGGACATGTTTCCAAAACATACCCTGACTATAATCCAAATATATTAAATACTAAATATAAATGGAACACATGTTCGTATAACATACCCCCTACTCAATTTGAAATTGTGAACATACAAAAGTCATATCTCTATGACATGGCCCCACTAATATGCCCCCCTTTTTGGAGGAGATGAAATATAATCTACTAGTCACCTCATCATGAAAGGAATAAGTGATAATGTCATGAATCTAAGTGTGTAGTAACCAATTTTACCTTGGTAGTGTTGGTACCTAAGAATACAACATTATTTTGGTAACACTTGTAATAATAATTAATGTCTTTACGTAGGTAAAATATTTTAGGTTATTTTTGGTATATCTTGAAATCTTAAAAACATTGTATAATGTGAATGGGATCATTGTCTAGATCCCAAAACAACTCATGGTTATAAATTTGGACAATTGGTACTCAATCTATGATCATTTAAAGTTATTATAAAAGTTTTATATTAGGATTTTTTAATATAAACTTCAATTTATTTGTATCTTGAACCTTTTGAAATTTTGAGCTCCAAGTAGGAAAATATAATGCCATGCAGTAGAGCTCCATAACCACTATGATTTCATTTTCTCCAGATAACTCTACCTATCTAGGACTTTCATGAGATGGTAAGTAGGTTTACATGTTAATTTCATGTGAATTTTAATTTTTTAAATGTTATCCTTTTTAACCATTTTTTTAAATTTTACGTTGGTCAACAAACACTTCTGTTAAAGCTTTGGATAGTGGCATTGGTGCTTCGATGCTACTATCTAAATTTAAACATAACTATCTGATGTTTTTGTCTTATGTTGATTCTATTGTCCCATGCTACTATCTTTCTATATTTATTATTTTAAACAATAAACCCTAAGTTTTACTATTGAAATGTAATGGCTAATAACTATTTTTTCTCATTTTTTTTACAAAAAAAGGTACATATTTGAGAGTTTTGGGATGGTAGGAATTTTCCCACTCTAGCATAGTTAGGTTTGGAAGTGATCGATTAGGCCATGTGGCCCACGTAAAATAGATCCCATTTGACATCCACCTCATCACAACACTAGTTGAGATGTGAAACCCAGACTTGCATGTTCTAGCTCTCAACATGGGATATGATGGTCATATTAGAGGATGTGTATCACATTATTTAGCTTCCCATTAAATATGAGAGAGCACAAGTTGATATAAATGGAAACCATGGTTATAATTAGAGGTCCCATAAATATTTCATTGGGTAAAGAGCACTAGATGTAGATCTGAGTAACATGATTTAGCTTGATGGCATTATCAAAGGTGATATTTTACATTTGTAGAAGTTCAATTGTGTATTATTAGATTCTTTTATAGTAGTAGAGGGTGGCATGGTGGCAATCTCATATTTTATATACTAGATTGTGTGACATATTGAGATTGAAGGTACTAGATATTATTGTGGTCATACAATACTAGCCATTTATATAGATATTTGTAAAGGTTTACCTTACAGAGCTAAGGTGGTGGTATTAGAGTAGGGATCATGTTACATGTTTGGGCTTATGAGTACATTTAAATAATGAGGCTAGTTGGTGGACCCCTAGTTGGGTGGGCCCATCCATAGACATTTGTAGAGTAGTGGGTACTCCCCCATGGTAGATTGCACACCATGATGGAATATTGAATCATTTTGTATAGATTGAGAGTGGATCAAATTACATGACATCAATATAAAACATTTATTGGTGCCTTGAGGATGGGCATGAGATTTAGAGGATTCAAGTTAACATGTAGTTGGTTGATCAATTTCTTGGTGTATATGAGTTATTTTAGTATGACCATATTTTATGATAATTTAATATAAATAAGGGAGTACGATCAGTGACATACCCATGACATCATATAATATGAGGTGGGTATAGGCTCATTGATAGGCTAACACCAACACTAACATATATATCCCCTCAACTTGGTGATGAGAGAGATCTCATGGTTCCCTTAGCTACAAGGGATGATGCATGATGTACTAATGGATATATGTAATGGTGGGTAGGGGCTTGTTGGCCATTATTATTCTTGGTTATAGTTTCCATACCCAGTGCCATACCTATATCATAAGAAGGTACATGAGGAGATATAGGTGGTGGAGATCATGTGGGACCCACTTCCATAGATGAGGTAGTTATTAGATCCACATCTAAGTACTTTAATTTTAAATTTTTGTATTTTATTGATATAATAATTGGTATGATAATTGTAATTGATTTATATTTTGTATGTCTTATGCATAGGCAATCAAAAGAGGGATATCATGGTAGATAGTACAATACATGCCCTCACTTGGAGTGTACCCATGGATATAGCTAATGAGGGTTTGATTGATAGGGTTGTTGAAATTATAGGTTCCCATGTGCCTTTATTTATTCATATAGTGAGGGCAATGGCTACATATCACACTACAACTATTGAGAGGGAGGATTTGAATGCAAAGCTTAACCAATGAGACATCTCATAACTTAGTGGCACCAAGATCATGTAGGTACTAATTGATTGGTATGCCACTTTTCAATGTGATAATGAAGAGATATTTCATTGAATAGGATCATATGAGGAGAGAATACATGAGCTATCTCATGCACGTGATCCCATGTTGGACCCAGGTGTCTCTATATCAAGCGATGTTAGAGATATGGGCATATACAATGATGAGGGGTAAAACCCTAGGTATATGCCACCAACATATGATTTATGTTTTTATTTAAATGGAATTTATTTCACTTTGATATATATGATGATTGTTGCATAACTATTTTGCTTCATATGGATGTAGACTATTTTACCCTTTATTCCTTTTGCATAGTTTATTTGCATTTATTTTCATGATGTATGTTTAGATATAATGAATTACATGGTTTGTATAATTTTTTTTTAATTTATTGAAGTTTACAATTTTATTTTTAAGAAATTAATAACCATATATAATGAAACTTAGTCGAAAATAAGAAATCTAAACTATAATGATCATATGGTAATGGAATTGATGGTGTTATTTTTGTCACTAACTTTGATGTATTTATAGAAATATCATGTGAATCTATATGTATCTATTTTGGTACCCTAATATTTTGTGTAGGTATACCTCCTCCACATGACCTTATATCAAGGAATTGATCAATCAATGGCTCCTTGGTAAGATCAATGTAGGAGAGATGAGTCTTGATATAGGGTACATTAGGAGGACTTCTACTAGAGGTTTTCTTCTTCTAAGGTTGATGGACCATGTGTTCCTTAAAAAGAGTTAAAAAAGATATATTGATGCTCTTAGAAGGACCTCTTGAGGAAGTATGTGAAAAATGTCTAGATATGTTTCTCTAAAATGCAATAATTCCCCAATCAACTAATTGTGTAAGCTTTTACTCAAGATTAAAACAATCATTATCTCAATTCCTATTTATACCATGGTAAGTGAAAAAGTATTGTCCTTTTACCTTTTAAATTATATGTGGTGGATAATGAGAATTAGGAAGACTCTTTATCATTTGCTTATGCAATAGTATGTGGTCTATCTTGATACCAATTGAACTGAAGTGGTTACTTTTTGTAGAGGCATATGGTTTAACTGTAGGAGGTACTCTATAAGTATGTTCCCTTCTTTTGTTCAAAACCTTTACTATTTGTTATTTATTATGAACTATTGGTTCTGAAGAGGGTTTTTGAAGTGGTTCATGACCCTTCTTAGTTTACTTATTTGGTCTTTAAGATTATTATTTGTATCATGCTTTCTTTTGGGTGGGTAAATAGATAATTTGGTTTTAGTATTTGTTAAAGCCCATGTAGATTTATGCACATCCCAAAATAAAGTGTCTAATGAAGCAAAGTATTATGTAATGCTCTTTCTCTAAGTGGATAAATAAGACCCATACTAAATATAAATGTAATGAAATTACTTAGATGATTTTCAATAATAGAATAATATGTTGTAGAATTAAGAATAAAATAAGTAGATCCATACCAATAATTGGTAAAAGACTAGAATACTTAAATATTATGACTGAGCCACATTGAGGGGGTAACCTCCACAACAATGAAATAAGAGTAGAATTTGTAATATGATGATAAAATACTAACTAATACCTCATATATATACTCTAATTATCTATGGTTATTTCATAAGTTGACCATACTAATAACATCAAGAAATACAATACGATAATATAAAGGTATGTAAGCCACACATATCCCTAGATGCACTATAGGTTAAGGGTTTAGCATTCCCCTCTACTTTATACTAATGTTTTCCTCAATGTTGAATCAAAATAGGATGTTGTTTTAGGAACACTTCATCCTCCCATGTTGCATCTTTGGAATGCATATTCTTCCATTTGATCAAATACTCATTAATTGATCTCGTCTGTAGTTAGTGAATGTGTGAAGGATATATTCAAGATCCATAATGAATTATCCTTATTCATCTAATTTAGGTAACATAGTATGATTGGAAAATCTATGTCTAATTACCATATTCAAGCAAGATACGTAGAATATGAGATGTATGTGAGTGGATGAGGGCAATTTTACCTTGTAGGCCACACTACCAATTTTATGCAAGATTTGATAAGTGCCATAATACTTAGAAAAAAAATTAATATCATTTTTATATTAATTTAGATACATATACTTATATGGATGTAAATACATAAAGACCCAATCATCTATGTCAAAATGCTGCTCACTATGATGTTGATCTGTTTGCTGCTTCATTAAATTTTATGCCATTGCTAAATTCTCTTACAAACTAACTAGTACCTCTTATTGATGGTGAATGTGTTCCTCAATAGCTCAAATATTGGTATGCACCATCCATGCTGATGTGATAGATACAGGGGTGATACCCATACAATGCCACAAAGGGAGACATTTTGGAAGAAGCATTAAAAAAAAAGTGTTATACCACCATTCAACAAGTGGTAGCCAATGAACCCATTTGTATTGTTTATTAGAAAAAAAATAATGAAGATACCCTTCTAGAATTTTTTTGAATACCTCTATTTTTTCATCTAATATAATATTACAGGATGAGCTATGAGCTAACTAGGTGCCCAAACATGTAAATAATTCATTCCAAAAATTTCAAGTAAATATGGGATCATTATTACTTATAATGATCTTTGGAGTACCATGACAATTTTTAATTGTATTGAGAAAATTAGAAGCTACTGTATTGGAAACAAATGATTATGATAAGGAAAAAAATGAGCATACTTGGTGAGTTGATCCACAACTACAAGCCAACATTTTTACCCTTAGACGGTGGTAACCTAATAATGAAATCCATGGAAACCTCCTCCCTATGCTAGCTAGGGATGGATAAAGAATAAAAAGGCCTAGGGTCTTAATGGTTTCACCTTTGTTTTGTTGACATACCATGAATTCAACTACATATTTTTGGACATTCCCCTTGAGTTCTACCCAAAATAAATCTTGTTTGATTTTATGATACGTTTTGAAAAATCATGAGTGACCTCCCAATGGAAATGCATGAATTTACTAAAGGATTTTATTTTTGAGGAAATAATGCTTAGAGGTATAATATATATTTATACCATAATGCATTCCCCTTGTAATTTTTTTAGATCCTTGAGAACCTTCTTGAAGATTTTAAATCAAATCATGGGTAGCACTATCATTCTCCCATTTTGATCTAGCTTCCTCTAGCCAATATACCTACCAAATAGTCATTGTATATAATAATGCCTCAATTGATTCATCCCTCTAGGACAATTCATCTACCACCACATTCTATTTTCCTTTCTTATAGACTATTTCAAATCATAGCCTAACATTTTAGTCATCCATTTTTATTGTTCTTTAGAAGACAAATGTTGTTATAAAAAATATTTGAGGCTATCATGATCAGTCTTTACCTAAAAGTGATGACCCATCAGATAAGGTCTCCATTGCTTGATTACATGCAAAATAGCCATCATTTCTTTCTCGTAGATTGAATTGAGTCTATTTTTCCATTCAGTTGGTGAATCTAAAATGGAAGTGGTTTTCCTTCTTACATGAGTATATCCCCCATGCCATATCTTGATGCATCACATTCCATAAGAAAAGTTATATAAAAATTAGGAGTAGCCAAAAATGGAGTGGTGCACATAGCCATTTTAAACTTTTCAAATGCCTTGGTAGTTGTATCAATGCATTGAAAGGAGTCTTTTTTAAACAAATATGCAAGTGGGGCTACGATGATACCATAGTTTTTGACAAACCTATGATAGTAACCTATTATCCTTAGAAATCCCCAAAGGTTCTTGAGTGTCTTAGGAACCTGCCACTCCATCAATGATTGGATTTTTTAGGATCAAATTTCATTCCTTCATGTTAAAAATATGACCCAAGTACTCCACCTCTCATTTTCCAAAATTAAATTTGGAAGGTTTCACATAAAGATGATGTTGTTTTAGAACTGAGATTACCTATTTCACATGCTTCAAATGGTCTTCCTAAGTTTTGATATAAATGAGGATGTCATCAAATAACACCAACACAAACTTTCTAAAAAATGGCCTGAAAATAATACTCATCAAAATATAAAATGTAGATGGTGCATTTGTGAGGCCAAAAGGCATGACCATAAACTCATGATGGCCTTCATGAGTTATAAAATTTGTTTTAAGTATGTCCTATTCTTGGATTTGAATATAATGATACCCAAAGCAAAGATCTAACTAGGTAAAATAAATCACACCATGCGATTCATATATTAAATCATTAATTAATAGCATATGAAACTTATCTTTGATGGTGTACTTGAGTTCTCTATAGTTTGGGATCATACTCTAAGTATTATCCTTATTATACAACATGAAAAATAGGAAGGAATATTCACTTTATCTATGTTATATGATCCCTACATCCAACATCTCCTATACCATCATTTTAATTTCACTCTTCTAGGCATAAGGATACCTATAGGGTTTGATGTTGGATGGTGAACTTCTGGGAAGTAGTCTAATGCCATGATCATGTAATCAACCTGGTGGAAGTCCTTTTGGCATGTAAATGAAATTTTTAAAATGAGTATCCAAATTATTATTAGTATCCAACTTATTATTGATGAAGTTGTGTATACTCCCATAGTTAATCAACATAGTTACTTTTTGTTTCTTGAGGAAACTCACCACCTTAAGATTTTGAGTAATAATATAAAAAAGTACATGCCAAGAAATAGTAGGTTGAGAATATTCAGATTCATCCCAAGGTTCATAAAAACTTGCACCTAAGGCTTCATCATATTTTTCATCCTCGTTGGTACCTTCAATGTAAAATAAATTCTTTTCATCATAACGATGTGTTTTTCTCCATTTTCTATCACAACCAAAACATAAACCTTTTACATGCTTATCCTTGATTTGTTGAGGGGTCAATCATGTAGGTTAAGTAAATGATGGTGTGGACAATAAAAAACTACACACAATGATTCTAGTTGTCAAACTAACCCCTTAGACCCCCCCTTAAGACTATCCCACAACCTTTTAACCCCAAACTTTAGTCAAGTTAGCTGACTAGCTAAGCTGACCAACTAACCTACCCTTGACCAAACTTAACCTTCACCCTTGACTATCGATGTTCACCTTACATATCGACAATCACACTAACTACTGATGGTTAGTCTTGATCATCAATGGTCAAGTTTTCACCGTTTAAACACTTAAACTCCAACTCAACTATAACTTGTTTTTTTAATTTTTAACTGTCTATTTTGCATATCGATCAATGAATATTGGTGCCAAAAATAAATAACCACTTTAAAATTTTTATTGAACTGATTATTTCACCTCTTTTTTCTTCCTATAAAAAGAGATGAAGAGGAGGTGAAAGGGATCTAGATCAGGATTCATCATTAGAACTTCTTTGGCAAGAGATCAAGCTTTTTGTGTAGGTATTCTTGTAGCTTCTAGCATCCCAACTCCAAGACTTCTTGAAGACATCAACTATCAACTACAAGCTAAGTATACTATTCTTGTTTTAAGTTTTAGTTATTTATTTTTAATAGTTATACAACTCTATATATTACCTCTTCTCTTATAATACCCTCTAATCATTCTCAACCACCTGAGTACCAAAAGTTTACCCTTGATACCTCTGAGGATTTTTATTTCCCTCACAACCATCAACCAAAATCCAACAACCTATATATCCTTTATATAACCAACCCATAACCTATTATAGCTAGAATCAATAACCTATCTAAACCTATAGTAACCATTGATAGTCACCCTGATCATTGACAATCACCTTAACTACTGATGATTAGCCTAACCACTGATGGTCATATCTAGCTACCAAAAGTCATTATGTATATCACTCCTACCCAAAATATCAAGCTCATACCACCTCTCAACCTCAAACAAAACCCTATTTTCTTTACTTTTGTCACTACACAAACTAGAAACAATACCTTGACCACACCTAAACCTACTTTTGATAGTTTAGCCTTTCTTTTAATGTTATTTTTTTAAAAATAAGAATTTATTTTGAAAAGAATTTATTTCCTTTGCTTAAATACTTTCATTTATGTTATGCAACCTATTTTATCAACAAATTTATCAACATTAACTTTTCTTAAAAGGTGTATTGACCGCCTCTAAGGATGTCATATACTTATTGGATCTAGCTTGCTAGGCAATCCACCCACCTACCTAGCTAATCAACCATTTATTTGAGTGATTTTCTAGCTACAGTTCATTCCTCCTAATAAAAATAGGAGTATGTACAAATGTCTGGATCACAGAGTGCAAACCAAATCTAGATTCTACTAACCTTACCCTTCTTTCAAGTTTTACTCTTTCTTCTTGGGAAATAAAGAATTTTTTTAATGAAACATCTTGGAATGCATGATGGGATCCTTGAGTCTTATCTTGGGTTTATAGTTGCATTTACGTGCTTCTTCTTCTTATTTTATGCTCATACAATAAAATCAAAATTTATTTTTAGGCTTGAAATTGACTACATCTATTGTATGTTTGCTTATTTTAGCTCACATAGCTTAATTAAATCAAATTAATCAACCATAGTTTCACTCTTGTCACACACACAAGACCAAGCCACTCACACTAAATCAAGCATAAAGAAAATTGACACAAGGCCCAACTGGGATTTCACTACCTAGCATTCACCTTTCTTGACCATCTTACTTTGATTTCATCACCAAGGAGAGAACCAACTTATTTCTCTAGTTAAGTATAACCTCTGACAATTGGTATATCTTAGCTAAGCACTTGACACTTTTATCATTTCAATGTGTTAAGTGAGGGGGTAGGCCTCAATATTAAGCCACATACTAATTCTAATATAGATCCCTTTGGGAGCCTAAATGAAACTTGAAACCAACTATAAACTTATTTTTTAGTACCCACTCTACAAGCCAAGTTGAGTCACACAATTCTTAAAGCTTAAGGCATAATCCACAAATGAGACAAAGAACCTTAGGATTTAACGTGCTTTAGTGTGTGTTTTATCTTATTTGACTTTTTTCTTGTCTTCTCTTTGATTGAGTTGTGAGAAATCTAACCCACTTGGAAAATCCTTCTACCATATTGCCTTCACCCACCTCATCTCCATTGCCTTGTTCAATGGGGAACACTCCTATATTTTCTCTTGGAGATCCTAACTTTTTTAAACTCCTAAAAGACAACCATTTTGCCTTAGAGTTTTACCTTGCATCATGAGTCACTTATGCTCTCAACCTTACCCATAACCAACCCAAACTCAACTATGAGCAACCTAACCTCATCCAAAATCAAACCAGCCTTACCTACAACCAACCCTTACCTATGATCAACTTAACCTCACCTATAACCAACCTAGACTTACCTTTAACCAACCCAACCTCACCTATAATCAACCCAACCTCACCTATAACCAATCCAACCTTGCCTACAATCAATCCAACCTCAACTACCATCAATTGATAACCTCTCAACAACTATTTTATCATAATCATAACTAACCAAAAACCTTTTAACACTTATTTGACCATTATCATAACCCACCTAACCTCAACTATCTCAACCTCAACAATCTTTGGGATATCTATCTCAACCATAATATCAACTACCTCAACCTTATCAAAATTTTGATTATCTACCCCAACCATCATATCAATTATATGAACCACCTTTGTGGCAACCCTATTTATCTCAAGACTAAGACTTGGTTTATCCTCTCAACCATCAACCAAATTTTTTAAACCAACCTACCTTCCTTACCTTATCAAATCCAACTAAAAACTATCAACCCACCTTATCAACCTTACCCAACCTCTGAAACTAACCTACCTTTTCAACCTTACCTACATTATCAACCTTACCTAACCTCTCAAACCAACCTACCTTATCAACCTTACCCACCTTATCAACCTTATCAACCTCCCCAAATTAAATAAAAAACTACCAACCAAACCTTTTAAACCCACCAATTTGATCAAACTTACCAAACCTATCAAATTCATCAACCATATCAAATCAACCAACTTCATCAAACCAATTAATTAGCTCATAACCCCAAAATACATGGGTAAACCCTATTTTTAGGTAGTATACCCTACTGGGGGAATCATATGCCTCAATCATTGAAAAAATCATAGATGCTTATATCATTAGACTTACTCCAATCAAACCCATCAATCGTTCTCTTGAAAAACCCATTTGGTTTATAGAAAATGAGTTTTGTGCTTACCATCACACAAACAAACATGTGGTAGATAGATGTGGGTCTTTTAAGATGTTTTTAAAAAACTTTATTGATAAAAAGGATGTTTCAAAAGATATTCTCTATGTTCCCCCTAACCCAGCCTTGAATATTGTCAAACAATCCATCATTAAACCTCTGTCTTCATTCATTGTTGTGCATATCCATGAACAAAGCCTTCAACACAATGAAACCCCTTCATTATATTTGTTACTTAGTGAACCCATAAATAAATAAGCCATCTTCAAAACCTCAACCAATCCACTTGTTGTCCAAGTGTAACCTTTTCAAATCATCGCTAAGGAATAATCAACCCTAACCTATCCACTTGTTGGCCAAGAAGAACCTTCTCAACTTTCTTTTGAACCCATAATTAAGGAAACCAACCTACCTCTTCCACTTTACCTTTTAGTGGATCAACGTCCAAATAACCTTTCACTTCCACTTCCTCAAAATGTGGAATCTCCACCAACAACCATACCTATTCCATCTCCCTTTTTGGTGGAACCAATCAAAGCTACCCTATCTCTTCCACCTACCTTTTTAGTGGAGCCAAAACAAGCTCAAAACACCTTGCCTATAACTAATCCAACCTGACCTCAAACCAAACCCATTCAATTATTCTATAATATAATCATTTACATTTATCTAATGACATTATCTTTGGTTCAATTCCCTTTTGAACATGGTAAATTTTTTGTCATCTTACCTTACCAAACAAACCAAACAAATAAGTAAACCCCACCAATAAACCAAATCAACCACCCATCCTACCTCACTCATCCAATAAAACCAACATCTAAACCAAATCAATAAACCATGATCAACTCAACTTTTGATCCAGCCATAACCAACTTATCTATCAACCCAAACCAACATCAACCTTTCATTCAAGATTTATTAAATCCTAGTTACCCTTTTATCCAAGATACACACACCTCTCCTAAGCTCCCTCATTGGGACAATCCAACAGTCTTGTCCTACCCACTTTTATTTTAGGATGATGTTTCCAACATCATTACTAGACCCAAAACTTACCTAAATCAGACCCAATAACATTTACCTCACCATAGCACCATCAAGGAAATCTTACCTAAACCACCACCTACAACTTGAACTCCAATTAGCCACTAACAACTAACAACAAAAAATTAACAACTAAAAACTAATAACTAACAACTAACAAATAACAACCCTTGGGAGGTAAATGAAGTCATCTCCATCCCCCCTAAACCCTCTTTACTAACTAACATCTTCACCTGGAGCCTTTTTCTACCTCAACCTTTCATGGAAAGAACATATAAGGGAATTGTTCCTCCAAAAGATTTGACCAAGCATTAACCCCAATATTAACCAATGACCAAACCAAACCTTGAAACTTATGCCTCAAACTACACCTAGCCTAAACCATAACTAACATTATCAAACCTATCAAGCCAACCTTGACTTTAACCCAAAATTTACCCTAAAACCTAATTAATCCTTCAATGTCAACCACACCTTTAGGCCTCTTTTGCTTAAAACCTTGACTGATAGTGGTCACTATCGAACCATCACTGATCTACCACTAGACCTCTTTTACCTTTAAAATCTCAACTAACACCAAACTAACCTTAAACTTAAATAAACCTTGACCTTGATCAAACTTTTATCAATAACCCAAACCAACACCTAAACCTACCTAACTAAACCAAAAACCAACTAACATTGCCTCTAACCAAAGTTTAGACACCATCACCTAACCAACCTTGCCTTTTCACTCTATCCAACCTAGAATATTTTCCACATCTAATCAAGTGTTAGAATTATTGGGGGATCTCTTCTCTCTTAATTGACTCAAACTATTTACATGTAAGTGTGGATATGGGGCACATCAGAACCTAAACCCCTCAATGCTTTGTATTCACATCTTATTCTATTGTTAAACTAAGTTCTTAGTCTTCTTATATCTAACTTAAGCTCATCCTTTATTTTCATCCACCTTCATTTCATTATTTTAAGGACAACTAATTAAAATAGGATCATGTGATTATCCATCACAACCTTAGACTAATCCTAAGCATGGGTACCATGGCTCTACCTATGGCATGATTCTCATGAACACTTTTCATCCCTTATATGATGAATCCCCATGGTCATTATCACTTAAACCTATTTTTACCATAATTAACCCTTTTGTGTTATGGTTTTGCCTCCATGAAGGAAATCCTTTCAACCTATATAGACTAGTCTATGTCTAAACTAGCATAACATTAAAATTTGGGATACCAAATATCACTTGGGTTAAAAATATATAGCATTATAGACTGCTCCCTTGAAAGAAAACCACCCAAAACTACCAAAAATTTCTTAAAAAGGTAGATTGATCCCTCAAAGGATAGCTATCACACATAAACAAATCCAAATCTTAGACCACTCCCTCGAAGTATGGCTAAACCAAGCATTTATCAAGCAAGTAATCAAATGGAAGCTTCCTACATTGATTAGCTTCCCCAAACCCATCAAATAAATGCAAAAAAAACCCAAAGTCAAAAGTCAAAAATAAAAAAATCCTAAAGGAAGCTTCCATTAGATTTTACATAGCATTCATATAATTCCTACATTGATCAGTCTATACCAAACTTATAATATGGACTTATCTATAATGGTTCCTAGGTCACCTATAAAAGAGACAAGCCATCCCCACAAGAAGGTTACACTAACATACATTCACCTAATTCATCTATCTCTCCTTATAAACTTTATAAATTAAGGGATCTTGAGCTTACATGGCACTACATAATTGAGCTACTTGTTTTAACCAATAAACTAACATAGATGCAGCGCATGAAAGGGGATTATATTCTTAATCTCACCCATATTACCATTTTAGTCTTTTCCAACCAGAGCATTTTAACCTCCTTCTACTTTCATGAACACTTGAGAAGATATGTGTCTTACATCTTTCAGTCAGTAAAACCCCAACCACCTAATTTACACCCTTCTACCAAATCAAGCAACCTATTTAAATACCAACCAACTAAACCAACAAACCAACCATGCACCCATTAGAGAACAACTTATTATCTAGCACTTAAAAAACTAATTAACCTCAAATCAGTCATATTTACCCACCTTTCTCACTTTTTGTCAACCCAACTTTGCATTGGTCATTTTGATTCCATCATTTACCTTACCATTTTTGACAAACTTACGCTACTTGTGTGTACTGACCATTTAGGTGCTTCAGAGCATGACCCTTTGTGATCCTAATGCCTGAAACCATTTTTATCTTCTTAAGATCACATACTACCTTGGATACCTAAAAATACATTGACCTTACTTAGGAGACTTGAGTTTATAGGAGTCATCTATATCAGCTATGCCTAACATTGTGGCTTGGTTACCCTGTTACTTATCCTTCTAGTACCAACCTTGTTTTACAACCTTACCCCAACCCTAAACCATTAGAGATTACCCTTCTCCACCAAACTTACCCACCAATTATTTCAACCTCACCACTGGTCATTTTGGCCTGACTTTCACATGTTTTTGTAATGACCTTGCCTTATTCCTTTTAACCACACTGACTAAATTACCATGTTAAACTTTTTTAAACTTGCACTACCTTGTGCTTACCCAACTAATTTTTGTTTTCTTAGGAGTACTTCCTACCTCAAATACTTGTGAATACACTAGACCAATTTATGCTTTCTTAGGAACACTTCTTACCTTGGATACCCATGAAAACATAGACCTTACTTAAGAGATTTTTATTTGTGAGTGTTCCCAACCACCATCCCTAAATGCAGTCACCCAATCCACTTGTCACTTATCCTTCTAGCATCGACCTTAATTTTTTTACAAACTATGGAAACCTAGTCAATTTATGATTTTAGATATCACACTTTTGTTGCACTTTGTGCATGTATTCATGCTTCAATGCCCAACCTATCACCCACCTTTTCTCATCACCTTCACCACTCTTCAAACCCACACCTAATTCTATTTTACCTCATCACTTCTTAGTTTAATGGGGAACACCTCCTCCTATACTCAGGGAAACCTAACCTCCATCTTGCAATCCATTTTTTTTTTGCATCTTGCTGACACAAACTACATAACAAAAAAGGGCAAAATGTAGACACTAAAAAACCACACATAATATTTCTAGTTATCGAACTACCCACTTAGAACCCCCTTGGGACTATACCACAAATTTTTAACCCCAAACTTTAGTGAAGTTAGATGACTAGCTAAATTGACCAACTAACCTACCCTTGATTGAACTTAACCTTCACCCTAGACCACTAATAGTCACCTTGACCATCAATAGTCATACTAACCATCAAAGGTTAGGCTTGAATATCAGTGATTAGGTTTTCACCACCTAAAAACTTAAACTCCAACTCAACTACAACTTGCTTTTTTATTTTTAGTTATCTATTCCATGTGCAGATTAATAAATATTGGTGATAAAAATAAACAACCACTTTGAACCTTTTGTTGAACTAATTATTTCACCTCCCTTTCTTCTTATAAAAGAGATGAGGAGGAGGTGAAAGGGATATAGATCAACAATCATCATCATAACTTTTTAGGCAAGAGATTAGATCTTCCTATGTAGGTATTCTTCTAGCTTCCATCATCTTAACTCTGGGACTTGTTCTAGCCATAAAATATCAATCACAAGTTAAATATACTATTCTTGTTTGAATTTTTAGTTATTTAGTTTCAATAATTTTGTAACTCTATATATTACCTCTTCTATTAGAATACCCTCTGACCATTCTCAACCACTTGAATACCAAACATTTACCCTTGATACCTCCAAGGCATTTTATTTCCTTCATGACCATTAACCAACTTCCAAAAACCTACATAACCTTTTTGTAACTAACCCATAAGCTATTCTAGCTAGAATCAATAACCTATCCAAACCCAAAATAACCACTGACGGTCACCCTGACCATTGATGGTCACCTTAACCACTGATGATCACATCCAATTACTGGTGGTCATTATGTAGATCACTCCTACCCAAAATATCAAGCTCATACTACCTCTCAACCTCAATCAAAACCCTATTTTTTGACCTCTATCACTACATAGACTAGAAGTAATACCTTAACACACCTGAACCTACTTTTGACAGTTTAGAATTTTTTTAAAAGTTATTTTGTTAAAATAAGCATTTTTTTTGAAAAGAATTTATTTATTTTTCTTAAGTACTTTCATTTATGTTATGCAACCTCTTTTATCAATAACTTTATCAGCATTAACTTGTCTTAAAAGGTGAATTGACAACCTCTAAAGAAGTCATGTACTTTTTATATCTAGCTTGCTAGGAAATCCACCCACCTACCCAACTAATCAACCATTTCTTTGAGTATTTTAGTATCTTTAGGTCATCCCTCCCAAGATCAAGGGAAGTATCTACAACCATTTGGATTATGGAGTGCAAACCAAATCTAGGTTCTACTAACCTTACCCTTCTTTCAAGTTTTACTCTTTCTTCTTCTTAAATAAAGCAAAATTTTAGTGAAATAGATGGTAATGGTAAGGTGTGTTCAAGGAAATTAATGAAAGGTCTTCATTTAAGAAGTTATTTTTCCTTTTATATTCATGCCCTTGGGATGGATTTAGATACTAAATTAGGACTAAACACGTGGACCTCCAATTAGATGTTATCCTTGAGGCCACTTAAAAATAGACTAGTCAAAATTTTCTCAGTGATGCCTACCACATGTAAGGGGATATTTTGAAAATAATGAATATAATACTGTAAAGTTCTTGTTTAGCATAGTTTGGCTAGCTGACTGAAGTAGTTTTCTGAGACATTATTTCCATATTGGAACTATAGCTCTTCACAAAATATAAACCATGAAATTGAGAGACCCTTTTTTTTATTTTGAGTACATAACCATCAATACCAAATGAAATGCTTAGGTTCTAGATACATAGATACCATGACCACCTTTTATGAGCATGGATTCTGATGTATATCAAATAAATTCTCAATTGAGTGATCCATGTGAGTGGATCATTACCACCAAACTTGTGCAAGTCCGCTTTTGGTAACATCAATTTTTAACAAAGATTGGCATTGTGATTGCTTGGAGTTGGAGAACCAAACTAGAGTGGTGGAGGGTTATTTTGCATTAGCTGAGTTACAAGTTATATATTAAAATTGATCCCATAAACCATTTAGGTCCCCTCTTAGCCCCATGATGTCCCCTTTAAATACGTCTAGATCATCTTTTTGAACCATTCCATGTAACTATAACTTAAGTTATTGAACCACATCTAAAATACATAGATCAAAAGTACCATACTCCATGTCATCCTTATGAGTAGTTTGAGGAGTTTCTTTCCCTTTCTAATGTCCATGAGCATTAGGACCAACCATGCACAAAAATTAAGAGGGTTTCAATCCTAAAAATAAGTGTAGTGGTAGATGAGACCTTTGTGATCACCTCACTAAGATGAATCCAATAATTGCTAATGTACACAAAGGTGGAATTTTTTAGCTTGAAAAATTGTACTAATAGGATATGCCACTATAATTATCTTGTAGAGATGAATCTAATGATTGATAATTTGTAAAAATTTAAAATAATTCTAGAATTTTAATTTCTTTTAATTTTTTTCCTTTTTGTAAAAAAATCAACAAACAAAACTATGGTGATGAAAAAATTCAATTCTTCTTGGATCTCAAGTTATGTTTTTTTTGACCTTCTAGTGCTCAAGATGTTAGATATGAAAAAATTACACTACATAAAATTTCCCAATTCAAAGCTATGATACCACTTATAATGAAATTAATTAGATTATTTTCAATAATAGGATAATATATAGAATACATAGATCCATAATAGTAATTAGCTAAATAGCAGAATCTTTGAATATTATGACTGAGCCACTTTGAGGGGCAACCTAAAAAACAATGCAATAAGAACATAATTCAAAATATGATGATAAAATTATAACCACTACCTCATATATATACTCTACTTGGCCATTTTTACTCCATAATCCCACCATACTAATAATATTGAGAAATGTAACAAGATAATATGAAAGTTTGTAAGCCACAAGTCAACCACACATATCCCTAGATGCACAATAGTCTAAGTGTGTATAAATAAATTATACCTCCAAATATGATGGAGTATAGTTTGAGGAATATAATTATCCTTAAATCTAATAACATAGTTTTGAATGGATTCATTCTTATTTTGTGTTAATACTTGTAAAATTTCTAATGGTAACTTAGGTAATGTATATCAATGAAAATGGGATAAGAAAACATCTTCAAGTTTTTTTATTGTGGATAAAGAACCTTTAAGGAGGCTATAAAACCAATCAATACCCTCTTTATATAAACTTTGATGGAAAGCCTTTAATAGTAAACATCCATCTTTAGCCTAATGTTCAAAATAATGTATATATTATTTCAAATGAGTAACAATATCTCTTTGAACATTGAAGGAGGATAATTTAGGCATGATAAAGTTAGAAGGGTAAGGTAATTCAAAAACATCTCAAGTAAGAGGTTGTTCCTCTAACATATTCTCCTTAAAGGTAGATGAATTCAAAGAGACTTGTGACTTAAAGGTATGCACTTATTGTTGAAGGTCTTCTATAGTAGTTATGATAGATATCATATCACAAAAAATGTTGAATATTTGCTTAGAGGTTTTAAAATACCATTCATATGAATCATATCAATGATATAAATTTTACAACCCTCTAAAATAGTAGCATCACATGGTTTTGAAAAATTAGGTAAATATATGTATTAATGAATAGCACAAAGGTTGATATCATTATTATGGCAAGGTGATATATTAATTGAAGCTTCATGACATATAGTAGGAGAAGGATACATAATTTTTCTTGTAAATAAATCTTCCATTATAGTATAAAATTCAAAGGAAGGAGGATAGGAAACATTTTATACTTCATTTAAAATATTAAAACAGGGAAAGATGCAAATTATACTTTCATTTTTGATTTCTAAAGAAGGGAGAGAGAATACAACACAACTTTTGACATTCTTTGATTTATATTATTTGAAATTTTCAAGGGATTAATCGAATGTACTTATAAATTTAGTTATATATTTAAATGATGCATCTTGAATAATAGGTTTCTTAAGATTTTCACATATGTTTGTGTTTTTTTCATTCAAGTGAGAGAGGAGAGGAAGTAACACATGCATCTTGATCAGTGCCATTTAGAGAAAATATTTACATCATTTGAATGTATGCATGTAACATTTTCATTTACAACACGATGAATAATAACTTCTTGCCTATAAATTGTATTATCCTTATTAAATACACTAAAAAAATGTATCTTTTTCAACTTTTTAGACCTTTCATCATTGAAATTCAAGGAAATATGATAATTAATCTCCACATACCCAAAAGGAACATTATCACACTCATAACCATATGAAATAATGTTGTGATCATTAACAAGTTCATTTATACTTGAATTTTCATTATAGTTCTTTCATTATCATAGTTATAATCAAAATAATAGGTTTTAGCCTATTTTTTATATGCATAAGATATTCATATGCAATACATTGATCATCAAGAACATTGAACAAACTATCAAAGAGATGAGTCTTGGAATGGCTTATAATAAAAGACTCCATAAGGACTTTAACTTTTAACCCAATGTAAAAGAAAGAAAATATGATGCCTAGAATAATAATATAAGTAATAATTATTTAATATATTCCCATGAAATAAATCATATCTAAAAAATAAAAATTTGAAACAAATTTTTGAAGAAGGAGAAAGACCCTAATATTCAAACTAGGGTTTTGTTCAACAAATAGAGGATGGGTTCACCAAAATTTTTTAATGATATTTGTATTTTATAAAAAAAACACTTAATAAAATAAAAATATTCAAATGCAATATGATAATATTCAAATTTGAGTGATATCTACCAAACTATATAAAATTGCCTATTTACATATATACAATAAATATAGTAAGTGATGGAAATTTGGCCTCCCAAGGCCAAATGGCAACCCTTATAAATAATTTTTTTTCATGGAACTCATATAAGCCTCTATATGGTGGTCTCCTAAGTCATGATGTCCCATAATTACTTATTGAATTCATTCAAACACTCCTAGAGGTGTCATAGAGTCTACTTGTAATCATCATATGTTTTAAATGTCTTTAGACCTTAGGTGATATGATTGATCATCATAATGTTCATTAAATATAAAATGAAGAGGGGTGAGTCTTAATGTCTCATAATTTTCATGAGTAGGTTTGGATGTCTTTAATAATGAATTGAAGTTGTCTTATGATCTAGACTATCTTAATGAAGATAGTTGAAGAAGATAGCTGATGACTCACCATGGGCTTCTCTAATATATTCAATATATGAAAGTGGTGGACTATAATCCTTAAATAGGTGATAAAGAGACATAAAATTATATTTTGAACCTTTAATAAAGCTATGAGGTATTCTTTGTGATATTCATTAGCATTTTTTCTTATGAGGCTATGTGTATACTATCTAAAAGAAAGTTTTGGTCTTGAAAGGACAAATTATTGACCTCATAAGGCTTTAAAGTATGTCTGACTTCTTTAAATCACCTCCCATGGTCTTTATATTGCATATTCAAATGGTTCATGCTTTGAAAATGTCTCTTCTATGAGATTAGAAGGTAATTTTACCATTAAATTGACTCACACGTGTGAAAATGACTACATTTTTGCTCTTTAAGATGTGTTTATTACTTTGAGATGCCTTTTGACCTATATTTTCTTTCATGTTTTCCTAAAATGGTGGTTTGAAGCTAAAAAAAGGAGGAAATCAAGGATAATCGATAAGTTTCAACAATGTTTTTTAGGTGGTATGGATTCATACTATATGGATTTGCTCAAAAAGAGTCATGAAGATGAAAAAAGGGTTTGTTAGAGACACATGATGAAGATATTAGGATGTTTGAGGACTTAATAAGCCAAAAACTAGTGGGTTTTCTCTACTTAGTTCATTAACAAGCATGAAGAGCACTTTAATTTTGTGCTCAGTTCATACAATAAAGAGAGAAAGGAGATTTAGGCTATTGACTAGAGAAACTAGACTTTATGACCTTTCATTCATAGGTATTGGTTGTTGGTTTAGTTTTCTCAACTTTATGAACAAAGGATAAGAACTTAAGGGTTTTGATCACTATGCACATCTACATAATGCAAGATAAGTTTTACAATTTTGTGTATTTTTTGATTGTTTTGACCTAACTAGTGCTTGTTCATTATTCTTAAGATCTTGAAGAGACTTTTCATGGCTTCCCCAACATTTTTATCCACATGTGTGAGTGTATAGAGTTGAATAAGTCATAAACTACCAAATCTATATTCTGTAGGTAGTTTGAAGGACAATGTATGGTTCATGATGGATCTAAGGATATCAAGACTCATTAAGACTTTGTTTGTAGTGTTTTATTTGCAGTGTTTCATTCATAGAAAGTGCCCTTCTTTCAAGTTTTTAAAAGTTTCCTCAAGGTCTCATAGCCTAAAAACCATCAATTTGACCTTAATACCCTCAGTCTCATTTAGCATATGTTAAGGTAACTTATCATATGTTAAGGTAGTTTGGAATATCTTAGGTTTCTATTTTAATAGTGTATGCTAGTTCAAAGATCTCAAAAATGATATATATTGTTAAGGTATATGATTATTCTCACCTAGAATATTTCAAAACTATCTTGATAGTGGAAACATGTTTCATTTCATTTCCTCATGTTTCATTCCATCTTCACAGTCTTTGTTGTTGTCATTTACCATTGTATAAGCTTATCACTCCATCTTCATTCTTCCATATATCCTATTATCATCATATCAATTCTACCTATCCACATTCACATCATGGGTCCACTATTTTATATTAATCAAGGGTGTTAGGAGTCATTATGGCCATGAATATATATTATGCAGCCTTGAACACTACTAAAGAGATGGATCATCACCTACAACCATAGATGGAAAACATAGGCAGACTGATTATACCAAGTAAGTTTCCTTTGTATAAGGTTTAGAAAGGATATAAATAGAGTTTTGAATGATGTATCCAAATTAAAAATGGTACTCATTATGGATCAAAATATATCACCTACAATCATGAATAATGAAACTATATTCAAGAATGAAAACAACACAATCACATGCTGACAAAGTATGAGATAAGATAACTTAAGTGAGCTAACAATCATAGGTTTGTCATATACTCAGTGGATCCATGGAGGAGTGACCATAGTGTCTTAGAACTGATAGTCATAAGAATAACTAAGCCAAATGTGAATTAATAAAGTCCTAAAATCTGGATTCACACTTAATCTTCACTTACAGTCTGTATAAGTCAACCATGTTCACCTACAGGCTAATTGAAAAAACACATATAGTCATGAAGTGTAATAATGTCTTGAGGCATATAAGTCATTAAAGGAATAAGAAAATGAGACAATGTAAATGGTTTTAAGATAAAATATTGGAGAGGTTCAAGGATCCATCAGAGTCTCCTAATTAACTTATGAAGTAAAAAGAGACATATAGGCTATGGCCTATAGGTCATCATTGTAAACTTAGGACCATTATCTTAGAATTCAAGAAAGAACCTAAGACATAGAGATTTAATCCCATGGAAGGTGTGATATGAAGAAGACATACCCTCTAAACTTTGGAGTGAGTTCCTTATGGTTTGGTTATATTTAGACATGAAGGTCAAATGAAAAGATTAAGATTTTAAACTTCTACATATAGTCAATTCCTCTAACAACACCCGCAAGCCTTTTGAGAGACTTTTCTAGTCTTAATCATAAAGGAAAAGTAGAGAATTTTTGGAAGGTTATAAGTACATATTGAGATAAAAATTATTTAAAATGGTTAAGGATATTTGGGATGTTAGTGATATCTTAATAGACCTAAAGGATGTAGTAAATGTGCGTGTACAGCCAGTCGTAAGACACATAGTCAAACACATATAGATAGTTTTAGAGGAATCTATGGTTTTGAAGTCTCTAAAGATGTATTAAAGATATAAAAATTATTATAGATGATCATTATAGGTAATTTAATATGTTTATGATATTATAAAGGTTAGACAGTTGTTGAGACATTAATTATTCTATCTTAGAGCTCTTGTAGTCTGTTTATAGTCATTAATGAGACCAATCGAACAAATTAAAGGTTTGAGGACAAGGTAGATAGATTAGAAATCAAAAGGGGTTTTAGGTAATAAGAGGTGAATTTAAAATATTCAAATAAGGGTCTCTTATTAGTTCTGATAAGGATATCTCAGTATTTGCAGTCCTTAGGAGTATTGAAAGCCTAATAAACCTACATAGGCCTATTAGGCCTATACAGACCTAAATAGGCCTATGTCTAAACTAAAGGCATTTTGATTATTTTAAGGATTGGTTAAGAGCTAAATGAATAATTAATGTTTATAATAAACTAAGATGAATTAGGAAAATCACCAAACTTAGTCACTAAGGGTTAGGAAGCTATGATTGCTTGTAAACCCTAAGCAAGGGAGATGAGGTGTACAGAGAATAGTTTAATATAAAACCTATTATAAGGGATATTTTAAGGCCTTTGAAATATATTTTATGAATTATAATCCCATAAAATGGTGGAAAGAATATAAAACTACTTAGTTTTTTCACAATAGCCCAAACACTTAGACTTAACACTCTTGACAGTGCCACCTATAGGAAACCATATGAGATAGTGAAGGTAGTGTTAGAGTTTAAACATATGAGGGAAAGTATAGGGAATTAAAAAAACTATAAAATATGATATGATGGAGTTTGATACCATTAGTGAATTCCTATAGGTAGGTTAAATCCTGAGAGATAGTCTAAAGCCATTAGGCCTAAGACATGCTTTAGGCCTTAAACTCCACTATTGCATTAAAGCATGTTTAAATCCTTATGAGTAGAGATGAATTAATAAAGAGGTGGATAAATATGATTCTTGTCCTAATTAAAATTTTAAAGTATATAAAATCAATAGGAAGGTCAAATTGGGTCTCAATAACTATATCAAATTCCATAATGTACATAATCAACTCAAGTTTCTTGTTTCAAATGCTTAGATATCTCACCATAGAGGGATTCAAGGAAAATTATCTAAGTGAGAATTAAGGACCACTATATAATTTAAATCTATAGTATAGGGAGTTAGTTTTATGGGATCAGCCTTATGAATCATTGCTAAGACTTATAACATGTCTAGAATGCTTGTAGAAGACTACAAGCACACTTCGCTACATTCATATCTTAACACACCTTTTACATGGGAACTGATGATACTCAAGATATTTGAAGGGGTATATTGAATAAATATTCATAACAATAAGTTTTGGTTTGAAGGTCTATACTTTATGAACCATCATTAAGATGGTGGACCTCCAAAACCCTCCTTAAACCTTACAACATACCAGTCTTAAGAAAACTAAAGATTTTGACAACCAAACCCTCATGAATGACCTAATAAACACTTGAATCATAAATTAAAATTAGAGACAGTCATGATCATGGTACTTTACTGTATGGATGGTGTACATACCTATCATAAAATAATCATTTTTAGGAAAAAGAGTAGAAAAAGAGGTACAAGGTAGTTTAAGAAGATGAAAATCATTAGAAGAGGAATTTTGAAACTTGTTTCACCTTATTAAGACATTATATGTCTAATAATATACTTGGGAAATGCCTCTATGAGTCTCTTCTAATAAGCCAGTCTACAGGTGTGAAGGATAAGGTGACTTAGTCACCTAGTTTGATAAGTTTAAAAGTATGAAATACTCAAGGAGACCTATGTTATGAAATTATAATTAGTTTTATACCTAAATAAAACTTTTTAATAGGTTTTAAAGGTTTCATATAGGCTTTCATGTCCATCAGATGCAAACAACTAGGCCATTAGGCCTAATTGGCCTAGTAGACCTAATTGATCAACAAAAATAAGTTAAAGAATGGTGTAGGGAGACTATTGAGGGAGTTAATACAAAGAAATTACACCATATAACTAATTATTTTAAGGATTTAAGTGTAATTTCAATGGTCATAATGGTGTATGAAATCAGTTTCATGACTTCTTCAAATTACTCAAAAGGAGGATGGCTACTATATGTTATATAATGGCATAGTTATACCCCATTAATGTTTAAAATACCAAAAGGATAAGGTATTTTACCAAACAAGGGAATATATATGAATTGAAGGAGGTTGAATGAGTCAACCACATCCTCCACTACCCCACCTCAATGCATAAGGAGTCATCAAGAGCATCAATGCATGGAGAGAATCATTTGGGAGGCTAATATTTGTAATTAATGTAACTATAATCATGAATTTATTATGGTAATTTATGACATTTTACTCTCACCTCCATGCCACTCTCCTTCTTCTCTCCCCATTCTGCTATATATTTAGGCAAAAAGGCCTTAATTTGGAATCCTTATCTTGGGCATGAGGAAACTCTACCAAGATTAAACTTTATAGCCTCTTAAGATAATGAAAATAAATATTTTTAGACTTATATATATAGGTTTAGTTGTTTTTGTTATTTTTATTTTCACATGTGGTAGTTTTCTCCCTTGGCAAGATCTAAACTCACCTAGTTACTAGTATAGCATCTTATGCATGTCATATATAGTGTTTGAATGTTAATTAACTAAGCTTAGAGTGGAGATATTCATTGGTTAGTGCCTTGAATTAGGCCTTACATCATTACCCTCATGTCTTTATCACTTACTAAAACCTTTACATGAAACACTTTTGCATAGGAGTCCTTGGAGTTGGAAGATTTAATCATTTACATTTCTTATTAGTGTTTGTTTAATTCTAAATCAAGTGGATGAATGTTTACATTGGTGAATCATCATAACTTTTATTAAGTTTATTTTATATAATTTCTATCCATTTTCACCCCAACATTAGTAGGTTTTAGTAAACTGAGCCAAATAGATGCACTAGGCGAGCTAACCCCATAATCTAGAGGTTTAGTGTAGTTATAAGGTCACTCATAGCCTTTAGGCCATTCCCATGTTAGTCCAAGTTTGAAGAATAATTGAATACTCTCCTTCATAGGATAATATTTATAACATGTCTAATGGGACAAGATTCAACCATTAAAGCCTTCATAGTAGTACTTTATAGTCATCTTAAGCATCATCAAACACTTGGGAAAGGATTTGCAATCATATTTCATAGTGGAAGTCATCACAAGGTCATCATCTCAAAGGTATGAGCAGTTCTTGTTCATACGTTCACTGATTTTCATATGCATTGTGATGAATGATGGCTACATATGGGACGTAATTCTATTACATACCTCCTTATCAACATCCCTATGACTCATATCAACCTTATTATGAAACATACCAATCCTACATTCACCCTAATAAATAATATGAGAGCCCTTATTATGACTATGATCATTTTTAATACCAAAGACACCACTCTAGTCCTCCTTGTGAACCTCATCCACCTCCTTGGTAACTTGCTTATCAACCTAATCTGCCATGAAAACCTTATGATGTTCCTGATCAGCTCAACCAAGTTTTAGGACATTCTATATCAAGCTTTAAATAGACCTTTTTTGGCTATGAAAAACACATGGTGAGCATTGACACCTTGAAAAGTTATGGATAGGAAATCCCTAGGCATGAGATTGAGAACATGAGGAATTCATTACAACAAGATAAAGAAGAGTGGGAATTTTTCAAAAGACAAGGTCATCCAAAGGTTAGTGGTGACATGCTTGACATAGGTGGTTTAATTTCAAGCATTAAAGAGAATTTGATAGTCCATGAGAGAAAACAAGTCTAATCCTACCGGTAACATGTTCCCTCCATTCCACATTAGTCTTCCACTGAACTTCCTTTGCCCTCTAAAGAGTGTCAAAACAATGTGTGTCACAACCTTGAAATTTCTTTATAATCCTTGCCAATGTTTCCTACTTGGAGGTCTATCCAAGAGAAAGTTTAAAGGGAAAGAGAAGTGTACCTTGAGAAGGTTGAGTTACATGTTTCATAATATATTATGTAAGGGCTTTCATATTTTGATCAACAAGAAGAAATATCCAATGAGATGGTGCTTGACTTTGAGCCTCACCTTTCTAAATAAGTTGAGCTTGTAAACCAACTCCTATATTAGTAGGTGGTAACTAAAAAGTAATCCCATCCTAGTAGGAGGTTCCTCCATTCAATCTAAGGCTATAATAAGGGAAAAATAGGATGTTCCTACATCCAAGTTTATAACTTGGAAAAAAATATAAGAGTCAAGGGAGAGAGAAGAATAGTCAAGTACAAGCCAAGGTGTTGAAGTCAAGGACAAATCAAAAAAGTATTCAGCCCCCACCCCTACCTCCTTAATATCCCAAGGCCTTCATATTATGTAATTCTATTCAAGATAAAATTTAGTAGAAAGAGGAAGTGAGGGTTGTTAAATATGAACTACTGAGTAAGGAGAAAGAAGCATTCATGACAACACCATTGGATTTAACTCATCTTATTAAGATATTTTAAGGATTCACCATGCCAATACTTGAGAAGGATCCTCTCCTTTATAAGATAAATTAAGAAGAAATATATAAGGTGATATATCATGAGACTGAGTTGAGTGAGAAATAAGAGGAAATCATCATTGAGACACCCCTTGGCAAGGATAGGTGTGAATCAGTCTCTCAAAATAAAAAAGAGGAAGACACTCTAATTTTATAAGAATAAGATGGTTCCAAATAAATCCTTCATCACATGGTAGCTACCCTTAATCATGATATTTCATATGATTTTATAGTAGTGGTAGAAGATAAGAGTAGACCAGTCAATGAAGATAAGGGATAAGGTGACTTTGAGAGCATGCTAAATCATCAAGTTACTATTAGGGATGAATAAATTTCTAATGACTAATCAAAGATAGTAGATAATGATTTTTATCCCTATGATCATAGCCAATAAGGTGTCATTTTAAAATATGATGTGCTTATTCTTGAATATTTTACTATTCAGGTTGAAAAAAGCATAATCACACTTGAACTAGATGAGAACCAATCCATGGACTTGTTTGAAATCATCAACTCAAGATTCTCTTTAATTTAAGGTGATTCAATTAAGAATGAGAGAAGTAGTTACATCAAGAAATAAGGAGTCATCCCTCTAAGAACACCATTCTAAGAAGATACCTTATTAGGAGATGACTTGTTTGAGCTTTTCAAGTAAGGTTATCAACTCCTCACTCCATATTAAGATGTTTCTCTACTCTTGGAAGGTGGAATTGAAATCAAATCGAATCAAGAAGTCATGACAAAAATTTTACCTCTCTTAGAAGTCAACCTTAAAATCCATAACATAAGGACAATCTCAAATTGTCTAACATGATCAAGACCAACTCATGATTGAGCCAAAATGTTAGGGTGTGGAGCTTAAAAGCTTCAACAAGGAGCACAGTTATTGGTTTCAGGTCTACATAGACACCGGCATCAGTCAGGAGTGACCGACGTCGGTCACAGGCAGTTGCAGAGATGCCGACGTCGGCAGAGGATCGACCGACGATGGTCACAGGCGAACAGGCAGGAGCCGACGTCAGTTACCTACGTGTCTAGAAAGCAATTTCTGAGGATAGAAGCGAGTGTTTGCATGATGAGTTTGAGTTGTAGTCTCAAGCTCGTGTCTCTATTATTAGCATTACTATTTTTAGAGCCCTTGTTTAAGTGGTTTAACTATTTGTTGGAAGTACATGCTCAAGTCTCCTAATTCTATATGAAGAATTAGATCTTCCTAGCTTTGTAGTTGAATTGTAGAAGAATTCATTGTGTGTGAAGAACAGTACATAATTGAATCAA
This sequence comes from Torreya grandis, assembly GCA_037957365.1. Taxonomy (NCBI): domain Eukaryota; kingdom Viridiplantae; phylum Streptophyta; class Pinopsida; order Cupressales; family Taxaceae; genus Torreya; species Torreya grandis. Next base: position 2,752,798 of record JARHVA010000289.1, read on the forward strand.
TCCAGGTTTGTTGGAATTGGTTGTTCTTGAGAGAGATTGCTCTTGAGGAATAGAGATCTAGTGAGATATCTATACATCTAGGAGAGGTGTGGAAGAACGTAGTTTCTTCATTTGTATTCCTATTGTAAAGAGTTTATTAATACAAGTTTTCAGGGTGTTTTCTTATATCTCTTGTTCTTGCCATTTATCATTCTAGTTACTTGTCTATCTAATTTAATTTCGTGTTTATTGCTGTCACAATTGTAATCTATTATTGGTTTGATCCCCCAACAAGTGGTATCAGAGCCTTGGTTACAGGTTCAGAGCTTGATAATTGGTATCAAAGTTCAGGTTCACTAACAGGTGGTTCAGATCTGTGTAGTGTGTATTGATTACAGGTTCTCACAGAGGTTTCTACAGAGATTTCTATTTGAGTGGGAGAAGCAATGGTAGATGAAAGTAAGCTTAGAATGGAAAAGTTCAATGGCAAAAATTACCAACATTGGAGAATGCAGATAGAGGACTATCTGTATCAGAAAGATCTCTACTTACCGTTAGGTGGGGTTGCAAAGAAGCCCAAAGACATGGAGGATGAAGAATGGGAAGTTCTTGACAGAAAACCTCTGGGGTCTATAAGACTAAGTCTAGCATCCATTGTGATATCTAATTTATCACAGGCAAAGTCTACAGTAGAGTTGATGACTACGTTAGCGAATTTGTACAAAAAACCCTCTGCTTCCAATAAGGTATATCTTATGAAGCAGTTATTTAATTTGCATATGAATGAAGGTGGATCTGTTTCTACTCATCTAAATGATTTCAATGGTATTGTGAATCAATTAAGTTCAGTGAATATAGTGTTTGATGATGAGATAAAAGCTCTTTTGATATTATGTTCTTTGCCTGAAAGCTGGCATGGCTTAGTAATGGCAGTAAGTAATACTGCATCTGCATCAAATATTTTGAAAGTAGAGGATGTTGTTAGTGTTATCTTGAATGAGGAAATACGTAGGAAAAGCATAGAAGAGGCATCTGGGAATGCTTTAAGTTTTGAGAGCAGGGGAAGGCAGAAGGAGAAGAGCAAGAAAGGCAGAGCAAGATCCAAATCAAAGGGGAAAGGCAGATCTAAATCCAGAAATGGCAGGAAGCCACAATGCTGGAATTGTGGAAAGATGGGGCACATAAGTAGAGATTGTTGGTCAAAGCCCAAGGAGGACAACCAGCACGAAGGAAAGGAAGAAGCCAAGATTGCAGGTATTGCACAGGATGCTTTAATTTTCTCTCTGCATAATAATATAGAATCTTGGGTATTAGATTCTGGTGCATCTTTTCATGCTACTCCTAACAGGGAATATTTCAGTGACTATATCCATGGAGATTTTGGAATAGTGTATCTAGGGGATGATGAGCCCTATAAAATAATTGGCAAAGGTAAAGTGCAGCTGAAGATGCAGAATAGCAACACATGGGTGTTGAGAGACGTGATGCATGTTCCTAGCTTGAAGAGAAATTTGATTTCTGCAGGAAAGTTAGGGGATGAGGGTTGTACTGTAACTCTCACAGTAGAATCTTGGAAAGTGACCAAGGGTGCACTTGTTATGGCCAGAGGTAAGAGAGAAGGTACTCTCTATTTGTGTAATTGTGTTACTAACAAATCTCCTTTTGTATTATCTACTTCAGATGTGGATGCTAAATTGTGGCACTCAAGGCTTGGCCACATGAGTGAGAAGGGGATGTCAATTCTTAAGTCTAAAGGTATGCTTTTAGATTTAAAAGGCATAGATTTAGAGTTTTGTGAGCACTGTGTATTTGGAAAACAGAAAAGGGTTAGTTTTCTCAAAACTGGGTCTACTAAGAAGAGGCATAAGTTGGAGCTTGTTCACACAGACGTGTGGGGACCGGCTCAAGTTGCTTCCATTGGAGGATCACAGTACTATGTATCTTTCATAGATGATGCTACAAGGAAGGTATGGATCTATTGTTTTAGAAAGAAATCTGATGTATTTGATACTTTTAAAGTTTGGAAAGCTATGGTTGAGAATGAAATAGGTAAAAGATTAAAGTGCTTGAGATCAGACAATGGAAGTGAGTTCTGCAGTCATAAGTTCAGAGATTATTGTTACATGCATGGAATCCATAGGCAAAGGATGGTTCCAAGGACACCTCAGCAGAATGGTATTGCTGAAAGGATGAACAGGACAATAATGGAGCGTGCAAGATGTATGAGATTGCATGCTGGTTTGCCCTTACAGTTTTGGGCACATGCTGTTGACACTGCAGTGTACCTGATTAATAGAGGACCCTCTACAGCTCTGGATGGTGGAATTCTAGAAGAGGCATGGATAGGTAAAAAGGTTGATCTCTCATATCTCAAAGTTTTTGGTTGTGAAGCCTTTGTGCATATAGATAAAGAAAATAGAAAGAAGCTTGATGCTAAGTCTATGAGATGCACGTTTATTGGCTATGGCTCAGATGATTTTGGTTATAGATTATGGAATCTAGAAACTAACAAGGTAATTAGGAGCTGTGATGTTGTTTTCAATGAAAGAGTGATGTATTGTGATCAGCTAAGGAAGTTGAATCAATCTGAGCAGAGCAATGGTGAATTGGATGAGGTAAAATTCCAAGATGAGCTCGCGGGAAAAAGAAATAATCACTTACAGGAAAACACAGAGACCGACGTCGGCAGGTTAGGAACCGGCATCGGCAGGACAAAAATCAGTGTCGGCCATACAGAGACCGACGTCGACAGGACAGGCACCGAGGTTGGTTAGACAGAACCGACGTCAGCCAGTAACAAGTCTGGAGGTGACCGAGGTCGGTCACTGTCAGAGAATTTGGGTGGACAGCGTGTTGTGGATGAGTCTCAAACACCCATCAGGAGGTTAGAAAGGGTGAGTAAGCCTTCGATTAGATATTCTCCTTCTTTATTTTATTTATTGCTAACTGATGTTGGAGAACTAGAGAGTTTTGAAGAAGCAATACAGGTGGAGTCCAAGAGTGAGTGGGAGCGTGGCATGGTTGAGGAGATGGAGTCCTTAAGAGAGAACCAAACATGGGATTTGGTTGAATTGCCAGCAGGTAAGAGGACACCGAAGAATAGATGGACCTACACGTTGAAAGAAGGTGAGAATGGACAGATGCGATATAAGGCCAGATTAGTGGTAAAAGGATTTGCACAAAAGCTAGGTATTGACTTTGGTGAGATTTTTTCTCCTGTTGTTAAGATGACTTCTATAAGTGTTGTATTGTCTTTGGTTGCTTTTGAGGATTTGCATCTTGAGCAGCTAGATGTTAAGACAACATTTCTTCATGGAGATTTGGATGAGGAAATATATATGGAACAGCCAGAAGGATTCGAGGTCAAGGGTAAGGAGAAGTTTGTGTGCAGGTTGAAGAAAAGCTTGTATGGCCTCAAGCAGGCTCCTAGGCAATGGTACTTAAAATTTGATAGGTTTATGACTGAGCATGGCTACAGTAGGTGTCAATCAGACCATTGTGTATATTTCAAGAGATTTGATAACGGTAGATATATTATTCTATTGTTGTATGTAGATGACATGCTGGTTGCAGGATCACATATGCAGGATATCTCAGAGCTTAAGGTGAAGTTAGCTCAAATGTTTGCTATGAAGGATTTGGGAGTAGCGAAGAAAATCCTTGGTATGAGCATAAAGAAAGACAGGAAAAATCATAGGTTGATATTGTCTCAAGAAGATTATGTGGACAAGGTGTTGAAACGGTTCAATATGCAGGATGCTAAACCGATAAGCACACCTTTGGCTGGACATTTTAAGTTAAGTAAAGAACAATGTCCTAATTCATATGATGAGGTAGAGTACATGAGTAAGGTTCCATATTCTTCCGCAGTAGAAAGTTTGATGTATGCAATGGTGTGTACTAGACCAGATATTGCCCAAGCAGTGGGAGTGGTAAGTAAGTATATGGCCAATCCAGGTAAGGAACATTGGAAAGCAGTTCAATGGATCCTTAGATATTTGAGAGGAACCAACAGTAAGCACTTGTGCTATGGAGGTTCAGATACTTCTCTACATGGCTATGTAGATTCAGATATGGCAGGTAATTTGGATGGTAGGAGGAGCACTACAGGTTATGTTTTTACTGTAGGTGGAACAGCGGTTAGTTGGATATCTAAGTTGCAGAAGGTTGTTGCCTTGTCAACTACAGAAGCTGAGTATATTGCAGCTACAGAGGCTAGCAAGGAGATGATATGGATGACACGGTTCATGGATGAGCTTGGTAGAGAGCATGAGAGTTGCAGATTGTATAGTGACAGTCAGAGTGCAATCCATTTGGCCAAGAATTTGGCCTTTCATTCAAGAACAAAGCACATACAGCTAAGGTACCATTTCATACGGCAGGTATTGGAAGATGGGGAGTTGAAGCTAGAGAAAATCCATACAAATAAGAATTCGGCTGATATGTTAACCAAGCCAGTTACAAAGGAGAAGTTGAACTTGCATTCAACTTCTATTGGTCTTCATGATTGAGTTGAAGATGGAAGAGCTAGAAGATGTTGCTGTACAGGTACTGGTGCAGTTGTTTATCTCCAAGTGGGAGATTGTTAGGGTGTGGAGCTTAAAAGCTTCACCAAGGAGCACAGTTATTGGTTTCGGGTCTACACAGACACCGGTGTCGGTCAGGAGTGATCGACATCAGTCACAGGCAATTGCAGAGACGCCGATGTCGTCAGAGGATCGGCCGACGACGGTCACAGGCGAAGAGGCAGGAACCGACGTCGGTTACTTGCGTGTCTAGAAAGCAATTTTTGAGGATAGAAGCGAGTGTTTGCATGATGAGTTTGAGTTGTAGTCTCAAGCTCGCGTCTCTATTATTAGCATTACTATTTTTAGAGCCCTTGTTTAAGTGGTTTAACTATTTTTTGGAAGTACATGCTCAAGTCTCCTAATTCTATATGAAGAATTAGATCTTCCTAGCTTTGTAGTTGAATTGTAGAAGAATTCATTGTGTGTGAAGAACAGTACAGAATTGAATCAATACAAGTCTGTTGGAATTGGTTGTTCTTGAGAGAGATAGCTCTTGAGGAATAGAGATCTAGTGAGAGATCTATACATCTAGGAGAGGTGTGGAAGAACGTAGTTTCTTCATTTGTATTCCTATTGTAAAGAGTTTATTAATACAAGTTTTCAGGGTGTTTTCTTGTATCTCTTGTTCTTTCCATTTATCATTCTAGTTACTTGTCTATCTGATTTAATTCCGCGTTTATTGCTGTCACAATTGTAATCTATTGTTGGTTTGATCCCCCAACACAAAATTGACATTGTTGATGTAAAGAAGGGAAATTTGGAGCATTTATGATTTGGTGTTGGATTCATATATAAAACCCATGTATCTAGATATGGAATAAGAATGTCTAGTTTCTCCTTAAGAGGCCATTAACATGTCAATAACTTCAACTACAAGTGGAGTCTTCATATAATGGACAATGTTTAGTTAGACTCAAATCAAGATGTGGTAATCAGACTTCATAGTGCCATAATGGTCAATCAAGTTTTCCATTTGATCATGGAGGAAAGATTTGATGTCATGTTAGTTATTTTAGTTTATTTTATTTTGTTTCAATAAGTGGTCAACACAAGTGGTCTACTGTATTATTATTTTCATTGTCTTATCTTGTTATTTTTCTTAGGTTAGGTGTGCTTCTTAGTTAGGTGTGTTTCTTTCATTATTTCTGTTGAGTCTTATTGTTTTCTACAACCATAAAGGTGTCATAAGTGATAATTATTTGGTAGTATAAGAGGGTATTTATCAAAACCATGTTGTCATGTTTGAAAACTATCTTTATCATGAAAAAGTTAGTGGGTTCCCTTGACCAACAGGCTGGGCAATCTTTGTGAGTTACCAAAAATGTTGGAAATTTGGCCTCCCAAGCCCAAATTCTAACCCCTATAACTATTTTTTTTCATGGAACTCATATAAGCATATACATAGTGGTCTCCCAGGTCATGATGTCCCCTAATTTCTTTTTGAAGTCATTCAAACACTCATAGAGGTGTCATAGAGTTTGCTTGTAATCATCATATGTCCCATATGTCTTTGGCCCTTAGGTGATGTGCTTGACCATCATAATGTTAATTGAATTTAAAGTGAAGGGGGTATGTCTTAATGTATCATGATGGTCATGAGTAGGTTTTTATGTCTATAATAATGGATTAAAGTGGTCTTATGATCTAAAGTACCTTAATAAAGATAACTAAAGATGCCAGTTGATGACTCACCATGGGATTCTCTAATAAATTTAATATATGAAAAGTGGTGGACTATAAGACTTGAAAAGGCAATAAAAATACATTGAATTCTATTTCAAACCTTTAACAAAAATGTAAGGTATTATTTTGTGATATTCAGTAGCATTTTTCTTATGAGGCTATGTGTATACTATCTAAAAGAAGTTTTTGGTCTTGAAAGGAGAAATTATTGACATGATAAGGTTTTAAATAATAACTAACATATTTAAATAACCCACCATGGTCCTTATATTACTTATTCAAATGGTTCATACTTTGAAAATGTTTCTTCTATAAGCCTAGAAGGTTGTTTTGCCATCAAATAGACTCACATGTGTGAAAAAACTACCTTTTTGATCTACAAGATGTGTTTCTTGATTTGAGATGCCTTTTGACCCATATTTTCCTTCATGTTTTCCTAAAATGGTGGTTTGAATCTAAAACAAGAGGAAATGGAGGAGAATCTATAGGTTTCAACTATGTTTTTTAGGTGGTATAGATCTGTATTATATGAATTTGATTAGGAGTCATGGAGATGAAACAAGGGATTATTATATACACATGTTGAAGATATTATGATGTTTTAGGACTTAATAAGATAAAAACTAGTGGTTTTTCTCTACTCAATTCATTAACAGACATTAAGAGCACTTTAGGTTTGTGCTCAGTCCATATAATAGAGAGAGAAAGGAGATTCAAGTTATTGACCATAGAAAATAAGCTTTATGACCTTTTAGTCAATGGTATTAGTTGGTTTAGTCTTCTTAAATTTATGAATAAAGGCTAAGAACTTAAGGGTTTTGATCACTATGCACATCTACACAAGGAAAGAGAAGTGGAAATATTTTATGGAGTTTCTAACTATTTTGACCTAAATAGTGCTTGTTCCTAATTCTTAAGGTCTTGAAGAGATTTTTCATGGCTTCCCCAACATTTTTATCCACATGTGTGAGTGTATAGAGTTAAATAAGTCATAAAGAACCAAATCTATAGTCTACAAGATATTTGAAGGATAGTTATGGTTCATGATGGATCCAAGGATATCAAGACTCATTAAGACTTTGTTTTCAATGTTTAATTCATGAAAATTTCCCTTATTTCAGGTTTTTCAATGTTTTTGTGAGGTATCATAGCCTAGAAACCATCAATTTTCCCTTAATACCCTCACAATCTCATTTAGCATATGTTAAGGTAGTTTGGAGAATCTTAGGTTTCTCTTTTAATAGTGTATGCTAGTTCAAGGATATCCAAAATGATATATATTGTTAAGGTATATGCTTATGCTCACCTAAGATCTTTCAAGACTATATTGATAGTGGATTCATGTTTTATTTCACTTCCTCTTGTTTCATTCTATCTTCACAATCTTTGTCACTACCATTCACCATTGTATAAGCTTATCACTCCATCTTCATTCTCCCATATATCCTATTATCATCATATAACTACTATCTATCCACATTCACATAATAGATCCACTATTTCATAGGAATCAAGGGTGTTAGGAATAATTATGGTCATAAAGATATGTTATGTAACCTTGAACAATGCCAAAGGGATGGATCAACACCTACAACCATAGATGGAAAACATAGTCAAGATGCCTATACCAAGTAAGTTTACTTTATATAAGTTTTTAAAAGGATAAAAATAGGGTTTAGAATGATGTATCCAAAGTATAAAGGGTCCTTATTATGGAATAATATAAATCACATACGAACATAGATAATGAGCTTGCAATCAAGAATGGAAAAAACAAAATCACATGTTGATAAGGTATGAGGTAAGGTCACTTAAGTGAGCTAACAGTCATAGGTTTGTCATATGCTTAGTGGATCCATGGAGGAGTGCCAAAAATGTCTTAAAATTAATATTCATAAGAATAACTATTCCACATGTGAATCAAGAAAGTACTAGAACCTAAATTCACACTTAATCTTCACCTAAAGTCTATACAAGTCAACCATGTTCACGTATAGGTTGCTTGAAAAAACACCTACAATCATGAAGTGGAATAATGTCTTAAGGCCTATAATTCATTATAGGAATAAGAAAATGAGATAAAGGAAATGGTTTTAAGGATAACATATTTGAGAGATTGAATGATCCATCAGGGTCTACTAAGTAACCTATGAAGTAAAAAGAGACCTATAGGTTATGGCATGTAGGTCATCATTATAAACTTCGGACCATTTTCTTAGAATTTAAGAAAGAACCTAAGACATAGAGGCCTAATCCTACGGAAAGTGTCACATAAAGTGGATATACCTTATAAAATTTGGAGTGAGTTCATTATGGTTTGGGTATCTTCATACATCAATGTAAAATGAAAGGATTGAGATTTTAAACTTCTACACATAGTCAATTCCTCTAACAACACCTATAGGCTTTTTGAGAGACCTTTTTAGTCTTAAGCCTAAAGGAAAAATAGAGCATGTTTGGAAGGTTTTGAGTCTATATTGATATTATAATTAGTTAAAATGGTTAAGGAGAGTTAGGATTCCAATGATATCTCAACAAGCTTAAATCATGAAACAAATGTGTATCTACAGCTAGTCCCAAGACACACAGTAAAAAACATATAGAAAATTTTGGAGGACTCTATAGTTTTAAAGCCTATAAATGTGTATTCATGATAAAAAAACTTGGTAAAAATTATCATTATATGTAAGTGAATATGTTAATTCTTTTCTAAATGTTAGAAAATTAGTGGAGATATTCACTATTCTATCTCAGAGCTCTTGTAGTCTGTTTATAGTTATTATTGAGACTAGGTGAACAAATTGAAGGTTTGAGGACAAGGAAAATAGATTAGTCTTAATAAGGGGTTTTAGGTAATAATAATTAAAGATAAAATATTAAAATAAGGGTCTCTTACTATTATTCATTAGGATATCTCAGTATTTATAGTCCTTATGAGCATTAAAAGACTAATAAACCTATACAGGCTTATTAGGCCTAGACAAACCTAAATAGGAATGTGCCTAAAATAAATGATTTTTTATTGTTTTAAGGATTGGTTAATATATAAGGGAATAATTCAAAGGTTTCAGGTGATAATAAACTTAGATGAATCAGTAAAATCACCAAACTCAGTCACTAAGGGTTAGGAAGCTATGACTACTTACAAACCCTAAACAAGGGAGATAAGGTATACAAAGAGTAGTTTAAGAGAAACCCTATTAGGAGGGATATTGATATGACTTTTAAATATATTTTATGAATAATAACCCCATCACATAGTGTAATAAACATCAAACTACTTAGGTTTTCCACATTAGCCCAAATACTTAGACTTAACAGTCTTGGCAGTGTCACCTACAAGCAATCATATGAGATAATGAGGATAGGGTTAGAGATTGAACATTTGTGAGAAGATAGAGGAAATGAAAAAAAATATAAAATATTATATAATTTATTTTTAGACAATTAATTATTACCTATAGGTAGGTTTGAGCTTGAGAGATAGTCTAAAGGCATTTGGCCAAAAGACATGCTTTAGGCATTAAACTCCACTATTACATTGAAGCCTATTTAACTCCTTCTAAGTAGATATGAATTAATGAAGAGGTGGATAAAGATGATTAGTATCCTAATGAAATGTTTCAAGTATATAAAATCACTAATAAAGTCAATTTGGGTCTTAAGAACCATCTTAAATTCCATAGTGTACATAGTCAGCTCAAGTTGCCTATTTCAAGTGCTTCGATATCTCACCATAGAGGGATTCATGGAAATTTATCTTAATTATAATTAATGACCCATATACAATTTAAATACATGGTATAGGGATTTATTTTTAGGGAATCATCCTTATGAATAATTACTAAGATTGATAACATGTCTAGATTACCTGTAGAAGACTACAAGCACACTTCCCTACATTAATATCTTAACACCTTTTACATGTTAACTCAGCGACTGAAGAAATTTGAAGGGGTCTATGGAATAAATATCAATAATAATAAGTTTTGTTTTGGATGTCTGTACTTTATGAACCATCATTAAGATGGTGGAACTTCAAAACCCTCCTTAAACCCTAGTACAAATCAGTCTTAAGAAAACTAAAGATTTTGGTAACCAAACACCCATGAATGACCTAATAAATACATGAATCATTAATTAAATTCAAAGAGGGTCATGAACATTGTATTTTGTTGTATGGATGGTGTACATAAATATCAAAAAAGAGTGTTTTAAGGAAAAAGAGTATAAAGAGAGGTACAAGGTAGTTTAATAAGATGCCAATCATTAGATGAGGAAGTTTGACACTTGTTTCACCTTTAAAAAAATTATATTTCCAATAATATTCTTGGAAATTCCTTAGTGATTCTCTTCTAATCAACCAATTAGCTGATGTGAAGGACAAGGTGACTTAGTCACCTAGTTTGATAAGTTTACAAGTATGAACTACTTAAGGAGACATATGTTATGATAGGATAATTTGTTTTAGACCTAAATTTAACTTGTTCATAGGTTCTCAAGGTTTCATATAGGCTTTCATGGCCATAAAATGCAAATAATTAGGCTACTAGGCCTAATTAGCCTAGTAGACCTACTTCATCAACCAAAAGAATTTGAATAATGATGTAGGGAGACTATTTATGGAGTTATTATAGATAAATTACACCATATAATTGATAATTTGGAAGATTCAAGTGTACTTTTAATGGTCATAATGGAGGAAGAAGTCAGTTTCATGACTTCTTCAAATTGCTCAAAAAGAGGATGGCTATTGTATGTTCTATAATGGCCTAATTATACCCCATTAATGTTGTAACTACCAAAAAAATAAGGTATTTTACCAATAAATGGCATAAATATGCATTGAATTATGTTGAATAAGTTAATCACATCCTCCACTACCCCATCTCAATACTTAAGGACTCATCAAGAGCATCAATGCACAGAGAGAGTCATTTGGGAGGCTGATATAACTATTTGTAACTAATGTAAATATATTAATGAATGTAATATGGTAATTTATGACCTTTTACTCTAAACTCAATGCCACTCTCCTTCTTCTTCTCTCTTAGAAATGAGGCAAAAATTCCATAATTTAGAATCCCTCTCTTGGGAATGAGGAGACTTTTCTAAGATTAAACTTTGTAGCCTCTTAAGATAATTCAAAGAGATGTTTTTAGACTCATGGATATAGGTTTAGTATGTTTTTTTAGTATGATTACACATGTGGTAGTTTTCTCCCTTGGCAATTCCTAATCTCACCTAATTACTAGTATATCGTCTTATGCATGTCATATATAGTGTTTGAATGTTAAGAGACTGAGATTGGAGTGGAAATATTGATTTGTTAGTGCCTTTAATTAGGCATTCCATTATTACCATCATGTATTGATCACTTAGTGAAACCTTTATTAGAAACACTTTTACATATGAGCCCATGGAGTTGGAAGATTTAGCAATTTACATTGCTTATTAGTGTTTGTTAAAGTTCAAATTGAGTAGATGAATGTTTACATTAGTGCATCACCATACCTTAGAATATGTTTATTTTCTATAATTTTTATCCCTTTTCACCCCAACATTAGTAGGTTTTATTAAAATGATCCAAATAGATGCACCAATGGAGCTAGCCCCACAATTTAGAGGTCCGGTCTAGTTATAAGGTCACCCACAACCTTTAGGCCATTCCCATGTTAGTCCAAGTTTGAAGAATAATTGAAAAATCTAATTCACATGATTAAAATTGGGTTTCTAATAGTAAGTATAAGTAATTCAAGGGATAAATAAAACATATCTTATTTCATTTTATGTTCTATACGTGATAGTGATCTAGAATTATCTCAAAATAGTGATTAGGATCTATGATCTTTTTGCCATATGTTTTGATTATTATTGCCCCCAGGACACTTACACCTATCTTAGATGTATTGAAACATGTATCTATATTAGACATAGGTTTCCAATCTAGGGCATGTGCATAATTACATCCAAATTTATACTTAAGATATAAAGTTACATGTGTTCCTACTTTGGTCCTTCAAAACACATCCACCTATGTGTGAGATCTAACCAATAATCAAAACCTTAGTCCCCTTACTTTTGATGTCCTATAAATTTTTAAAAAGGGGTTAACACATGATTTTTGATAATAACTAGCAACCCCAATTATTAGTAAGTGTTTCCTACATATCCACTACATTGAAGAGGGACTCAGACTTGCATGTAGTTCTCCCTCCCAAACATGTGTGTGGAATTTTGATTTTGAAAATTAATGTTATTTTTCCTATTTTTAACCCTTGTTACAAGTAATGTAAGAGTAGATTAACCTTTTTAAATGATTTATATATTAATTACAATAATTTAATATAATTTGATAGCTTGGAATATAAAGTGCTTACTAATTATGAACTTTCTTGATTAAATTTATAGGTGGTTTAATTAGACCATAGCCTTTGTGTATATAAGGATCTATTGATTTTGAATTAGGACTTATTGGTGCATGAAACACCATAAATTGAATAAATATAATGGGTAAAAAAAATGGTTGTAAATTGAAAAGTATAAAAAAAGGATCAAAAGGTAAGCTTGGATACTTATGTCATAGTTGGATACTTATGTTGGTGTAAGAGTCCAACACGGATGCAAGTGCCTATAGGCTAAAAACATATATATAAAATAAAACACAAGTTAGGATCCATATACTACATTGGAAAAAAGTCAAATTGATGACATAGATGCCTAAAGGAGAAAATAAATCAAGTTAAATAATATGGAAATAAAGAGGTCCATGTGAGAATGCACCACTAGATATCTAACTCTCGGTCAAGAGACTTATACATGGAAAAGTTATTAAAACATGATACGAAACTATGTTTTTACCAAATGTGTGTTCTACATAAATATAACCTTTGATTTAGCATAAGACAAATAAAAATACCAAATCTAAGCAAAATTATCACTCAAGTATCAAGTAAAGTAACATCAAATACCTTAGAAAAGAAGAAGTCAACTCCAAGCATGAAACCAAACACAACCAAATCATTTGGATTTTTAAAATATCAAGACACCATACTTAAAGACTTAGTGGATGATAAATTTATCAATTTATTCATTATGCATAATGTATTTTCAAATTATAAACTAATGTATTACTAGGCCATTTTTTTAATCCATATCATACAACACAAGGGTATTCAACAAATATATGTTTTGTTTTCCAGGATAGAATTCAATAACTAGTTATCATGACAAAATATAATCCCTCAAAAAAAATTAGTTGGAAATGGAATCATTTACAAATAAAAGGAAATTTTTAAAGATACAACAAATGTCAACAGAAGCAATCAAATCCAATGTAATCAAGAATTCATTTTATGATTGCACATATTAGTGAAATACTTACCACCCTATAAAAATAATAATTAATGCCATGTGGGGCATCTAGGGATTTCACATATACATATTTATAACTTGTCTTATACCATACATCATGTTTGATTAATATGCAATGACTTTGTATTTTTTCCATAAAATTATAAAATACAAAAAATAGAATTTTTTTGTGATTGATATCATAATCATCATCAATACAGATTTTGACATATTTATTATACCACAATTTTGTACATATATTTATTCTTCTATGTGTTGTGATTTACATGTGTCTTCCTCCTAGCACTTTATCAAAATTTAAAATTTTAAAAACATTAATAAAAGACAAAAATATAAAAAATTCTTTATTTTTATCTTGGCTATTAGATACACATCGTACCTCTCACTAAAAAGTTCACACATCCATGTTTGCAAACCTAATTTTATATGGTATACCCTTATTTAAGTAAGAGGTGGGATAATCTAGCTAGATATGCTTATGATTACATTTACAACTCTATGTGGGTGGGACATTGATTATTTTGTTAAGTAATCACATTTACCATATAGAGCTACCTTTACATGCATCATGTTTCTTATTGATTACTTACATAAGTTACACATTTCTTAATTGTGTACATGGACATGTTCATGCTATTTCTAACATATTATTACATTGTAAGAGTAAATTTTTTACATAAAATTCCTCAAATCTATGACTTTGATTTAGGCCTCTTTATTGAGTTTGATTACATTCTTCTATTTTGTATATTTCACATGTCACTTTCCTTCTATTTGCATTAACATTATTCTAACCACTTATTTCATGTTTCTTGTTGTGTTTCATTGGACTTGACCACTTGAGCATTGGTTCCATTATTATCACTTACACTTGTAATCATAATGATGACACCATAATTAATAGGATATTACATTGTAATATGCATGGAGTTTTGACAAAGCTTATAGGTGCTTATAATCCTCCTCATCTCATTCTTCTAGTTTTAAAACATTGTTCCTTTTTTTTCTTTTATAACCTTGGGATTTCTTGTGATATTTTCTATTTTCATATGTGTATATAAATAAAAATAAAAAAATATTGTTTGATATTATAGATACTAAAATTTGGTCTTTGGTACTTGATAATTACAAGCTAAACATACATTTACCACACATGACTTAAGCACATAAACGAGTTCCTAATCTACCACTCTCTCACACTTGTATTCTATCTTATGAGTTTGACCCTTTTGTTATGTTGTTACAAAACTAGAGGAACCTCATTGTTTATTTTAAACATGATAAATATTATGCAAAAACATCTCTAGATTCTTAGATCAATCCAAACATGCATATGTTTTTTTCACTAGATTCAGTTAGTAGTACAAGTCAATACCAACCTAATTTGGTATGTACTAACCTAATCCCAACAAAAACTATTTTTAAAAATAAAATCTCACCTTGGGGTTGGCTCATTTGTCTAGTATGTTAGTAGCATGATAAATTACCTAGTCTGACTCATATATAAAAAAATCAAGGTCTCATTCAAAAGTTACCTAACACTTAATTGGAACACATCTATAGATTATTTCACATGTAAAAAATCTACACTATTCTTACAAAATTTTAAAATATATCACTAGGATCACTCACAAAGCAAACATGAAGCACATTATATCCAAGCCAAATCAAGAATTTCTACGTATCAAAGTCAAATCATTCGATGCATATATAGTGAAGGAACAAATTACATAATCGCACTAAATGGGAGAATTATGTGTGGCTTGATTTCCATCTTTAGAGTATTAGATATGTAGGTAGTGATCAATCATAAAATAAGGGTGATTGGGGTTACATCAACCCATCACACTTTCTTAATTTTTTATACATTTCTAGTCCTCACAAGAAAACCTAAGGTGTCAAGGCAAAAGAGACTAATTTATAGAGCCACACACATTATCAAAGTTCAAGATCACAAATATAGAGTAAGCAAAGATAGGTGTAGGTGACTATACCATAATTATTCCTTATTTCTTTGCAATTCAGTATCAGCTAATGCTAATTAGTATTGAGAGATGATAATGACCTAATCCAATAAAACTAACCCTATGTAGATAGAGAATTAATTCTAGAACTAAATGAATCACATGCTTGATTTATCCTAATTTTCACTTCTAGAATACAATCATAGTTAGATAGTCACCAAAAAACTAAGTACTCATCCCTTTGTTGTATTTACTATATTTAACATATACCAACTACCAAATAATTACAACCAGTTTCAATATTTTACGTTTAGAGGTATGATAGAATGCCATATCTATTAATATTAATTATGTTTAAAGTTTATATTTTAATTAGATTAAGTATCTCATATTAATCCAAATTAGGGAAAAATAAATTTGAACCCATGTTTAACCCTAAATTTAGATATGTGGAGATATAGGGTTAAGAAATAGAGTAGTTTTAACACAATGGTGATAAACTAATCTATAATATGCCAATTAATAGAAATCTTAGATAAATAATATTCTAAATTTATACCATTAATATTATTAAAATTAGTAAAGTATATATATTGAAATATATTATAATAAATAAGATACAATGGTACATACATGGTAAAATATGCACAAATATATCTAGACTAGAAACATGTGTAAAGTATGCAAGATTAGTATTTTATATCAATCATCAGATTCTAGAAATTTTACTTCTATGTTCATGCACACTATCATCAGATCTAGGCAATACCATTGACACTAGTGTCTGACTATGACACATGTGTCCAATATGAAATAATGATTGGATCTATATGTAACCATTTTTTTCATTGGGTTTTATGTCACCTTTCTACTATTATATCTTGATCTAGGATACAGGCTATCACTCTTCATTGATTGATCAAACCCTAGCTCTTCACCCTTCTTCACCCTTGGAATGAGTTTGTTGAAAAATGGGTTAGTGGGATCATGGGTTTGAACTACCCTAAAGACCCCTCTGTTAATGGGTATTACATATATATCCAATATTCCAAGGACTTATGTAGCTCTCCCCTATGTGTGGGAAAATGATGTAATTAGGCCTCTCTTAGGTCTACCCAACTAGGTATTTTAGGTCTCTTTTAGGCTTTATAGCATTCTTGAATGGATATGATCAATTAAACATAGCTTCTTATGTCTTCTTGATAATATTGAGAGACTTCTTAGTCTATACTTGATTTTATCCACTTCAACATAACTAACCTTTCATATTTATACTTGATAGGATTTCATAAGATTCTTATACTCATTTAGACTCTATCTAACCCAACAAACACACTACATCCTTCAACCAATGCTTATACTTGAATAAGATTAACTAGAATAGGGTTTAAGATATTTTTGTAGGTCTATCCTCCTTTCCTATGCACATATATTCATTCGCCTAGGTTATTTTTGCATTCAAAAATACATGCTTTGATACCCTCTCAAGGTTTTTAAACTCTCAGAGATGTGGTCTTAAATCAATACACAGGTTTAAATCTTTTTTATGTTTTGAATTCATCAAGATGACTATTGACAAATTTTTAGACTTAAATACATGTATACATACTGATAAAACTATAATATCTATTCCTTTAGATGTTTATAAATATTCAAATTATGTTTAAACTCTCATAAGCACCTCAACAAATCATTGTACAAAGCTTCATGCCTTTTGCATGATTCAACTAAAGAACTTAAAAATGTGTTCATAAGAATCCAAGAAGGGAGGTAAGTAATATGTTAGTTCAAGTAATAAAACTCAAATAAAAAACACACTAACACTTACTCTCCAAGCCTAGAAATTAGGGAGAGCTTAGTAACAAAAGACAAATGAAAGCACAACTAAAATATAAAAGACAACAAATCCTTTACCTTATTTGAGAGCTCTAAATGATTTGTTGAGTATCTCTCTTGGCTTATGTATCAATTAGTCCTTGTAAAATTAATCTTGTTGTATACTTATCTCCTTAGCACCATTGGCTTTGGTGTGGCTTGATGTAGTTTGGCTCAATATTTTGGCATTATAACATTGCTTATAACAAAATAACTTATCTCTCTCCAAATTTACATTAGAAATTTGGCTTATGAGAGTTAAAAAATGAAGAGGCATGGCATTATATTTATATACTAAGGATTTAAATCTCACCCAAGGTGAGTTAGGGTTGAGTTAAGGCTTGGAATGGGTTTGAACCTAACCTAGGTGAGTCAAATATAACCCCAGTAGAGTTAATAGGTGTCAAGTAATTATGATTGAAATTACTAGGCATGGCTATCCAAAATAGATATTTTAGAATATTTACAAAGATCTTGACAACTCATAAAGGCAAATATGAAAGGCTAGGATATTTTAAATTTTTTAACTTCCTTTTTTAGTTATTCATTAATTGAAGATGGATAATTCAACTAGGCATTTAATTTGATTTATCTTGTTAATTTATTTTGATTATCCATTTATCTCTTTCAAGATTTAATTTTGTTCATGTATCCCACTTAATAGGTCCATAGGCCAAATTCATTGTTGTTATGCCATAAAGTGATTAAGGATGTATCTATGAGATGTTATTGTTGCATATGATAGGATACCCCAATTAGGGATGTGTTAAGGTGATTTTGAGCTTTGATGAATGATGCAAAAGAAAATTTGGGATGTTCCATGATTCTTAATATTAATTTGTAATTTTTGGTAGGAATAAATCTAAAATACATTTGGAGGCCAGTTGTGGCTAGTTTTAGGTGTCTACAAAAACATGGATTTCAAGTAGACCTAGTAGTCGTCAAATAGGTCTATCACCCTTGACAATAAAAAATATTCAAGGATATGTACTTATGACCTATTAAAATTATTTTAGACTCTTCCTTATATATGAAATAATCTAAGAATGCATTCTAAGACTTTCTTGTAGTTTGAATTTTTAAGGAAAAGTAAAGACAACTATTATTGGGCCTTGTTTTAGGCTTTTCTTAGAATTAAATATAAAAAATCATTAATAAATTATCTTGTATGGGTATTTAAGAAATTAAAAAAATTTAATAGCTAAATTACCTCCTCATGTAACATACTACCAAGTCTTATTACTTTTTATGGTTCGTTTATGTTTTAGTAGAGATTTTTCTAGTTCAAAACCCTGATGTAGGGTTTATTATCTGCAACAGACCTAAGAGATTAAATTAGGCAAAAATTAAAATATTATCAATTAAGAGTGGGTAATTTCAGTTTTTAATTACTCTCAAACATCATAATAACCATCAAAAATCCTTTCTTTAGCATGAACAATTCTAAAATGTTAAAACAAACCATTTTTTTTTAGTTGTTACAATCTGGACTATGTATGTAGACTTGAGAGCATAAATAAGGTGAATTATTAGAATCTAATGACTTTTAAGATTTAATTTGTTATTTTTAATAACTATATGGATTAATACTACTCTTAGAATTATATTTTAGACTTAATTTTTCATGAAATTATGAGAAAAATGTCCTCTATTTCTAGATTATGACCCTGAAATTTGTATTAATAGACTTATGTAATTCAGGAATCATTCATAATAACATAAAATAATATCAAAGAAAATTTAAGAATATGTAATTATATACTTAATATGTATGATAAATTCATAAAAAAACATAATGGGCCTTCTTTCCTTTATTTATGTTTGACAATTTACATTCAAACCCCTGCAACTATTACAAACCCACACACACCTCTCATTTTTTGCCTTCTTCCTTATCATTTAGCCTTTATTCATTGTTTTATTGGCTCATATTATTCATATAAATATTTTTTTCACTTTTTAAAACTTATTTTTTCTTATTTATATCAACAAAAATCTCTCACCCTCTATGACTTATCTTCAAACTTTCCCAATTTGAACTTTTTCCTACGTTGCACATGCCTTAACATGGGTTAAGAGATGGTTGAATATATTTATGGATATGTTAATGGGAATTTTTTATCATATGTAGTTTAACCCTAAGGATACATTACATAAGGATATAGACTCATAGAACATGTTAAAACCCCTTAAAATTTTCAAAAGAAGTTCAAAATTTTGAATTTCCCATTTTGGCAGGAAAATGGAAAACTAAAGACTTTGAGGGAATCATGAGGTTTTGAGAACTAAAAATGAAATGAATACACATATATACCTCCTAAAACTATAAAATTAAAAATTTGACAGATTTACATAATTACATTTGATTATATCTTGATGTTTCTACATTAGAAAGTGTGTGCACAAGGATGAAATATACTATATGAATATGCATGTAGTGATATAGCTTGTAATTTGAAAAATGTATCTCATGGGATGAGATTTGAATGATTAAAACCTATTATATGACTTACCCTATGTTTTATATGAAAATAGATACCAATAATTTAAAATAGAGTGGTTGTGCAGTTGATTAATTTATCTTTGATAGGTTTGATTAGTATTTATTAGAAGAGGAATGAGAAGGCTTATACTTATATTTATACCACAAATTTTGAAAATATCTCACAATAAGGTTCAATAAGATAATTAGGCTATCACATGGGTTTTGATCATTTTGTAATTTGGATGACTTTTAGCTATTGGACACTAAATAAGGTTATGGAAACTATCATCAATAATAGTGGCCTATGGTTGGTAGTGTCCAAATGGATAGAAAATAGGTATGGATCTAAAATTGATAGTGGATGATGTTAATCAAGTTTTAATATTTTTGTGTAATATAAGAGACCTATTTCATCATAATGATATGAATTGGACTAAGAGATAAGCATTTAGGTTTATTGAGATGATGAATGTGAGCCTTTTGACAATAAAGATGTCTATAATTGAAGGGTAAAGCCCTAATTGATATTTGTAAAATATATAAAATTGAGATATTATAAATATCCAATTTTAGTATCTACATTTGCCACCCTTTAATATAGTAATGCATAACTATGAAATTATTTAGTTAAAGGAAAGAAATGTGTACCTGGGTATGTATAACACACCTTGCCTTTGCTTGAGTGTTTTCTTAGTGTATAATCTATAAAAAAGATCATGTTACATTATAAAGTAATGCATATAATATGAAATTTGAAATAAATGAAATGCTTGAAAATAAGGAGAGAAAGGAAGGAGTACACATGTTTATCAATGCAACCATGTTGCGTCTTGATGTTTTGACTTGGTAAAGATGCTTCCTTACAAAACATTAGAGCTAGATAAGATTTAGATTTGAACATTAGAGATCTGAAGATGGATGTTTTAAGGTATTATTCCTCTAATTAAATGTAAAGATGAGTGCTAGCATGATTATTAACATCATTATATCTTAATCACATAACTCAATTATGAATATATATAATCTAGTGAGGGTGAGTGATTTAATTAGCTTATACTATAAAATTTGGTGAGATCTGATGATTTAATCACTCAAATATATAAATATGGTAAGGTTAAATGATTTAATCACTTCATCCTATAAAATGAACCCATTGTTGTAGTAGAAAAGACATGATAATAGTACATCCTAGTGAAATTGTGAGATAGGAATCTAGAGATGGTTAATTCATTATTAGTGAATGCATATAAAAAATAACTTGAAGAATATAAAATTATAAGCCTATCCACTAGGATTGAGAAAGATCAAACAACATGTGAATTAATTATTAAAAAAACAAACACATTATACCTTCCTTGGAGAATCCTCTTTTTGTCGGTCTGAAGAGGTATGTGCTCAGCCTAAAGACTAGAGATCTTTGGAAATTTTTATTCCACATGTGGGAAACATTTCCCCTTGTATACATTATGTTTTTATTGAAAATGTTGAATAAGTTTTTAGTGATAGCTTTGAGATTTGGTAGAAATTTGATACACTAGTTGGTCACTGTAAAAGATTGTGTAAAGCCTTTTATTTATAGATTGGTAAATGATTGTGGATCATCCATATTGAGATGAAGATTAGGGGACCAAGATTAGTCCTCCATGATCATAAATTAGAGATATGGACTTTAGAAGAAAAGGGATGGATTATGTCATAGAAATGTAAGAGATTCAAATCATGGCCCTTGATGTGTAAGAGGGGTGTAAGAGGAAGAGTGTGTAAGATGGGTGTAAGATATTTTAAGAGCTCTTACTTGTACACTTGGTATGAAGTAACCTTAGGTGAATAAATAATTTAATTTTTGAATTTAGAAAATATATAATTTCAAATCTTTAAAGTTTTCCATTAGAATAAGATTAAACTGATTAAGTAGGATTAATCCATAATTATAAGAATAATGGCTTTTTGAAATATTCTTTTAAAAATCAAATATTCATTTAATTATCATGTAATAAAACTTTTAAAGGAATGATTTGATTTATAATTTTGATGTCGAATTACATGTTATAATATGATGCATTGACCCAATAAGGGATGTGTCATTATAGTTTTGGATTAAGCCATAATTATGCAAAAAATTAATTTAGTTGAATTTTTTTGATTAGATTTATGTGTTATTATGAAAAGTCATTCCAATTAAATTTTTTATGTATAAGTGATGAAAATGAAGTGTCTACATTTTACCCATATTTGAGAAGGTGTTTTTAGACACATATGAAGTAAATTTTTTTTGAAGAATGAAAAATTCATCAAAAAGAAGTTAAAAAATTCGTTAAAAAGAAGTTGAAAATTAGAAATAAAATAGTTATTGACCCATAATGCCCCATCAAGGGAGATTTAAGGGATGAAATACATGTATGTGCTCTCAAAAAAGAGAGGAATAAGTAAGAATAAGAGAAATTTACATGTGGCTAAAATTAATCCACTTGAGAAAATGCTTACATGCTTTGATTTCCAATGTGAAGAATAATAAAATTGAATTAGTCTAAAGGCATGGGGAAGTGGGAAGGATGAATCCCAAAATAAGTGACACACTTTGACTTAGACCAAACATGGAAAAATATGTGTGATTGGAATTAGAAGAAAGACTAAATAATTGGATTGTGCCAAAGAGGGGGGAGAATTGGTTGACTAATGATTTGCCCTAGTAGGGTGGATTTTATTAATGACAAAATGATTTATCCTAGTAGGAAAGATTTTATCATTGATTAGTCTAAATTATTTTCCCTAGAAGGGTGTATTTGATCATTGATTAAAAGAATTTCCACATTAGGGCATATTTGATCATTAACTAGTTTAAATGGTTGGTTTATTGATTGATAAACATAGCTCAAGGACTTAACTTGTTGAACATATTAAAGATGAAATGAATCACAAAAAAATAGGTACTATGGTATAATGAATATTCAAATAATGAATAAGCCACAAAAAATAGGTATGTGAGAATGCTAAAAGGTGATGAAAGAGATGATTGGAAGAACATAATAATGGTTGAACAATAATGATATAATGGTGTTTGAGCTGACTCCATAAACTAAACATAACTAAGCATTGCCTACATAGTCCAAAAGAACCTTAGGCCAATGTAGTTCTCCTCAAGAATTGGGAGATAAATGATAAAAAAAATATTATGAATTTTTTATATGCTCATTTGTAAACATGGCACGAGTAACATATAGATTAGCCATGGGATTCAGTTGATTATGTTGATATTGGTAGACAAAGAGATTTAGTGCTGTGACATTGTTTGTTAGACCTCCAATACTTATTTTTGATATAACACATGATTGTATGCAACATGATATAAAATAACATGATGACCTGGACATAATGTTCCATAAGGATTGACCCTTGATCTAATAGATAATTGACAATAATGCACCAATGATAAAAACCATGATGGCAATGCTAATGTATGCCAATGAATGGAATTAAGTAAGATTACATGATAGGAAGCACCATGATGATGACCCTATCGACATAATGGATTGAGTTGAGGCAACAACCATAAAATTAATTAGATAAGCAAAAAACAAACACACACAAACTTTAAAAGAAAAGTAACATAAAGCATCTTGTTGTTTAACCAAGTAAAAATCCACGTGTGAAGGCTCAAAGAAATGATAAATTGGATGGTTCAAGTAATATTTTATGATAATAACCACCATGATGATGATCCTATTGGCACAATTGACTGATTCGAGGCAAAACCCATAAAAGTAAACAAACAAACAAACACACCCATAAAATTGAAAATTAAAGTAATAAAAAGCATCTTGTTGTTAAACCAAGTCAAAATACACATGTGAAGGTTCAATGAAATGATAAACTAGATGGTGCCCCAAGGAAAGGATACATGCAAGGGAAGGACACATCTTCAGGTGGCTAAAATGATTAGAACCAATACTGAGTTTGCCCTAGTAGGAAAAATTTAAGGACACATCCCAATGGTTGTTAAAATGAAAATCAATGATAATGAATAAATTTAAAAAAAAAATAAATGTTTTTGAATTTTCTGGCTTTATATCTCTCTTGGAGATATTAAGCCTTTTTAAGTTTTTAGGATTTAGGATTTTTTTTTTTGATTTTTTATCATCTCAACTCAATGGAGGATTAAAAGATGCATAATATTTTAGCTTGCAAAATTATGAGAATGTGGCTTAGAATGATCATAAAATGGTGAAGACATGGCTTAAATTGCTCATAAAATAGTGAGAGCATGGCTTAGAATGCTCATAAAATAGTGAAAACATGGCTTAAAATGCTCATAAAATAGTGAGACCGTGTCTTAGAATGATCACAAAATGGTGATAGTGTGGCTTAAAATACTCATAAAGTGGTGAGATCATGGAATAGGGTAGTTGAGCTGACCTCAAAAATTGAGCATTGCCTATAGAGTCCAAATGGACCTTAAGCCACTATAGGTTAAACTATAGAATGAGGGATAATAATGAATGAAAGACAAATGGATAATGTTGGACTAAGAGTATCCAAGAACCATGTCATGTGAAAACAAAATGTGTTTATTTGTCAAAGTATCATGTGGATAATAGGCCACAATTTTTCCCAAATAGGTCTCAATATACATTCTACTTTTGTAACAAGGTTAAGATGAGAAGACTAATGGTCTAAATAAAATTTAATGGTCAAGATGGATAGAATGGAATGGAATGATTGCAAAAATAAGGTTTCCCCTAAGTGTTAAGGTACTTGAGATAACAAATTATTTATGCATGATTCCAAAAACTTGGTCTTCAATATGTATTTTCCCAAGGCACCATATGCATGGTTTCATCATTTGGAAAAATTGTCTCTTTATATTTTGATTGTTTTGTATTTTTAATTAATTTTTTAATTTTTTAGCATCTCTACTCAATGGAGGATTATGAGACTCATAATGCAGACCCTTTGCTATCTAACCAATACACACTAAGAATAGCTACTCCTCTAGGATGTTACTATAGATGTGAACTGCACTATTGTTATCATGATAATTGTTGGTTATTTTAATTACTTCCTCCAAAACTTTAGACAAGATGTCTTCATAGCCTCTAAAAAAAATATGGCTATTAGGAAGGGTAAATAATGCTAGGCAATGGATAAAGAATTTGATTTGGTAAGGAATATAGGTCTTGAATGAATAATATAATGATAATGAAATGTACAACTATTGGGGGATAAATGAAGATTGAGATTTTTAGTCACACACATTGTTTCTAAGTCTAAATTCAACATAATTTTGGTTGTGGTGGGGCCAAAGACCTCTAAAAATTCTCTCAATAAGACCATAATATTTTTATATTATTTAGGATTGAGAGATTCTATAATAAGCTATGTTTTATTAGTTGTGCCACTATTGACTTCAATAATGTATTAATAAAGGAATGAGGAACTAATTGGCTCATCTATTGGCACCTAAAATAAGTTTTCACCAATAAATTCTTCTTGATTATTCTAATTTGGATTGTCCAATAGTGCCTTAAATAAGGTTTCACTAAGGGATGTTGATAATTCATTTTGATTGTCCCTTAGTTACTTAAGCAAGGTTTCACCAAAGGATCATTATTTTTTATTTTAATTATCATCTGGTGCCGTAATCAAGGTTTCACTAGAATATGCTGAGTTTATACTTTGATTATCCCCTAGTGCCTCAAACAAGGTTTCACTAGGAGATTGTTCTTCTAGTTGAATGTTGTCTTAGATTCCCATAAATTATACCATTGATATGTCACCATGGAATAAGTTAAATAATGTGTCATTGTGTCAATCCCAATTAACAATTATGGGTAGTGGAATATCAATATAATGTCTAGGTAAATTAGTTTGAAAAGAAGGGGTAATATTAATGAGAGGATACAAGGATGCACAATACTTGTAAAGGATACTAGGAAAACTTGCATTGATGTTGAAAGAAACTTCTTTAAAATATGTGTAAGGACCATAAATGATTTTAATTAGATATACCATAAGTGTGTAGATGAT
The DNA here is from genome assembly GCA_037957365.1 of Torreya grandis. Lineage (NCBI taxonomy): Eukaryota > Viridiplantae > Streptophyta > Pinopsida > Cupressales > Taxaceae > Torreya > Torreya grandis. The sequence goes on from JARHVA010000289.1 coordinate 2,778,750, forward strand.
GTCATAAAATATACTATGGTATTATGATTCTATGATTGATTCTAACTCAAGTGGATTTGGTAAAAGTGAATATCCAATGCCATAATATCAACTAATATATTTTGATTATGAAGTTGCTTCTCACTCAAGAAAATTTGAATCCAATCTTGAGATTGACATTGATAATGCTTATGATACTAAATATAATATTGGATAATGGAACCTAATTTTGATATTTGTTCTAGAATAGAATTTGATTATGATGTAAAATTATCCACAAAGAGGGCCAGTTAAATTATGTTATCCACAAGTACCTTGTTCACCTTTCACTTGGAAATGAAGGATTTGGGATGAAATTTTTTTATAAAAAGGGGAATGTTTGGGAATGGATGAATATTGGGATGTTACTCAATAATAATGGGAATTTAAAATATGGTATCATTAAATATGGGTCTTGTGTCAAATAAAGGTGGATCAATTATAGTTTGGGTTTGGTCAAAGTTGGGTGATTTGATAAAAATATCAACAATGGGTTGATTATCTTGACCTTATTTTGTAAGTGGATGAATATGATCATGTTTGGGAATGGGATCATGACATATACTAATCAAGTAGTTATTAGACTTGAAAAAACTTGGGTCTTTACTAGATAATGGCACTTGGAGGGGTAATGTCATAATAGGTCTAAACTATTGGATTTTTTAAGGTTGTAAGACTAGATTGGATTATAGACTATTGAATGAAATGTCAAAAGTAGATGCAAAGTGACATATGTTTTGGATAAGTTATAAGAGTTGATATATCACATTTTGACATATGAATGGCCATGATATAATAAGTTTAGGATCATTAGATGACATGACTCAAATTAATGTTGAACTAATTCCCATAAGCAAGGATAAATGCAAGGGTAATAGATCAAAAGAAATTGGCCCCAAAGAGGGTGGATTGGCTTAATTAAAAAGGGCCCAAAGAGGTTAGTATTTATATTAATATATTTGTCTTGGATTAATTTGGACATAAATAGGGGAAAATGCAAATGAATTTGAATTTACCTAAACAAGGCAAAATTATCTTAGATTGGAATGGGAACCCAAAGAGGACAATCTTGGTCTTGGATGTAAATTACCCCAAATAGGGAAGAATTGGCTTAGATTAGAATTAACCCAAATAGGGCATAATGGAATGGTATGATTCAAATGGAATCAATTATGGATGACATGAATTCATCATTCCCAATCAACAGGTGTAGGAGATTGTATAAAAAGATAGGTGGTTTGAATTGGCATGCATTTGACTCAAGGTAATTATATTTGGTCGAAATAGACCTAATTTAGCATTATTCCAATATGTGGCTTTAAATTTGACCTTGGTCAAATTTGACCTAATTTTTAATGTTAAATTAATTTGAATTTTAGAGTTTGACTAGTTTAGAATTAGAATTAGAATAGAGTGTGGTTCAAGGCAAACCTAACCATATTGGAATGGATTGGTACATGGTTCAAGATGAACCTGATTTCACTTGGAATGGCTTGGTACATGGTTCAAGATGAACTTGATTTAGCTTGGAATGGTTTGGTGCATGGCTCAAGATGAACCTGACCAAATTGTAATGGCTTGGTATATGGTTCAAGATGAACCTAATTTGGTTTAGAATGGTTGACCTTGGTTGACTGTTGACTTTGGGATTAGAACTAGAATTGGAATTCAAATTTGGTTTGAAATAAAATGGATAGCATAATGATAATGGTTTGGAAATTTTTTTAGACCTTGGTATTTAATTGGTTAGAAATTGGAAATTGGAATTTTGTCAAAATTAGGACTGATTAGAAATGGATAGCATAATGACATAGTTTAAAACTTGGTTTTGAATTAGTTTTGGATCAAAATTTGGAATTTGTTTGGAATTAGGGATGGTTAAAAATGGGTGCCATAATGATAATGGTTTGAAAAATAATTTTTATCTTGGTTTTGAATTGGTTTTAAATTATAAATTAGATGGTACTACATGGACAATTTAATGGTATAATTTGGTCAACATAATGCTCATATGAGATAAAGATGGCCAAAAAATTAAATAGAGTAATGCCTCATATTTTAGGTTTGGTATACCAATGTTTATAATTGGTATTTGAACTTTGACTTGGTTTGAATATAAGATGGTTTGTTGAAATAACATGCACACAAATAATCATATATGTACACAAGCCTATTTTAGTGGTAAATCAGAAGTGCATCACAATCACTGAGCCTTTAATAAACTCAATCTGAGAGGAGAAATTTAAGATTAATTTTAATAAAATTATTTAAATATAAGTGAAATATCAACCCTCTCTCAAATTTTATATGTGCAAGATAATATTTAAGGGCTTTTACCTTTGCACCCTTACATTAGTGAAGGTTTTGTGGCCAATAGTTATTAATCTAAAGTTTTCATTGGATTTATAAATGGTCCCCAAAAGGTATAAATTCTATTCAAGAAGAGATTACATGTATATATATTCATAGGGGATATATCCCCTATCTTAAAGACCATATATTCCTCAATGGTGATGTCTAATGGCTTAGCATTGAGAATTAACCCATTGCTTTCATGAAATCATTTATGAGGAATTTTGTTACGTCCTAATGACACCTACCAATAATTTATATCCATCATAAAATGTAATAGGTTGGTATGAATAATAGGGGATGAAATCATAGTCATTGTGCCATAAAGACCTGTGAGAAGGCAATGACACCTCAATCATGTAGCCTAAAATAAAAAATAAATATATGACCATTATGATTCATAGGAATCCTACTTAGGGAAAGTGAAGATAATATTTGGTTAATCTCTCAGGATAAAAGTAGATGATTACCTTCATGTTTCTGAGTCACCCAAATAAGGGAGAGCATATGGTTGAAGGAACTACATAAATATAAGAAACAAATAAAACTAGACAAATGAAATAAAAGAAATGACTTAGAAGTAAAGAAATTTTTTATAACCCAAATTAAAAATTGTGTTCATTTTAATCCTAAATAGAAATGTTGGTTTGTTTTAATAATAAATTAAAATATTTTTAAAATAAAATACTTTTTTTTGGGTTATGATTTGACTTTTTTGACCAAGGTCCTATATGAAAATAGTCAATAGTGTTAAGTTAGGTCTAAAATTTGCATGAGAAATGGGCAAAAAGTTTGTTTGTAAGGCCTTAGATTTATGCAATAGTTTTATTTAACCATTATTTAGGATGATTTTTCTATTCTTTATAATTATTTCATTATTACATAGTACTTGTATAACATAACTAAAATAGCGTAGATGATTTTGTTGATGTGTTGGATAATTTCAAAGATATGTTAGATGATTTTGATAATCTATTAGATGATTTTGATGATCCATTAGACAATTTTGTTGATTCATTAGATTATTTTGCTAATTTGTAGGATTATTTTTCTATTTACCAAAAACTATAAAAAATAGAGTAAAATAGAACTAAAATAATTTTTGTAAATTTCTAGAATGATTTCCCTATTCTCTAAAATGATTTAACTATTTTTAGTACCTTAAAAAATAGTAAAATAGAGAAAAAATGATTTCACTATTGCATAGAAATGATATTGTTAGTTTAGCCTAGAATGGAGTTCAACAAAATTTTGAAGAAAAAAAGATAAATTAAGACAATTAGTAGGCTAATTATTTTAATTAGAAGAACAAGAAGAGTTTAAGGAAGATATTGGGATGTGTCAGGTCCTACTAGGCATGCCATTATGTGAGAGAGGAATCCAAAGAGACTTATTTCATTATTAGTGAATGTATATAAAAAAAAATTGAATTACATAACATTATAAGCCTATACATTAGGATTGAGCAAGATAAAACAAAAATTGAATCAAGTAGAAAATAAACAAACATGTTATACCCTCTTTGGAGTCTCTTTTGCGTAATGGTCAGAATAGGTATGTGCTCATCTTGTAGACTAGATATCTTTGGAAATGTTGATTCCACACATGAGAAACATTTCCCCTTATCTACATGATGCTTTCATTGGCTATGTTGAATAATTATTGAGTGATGGCCTTGAGATTTGGAAAAGATTCACTATATTAGTTCATAATTGTGAAAGAGTGTGTAGACCCTTTCATTTATATAGTTGGTAAATTATTGTGGACCATCCCTCTTGAGATGAATATCAAATGACTAATATTATTCCTCCATTATCATAAATGAGAGAGATGGAGTCTATAAAAAAATGGATAGAGTATGCCATATAAATTTAAGAAATTAAAATCATGACCCCTCTTTGAGTGTGTAAAATGGGTGTAAGAGGAAGAGTGTGTAAGAGGTATGTAAGATATTATAAGAGATCTTACTTGCACACTTGGTATGATGATGTCACCTTGGGTGGGCAATGATTTAATTTGTGAATTTAAAAAAGTGATAATTCTAAATCATTGGAATTTTCCATTAGAAGATGATTAGACTGATTAATTAAGATTAATAAATATTTAAAAGAATAGTGGCATTTTGCAATGTTATTTTGTCAATCAAATATTATTTTAATTAATATGTAATAACACTTGCAAAGGAATAATTTTATTCAAAATGTATATGTAAAATTAAATGTTACAATATGATGCAATATCCCAATTAGGGGTGTGCCATTAAAATTTTGGATTAAATCGATAATTATGTGAATAATTGGCTTAATTGATTATTTAATACTAGATTTGTGCATTATTGTGAAAAGTCACCCAATTATTATGTTGACATGGAATTGATGAAAATGAAATGTCTATAGTGATCAAGTTATCCTGGTGAATAGTATAACTAGTAAAATTTTATAATTTTTAGGCAATAATATGGCATATGCACCTCTAATAAGTTAAAGTTGGAGTATATGTGTCATAGATATAAAAAACATATGTTTCAAATCTATGCAAAGTTAGTGCAATGTATAGGATTCTAACCCATGTGTATATATGAATCATGGAACTAAATTGGAGTTTGTGAAACTATGGAGGTCATGTATTTATGACATGCCCCCACTAAAATATGGAGATATTGAGTAAGTGTATAAGGGTGTAGGTCATGTTAATATGACATGCCCCACTACAATCCAGAAACTATCAAAATTTATAAGCGTGGAGGTCATACCTTTTTGACATGCCCCCACTGAAGTTTGGAAAACTATGAAAATGTGGAGGTCATTATTACATGGCATGACCCACTGATATGCTCTCCTTTTGAGCTAATTATTAGAAAACTTAGATAAATAATATTCTAGATTATATCACTAAGATTGCTAAAATAGTAAAGTATAACTATTGAAAGATATTGTAGTCAATAAGAAATAATGGTACCTAGCTTGTTTAATTTATGTAGGTATATTTGGATTGGAAACAGGTGTAAAGTATGTAGGATCAATATTTTAGACTATTCATTAGATTCTATAAATTTTACTTTTATGGCCATAGAGACTACCATCAGATATAAACACTATCATTAATGTTGGTGTTTGATTGTGATGCAAGCATCCCGTATAGTATAATGAGTGGATATAGATGTTACAAAATTCATTATTTTGAGGGTTTTATCACCTTTTAATTGATGCATTCATATCTAGGATATAGGCTATTATTATTTATTGATTGATCAAACCCTAACTCTTCATCCTCCTTCACCCTTGGAATGGGTTAGCTAAAAATAGGTTAATGGGATCATGGTGTTAAGCTACCACAAAGACCCATCTATTAATGGGTTATTCCTACATATATAATGCTCTAAGGAAGACCTCATACTTATGTAGTTCTTTCCTATGTGTGGGAAAATGTGTGCACAAGGGTGAAATATATTAAATGAAGATTCATGCATTGATCTACCTTATATTTTGACAATATCACTCATAGTATGGTCTTTGAATGCTTTAGAATTATAATATGACTAATCCTATTATTGATATGAAAATAGGGATGGATATGGTAGAATAGAGTGCTTTTGTAGTTGATTGATATATATTTTGTATGTGTTTACTTGGTATTTGCTATATGAGGAATGAAAAGGCTTATACTTGTATTTATACTACTCATTTTGAATTTATCTCATGGTAGGGTTCAATAAGACTATTATGCAAACCCATGGGTTTCAATAATTTTTTAATTTTGATTAATTTTGGCTACTAGACACTAGATAAGGATATGGACACTACCACCAATGTTAATGTCCCTTTGTGGCTACTAGAGTCTAGAGGGATAAAAACTAGGTATAAATATAAAACTAATAGTGAATGATGTTTATTAGGTTGTAATAATTATATGTAATACAAGAGACCTGGGTCATCAAAATGATATGGATTGGACTAAGAGATTAGCATTTAGGTACAATTATATGGATAATGTGAGCCTTTCAGTAGCAGGGAGTTTTAAAATTGAAGGGTAAAGCCCTGATTGATATTTATCAAATGTACAAGATTGAAATGTTATAAATATTTGGTTTTGGTATCTAAAACCCATACACATATATACTAGTAATAAAACTTAGGTTTACCTTAGGGTTTCAAAATCTCATTATGATTTCCATACACAAAATATTTTTTAGATTTTCTATCCTAGGAATTAATGAGTTGACTTTTGATTTCCATACACAAATAATATCTTCACCTTTGAATATATCCTTTTATATACTTTCATGATCCATCCTATTCCATCCAAGAATTATAGTCCCATTTTTCCTCTAAGATGCAGTGTTAGATTAAGTGTGACCCATATAGAGCATAATTAGATTCTTTTTCCTTCAACTAAAAATGTATAAAATTGATGTTTATTCTTCTTTTGATGATGAAATTATTCATGAATACATACACACAAATGATTATGTTCATACCCCTCCATTGGAATAGGATAATAAAGATAACCATAATGAACATAATGATCAAGATAATTATGAGGGTCTAAATAAAATTGATTGTAATGAACTTAATGGGGGATATTTTGACTGATTTAAAGTTTTATTTAAAAATTTAAAGGACTTCATCAATATCATAAATATATGGCTAAAATTATCCAATTTATCCTAGCATATAAGGTCATATACCAAGCTAATCTTGCTACATCTAAGACACAATAATACGATCCTTTTACTATCATTAACAAATCCTTTTGAGCTAGTACTTTCGCAACATGTGTTCAAACCTCTATTATTGGTATTATCCCTACACTTACACCTCTATTGAGATATGTGACATCTACCAAAAGTTTTGGGGTAAAATAAGGAGTCCCACATATTTTCATACCTATTCCTATAAAGGCAACCTTTACCCCTCATAAGATGACTATGTATGTTCCATTACCAACCTCACCTACTACATTGTAGATGCTTAATTCTAGATTTATATGATAAAATAATATTATACACTTGAAAAATATCACTCAAGGATCTACCCTTTAAATCTTAACCTTCTTTTCAGTTGATAGGCTCATGTTCACCATCTCATTGGGCCTAAATGCTTATATTATAGTTTGACCCTATTATTATGATTACCCACATCAAACGTATCCAAAAATATATTTAAACTTTGATATATATCCTTCATTATTAGCTACAGAGCTTTAACAACCTTCTCTGTTCCTAGATAGTTACATTCAGACTTAGACAATAACTTCAACACTACTATCCATTCTCCAATGCAAGTGTCTATGACTTCTAAACACTCAAATTTGAAAATATTTTGATATGTATATGTCAGCTTATTATGTTTCATTAACCTTTCCATGAGTAAATTTTAAAAATAAATGTTGTAATTACAAGTTAAATCTAACTCATTATTAATATAGAAAAATACCAATCAAGCACCTATTCAAACTCATTCAATCAATTTCACAATTGAGTTATACTACCCTATTATTTTATATTGGTGTATCAATCATAGGAGTAGTCATATTACAAATTTGAATCATTTAAATAGAAACTCGTGATCCATATTTTTCAATTTATAATCTAGTTCACTACATGCACTTGCATACAATATTCTACACCATTTTTGACACATAAGACAACACATAGGGGATAAATACATATGTCTAAGGCCTTCTTTAGAGTATTGGATATGTAGTTATTTATCATTGATAGGGGGGTCCTTTAGGTCAATTCAACTTCATTATCCCACTAACCCATTTTTGGTAAGGATACAAAACCTAAAAGGAGGATCTAGGGTTTGAGTTATCTTCTAATATTAAGAGTCTGTGTGTGTGATTTGAACATATAATACAAAAGGTGGAAAAAACCTAGAAAGACCCAAGTAGAATTTTTTATTCAATATTTAATACTTCATATATGATAAATGTGTTATAACACAAATAATAACATCCACAAAAATGCCCATAAGGCAATGCAGGTGTTTATGTTGATAAAAAACTAATTTTTAGAATCTAATGGCTGGATTAGAATGTTCATATAGTCTATTTATACACCTTCATTACTCATATATACCTACACATTAGTGTATAAGATAATTAAAATTTATCCTTTGTATTACTATTATCATAATGTTGAATGTTGTACTTTTTTTATATGGCATATGCTTAGATTTAGTATTTCTTATCAGAATATCAATATAATTTAAATTCATTAATTGTTCTGATTTTTAGAGTAGCTTACTCTTTTATTGATTAGGCTACTCTTTCATGTTAATCCTTATTTATAAAAAGGGTTAAACATTTGGTGAACCTGAGCTTTGAGTCTTCTCATGCAACTACTATCTTGCTCTAGGGTTTCCAACCTTTTAAGGTTTATGCTTGACATATTTATTAATATTTTTTTAAACCTTTTTATGTAACCTATGTGTAGTTATATATTAAATGGTCTTCCTATTGAACATCTTGAGATACCCCTTGGGCCACTTAAAATGTCTCAACCTAATACCATGCCAAATTATTCTAATAATAAGAGTGCCAATAATGACAATGAGTAAAATAATGAAAAGAATATTATATAAGATGAACCTAATCATGAGGATAATGAAACCCATTAAAACAATGAGCATAAACAAATATATCAAGATAAAATCAATTCTATTGCATTATTTTTAGAACACATTTATGAAAATTTTGAATATCTCCACAAGATCCTTATTACTATATTAAAAGCAAAAAAGGTGTTAATAACAACCATTTATATTTATTAATACAAATATTGGGGATAATGGATATGCCTATCAGACATCCATTCAAATATCCCTCCCCTCAAGCACAACATTTCATACTACATCTAGTGGGGGCATGAGATATGTTTTCAAACCATTGTTCCCCGAAGATCAAACAACTCTTATTACATCCTCTATGGTAATAATTGATACTTCAACTCAATTAATGATTTCAATGCCTACATCCACACAAGTGGTTTTTTAATCCCCTTTGGCGACTTCTCAATTTGTAAATCAAAATCCCAATGGGTCTACTATGCACACTCTTTTATAAGTTATTCAAGATTTGGAAGTTAAGGTTATCGACATTGAGTAAAATTATATGAATTCAACTCATGTTATTGATTCATAAGATGTATTGCATAATAATCTGGAACATGAGATATATTTTAACCCTTTTATAACTAGTTTTATTACACCCAAGTTCACATTTATGATGGTAAGAGTGATATTGAACAACATCTTTGATATTTCAATGCAACATTCCTTGATTATGCTTCAAATGATATATTTTTGACCAAATTATTTTAATAAGTATAAATAACTATGCTTTGATAGGGTCCTACGATCTATCAATATAATTGGTAAGAACATTCAAGCCTTTGGTAGATCAATTTTTTACACATTTTTTGAACAAAATTATTAAAAGGATGTCATATGCATAAATTTCCAAGATCAAACAAGGAACCAATGAGCTTATTTAAAAATATGTCTTGAGGTATAAGATAATGTTGGCCAAAATGACAAATCTATAAGATATATTTAAGAAAAGTTTTCTTGGTCCCTTACATGATTCCATTATTTTCAAGAAGCTCAAATATTTTGATTACTTATGCCATTTTGTTTAAGATATAGTAAATCAATTTATTTCATTGAATAAGCTTAAGTATGTAGAAAACACATTGAGTATATCCAATACCAACTTTCATATCAAACTAAGCTATAAGGTCAAACCTAATGAGGATAAAAAGGAAATAAACACCATGGTTAATACAATGTCATAACAACCTAATTGACTTATTTTATCCAATTCACTTCAGAGATAATTTACCTAATTACCTGAGTCTCTAGCTTCACCACTCTAAAGCTCATGGAGTGTCATATCATATCTATCCCTCCTCCTATGGTGGTTGATACGAGTCAACCTCTACCAAAAGGATATGATGCCAATGCTTATTGTGACTACCACCAATGTGTGGGGCATTTTACAAAAAAATGTTTTAAATTGAAGCATAAGATACAAGATGTTATTGATAGTGATCTAATCACCTTTGAGGATTCTCTAATAGATTTGAGAACACAACCTAATGATCATAAAAATCAAAACATATTAAAAAATCTATTACAAGATCATTCTAAGTAAATGTCAGAAGTGAAAATGACATATCATGCACATCTTCCTCCACCACATTATGGCCACCCATTTGATGGAATTATTGGTACACTTATGTAAAAGATACCTCTTATAGTCTAGAGGCCTTCAATTTCATTTGATGATAATAATATTGTGGATGATGACTCATATATTCACTCTTTTTTTATTAGGGCACATATTGATCATCAACCTATACACAGTGTTATGGTTAATAAAATTTATAGTGAGAATGTGTGTACCATGTCAATACTCACACTTTTGGGATACACATAATATGATTTATTCAATTTGACTAAAATGATCAAATCATTCAATTTTAAGGCACAAGAAGTTTTAATGATATTGATTTAGCTTTAAAAGTTGGTCCAATACATGTGACCACAAAATTTTTAGTTATACCAGATGTAGGTCTTTGATATGTTATTGGGATGACCTTAGATTCACAAACTTTATAAAATACCTTCCATAGTATATGGGTGTCTTGAGTATATTCATGCCAACAAGGTAATTAATTTTTTAGTGATTCAATATAAGTATCCTTTTCAATAGGGAAAATTTGTTCCATGATAACTAATTATATAACCCACTAAATTAATAATGTGTGAAATGGTAAGAAACATGAAATCCCATTTCATAGATGATCAATACTTAAGAGGCCATTGCATTAGAGAGCTATAGTGGAATATTAGACTATTTACACTACCATGACCTAGCCAATTATTGATAGTAGAACACTGTGTTTTAGAATGGGCATGAAGACCCAATATTACACCTAAGACATCATAAATCATTAAACAATGGGTTACACAAACCACTACACCTTATACTAGTACCTTATGACAACAAATCCCTATTCGACATAAACATAGTATTGCATATTATCCATCTCCATATTTGGCATATATACATGATCCTTGGCAACATGAATAATTTAATTTACCATATTTAGGGTATAGAGCACCCTATGAGTATCCCTTGGATGGGGTTATCAGATAACATTCTCTTTACAAACATATCAAATAAATAAAGTAAATAAAAATAAATTCAAAAAATCAAAAAAATCAAATATTCAAGAAAATACAAAAACATATAAATAAATTAAAAATACAAAAATATTTAACATTTCACATGTTTACTAGCTTTTGCATATGTTGTTTATTTTATGTTAGTACATAACATATTATTTATACACACACAAATGTTTCACACATACTTGAGTGTGATATGGCATATATGAGATCCATGATATATGATCATCCAAATTTTGGACCTTTCCTTTTCCTATGTGACACACTACATTGGGAAAATCTTGCTTCTATATGATCATGATTGACATAGGTTGTATTATTTTGTGGTCATTTCCATTATGACATTGAGATTATATACTAACATTTACACATGTCTATGATCATATTTCTATATTAAACTATGTACTTGATATGATATTCTAAATGACATTTTGCTAACATATGTATGTAGGGACTAATATGATATGCTTATGCTAGTCACTTCTATTTCATTACTTTATCTATTTACATGACTTACTTGAGTATACTTATTGTTGGTTTCTTTGTCTTGTAGAAAATTTAAACATGTTTTTTACATGTTGGACACAATGAATTTAGTATTATTTATTTCTTTGGTGTGTGGACATTTGCATATGTCCTCCCATTGAGTGTGTGGAATTTAAACATGCCCCTTGTTTGCGGTCTCCTTGGACCCCTCTTTATGTGAAATTTATGTACTCTTGCATGTGTGGTTGATTTTTTGCTAAGATTTCATCTTATAGATGTTGTCATGATTCACATCATGCATCTTAGGGCTTGTTATGTGTACATATTATGAGCTTCATTGATATATCTACTTCAACATTATACTATTGTATGCTTCTTTACTACATGATTCACACAAATACAACATAATTATCTTATCCTTTTGAGGTAAGGTGACTCACTTTTTCATTCCCCTCGCCTCAAGGGGGAATGAGGTGTATCAATAGGGGCATGCCATAGAGACATGATGCCATATGAATTTAATTGAAAAAATTAGCAAAATTTGATTTAGTTTACATGATTCAAATATACACATGGGATAAAATCATATACATTTAACACATGTTTGGGAAAGAGTTTTTTAGATTTGTGATAGATATTATACATATTTTACATATAAAATGTTACATTTTGATAGATACTTTAACTTGAAACACTTTTTGAGAAGTATATGCCATGAAAATACACCAAATCACATATACATTTTTAGATTATACACACTATTCATATACCGACCCTACCAAGATGCAATGTTTGAGATTTTATCTGCTATAAAAATTGGCTTATTTAATTTATGTGATGAAGATTCAGTGCCTTGGATGGACTTGGCACTAATTTTTTATTATTGTGAGTTGATATGGTTATACCATTTGACTCAAGTGAGATTTTTTAGATTATGATATAGTAGTGTGGTGCAATTGAGATTCTGAGCTCTTAATGGACTTGGAACAACTCACTCTTATATTAGATTGGAGGCATGATCACCCTCCAATTCCCATTCACATCTCCAAGGTTTAGTTGTGAACCTATCTCCAATGCTTAAACTAAGAAGTATAATTACCAAAGTAAACTATAAATGGGAAATGTGGTTGTATCTATACATAGGTGTACTCATTCCTTGCTTTCAAGTAAATTTAAATTATTAAGTTTAAGATTATATGGACTAATTACACCTATAAAATGATTTTTATTGTAGGTCATACACATATATTAAATTAAAATAGGGCTCAAATAAATCAAGGTGTGTTGTACATGCCATGTTACACATTTATTTCCTTTAAACTTGTAATTTCATCCTTATGCATTACTAGATTAAAGGGGAATGAGGTAAATGTAGATGTTTAAATATGAATATATATGTTAAACTAGTCTTATACACTTAAAAAATATAAAAAAAATCTCCACCCTTTAGTTATTGACGTTCCTTACAATATATAGGCTCATGTTCACCATCTCATTGGGCCTAAATGCTTATCTTGTAGTCTAACCCTATTATTCTAATTACCCAGATCACCTTCAACTTATAATGTGCTTAAACTATGATATATATCCTTCAATATTATCTAAATATCTCTAACAACCTTCCATGTTCTTGGACAGTTACGTTCAGACTTAGAAAATAATGTTGATGCTACTATCCATTCTACAATACAAGTTTTTGTGCCTTTTAAACACTCAAAATTTCAAATATTTCAATATGTATGGGTAGACCTATTATGGTTTATTAACCTTATTGGGAACGTTATTTAGGTATGTATGAGATTAATGCTATCATGATAGACACATTTATGTGAGGTAATTATTTGGCATAATGATTTCTATTTTTCCATCTTGGCACCAACTAGAGGAATCAACACACACCTTGCACCAACTGGCATGTAGATAACCAATTCCAAGATTTTTGGGGAATCTTCTAAGTTTGGTGATATGTGGTGATTAAAACATGAAGAGTATAAGTTGATGAAGCTAGAATAAATGATTACTTAGGCTCCAACTCGACACCCAACATGCATAATCTACCCTGGCAAAATATGTTCTTGTAGGCTATAAAATGAGCTTGAACTAGTCAATTTAAAGGACATGACATTAGTGAAATAAAGCTTTTGGAAATTGGTTCTATATATATTATAATGGATTATGTTATAACTAGAAGTAGCATGGATTCCATTAGGGCTCTAATTAAAGTGCCCAAGCTCACTTGTGAGCCTTTGGGCTATTAGATAGCTTGAGCAAAGATTTTACTTTAGTTTTACATATATGAATTGTATACTTTGATTTATATTCAATGAATGATGAAGGTTGATGCACATACATAAATTTTGTTTTACACATCTTTGGTATTGTTAGTTGAATGCATAGTGAATATAATTGATGTAATGCTACTGTTTAAATTCATTTATGCTAAGTAAATTTCCATCAAGATTCTATTTCATGATGTTAATGTCATCCTTATGATAATTTATGATGTAAATCATAACTTGGAGGAAAGACTAAGTATAGAGAGATCCTACTCCAAATGTTCTTACCCTTGCTAAAGTGTTAGCCTAGTATGAGAATTTAAACTAGGAATAACCCCTTGACCTGTCTAGCACCTATATAATGCTAGGTTTCATTTATCAAAGGCTTGTGCCTAAATGACTCTAGAACTAGTCCCCAAAATGGGATTGTACCTTTAGACCACCAAGCCTAGTTCATGAAAGACTCACACTAAGGGATATACTTAAGGCTTATTTGAAATGACCAAGTCATATAATTAGTGACTTGCATCATGGCACAACTAGCCTAATATGGGCCCTAGTTCTTTCTCTATTGCACTTTGGGTGAGTGCATAAGGCCTATGCCTTATGTGAATTTATGTAGACACAATTGAATGTAAAGTTTTGAGAACAAAAAAATAATCTCATATTTGTGCCTAAAAGTAATAAGTCCAGAGCTGAATTAGACATACCTTATGCACCCATGACTTGAATTTTCTACAATATTTTGGTTTTATTGCTAGGAATCATGTTGAATTTTATTATTACAATGGTACAAAAAATGATGTACCAACTCTCCCTATAAAACATTGAGTGATAGCTAAAATAAATGAAAGATAGCTTTTCACTAAAGTATCTAACTTGTAAGGGATACAAGCATAGAAAGTGGGTTTAATACAACTTGTATGATGCTTTGTATGAGGTATTTTTATATGAATTGATTGAACATGTGTACCTATGGTTGGATGCATATGAAACCCATAGAAGATGAATATACATACAATGCTATGAGTGGATGAAGGAGCACTTAGAGAGGTTGAAGACTCTAGATGCCACTTGGACTAGAGCAGTAGACAAATGGTGGCAAGGAGAAATGAACAATTACATGCTTGAGTTTGTAGTTTCAACATACTCAGCCCTAAGGAAGTAGGGTGTCAATTTTTATGTGAACCTAGAGGCATGTTTGTGAAGGAGTTTGATGTAGAGCTAAAAAATCTAATGGTGGATTATGGTTTTGAATTTTTTTGGATGGAAGGCTAAAGTCCTTTCACTTATGAGAATTGCAAAGGGGGAAAGGGGATGTGTAGGTGAGGTGCAATGGATGGGGACAAGCAAATTAACACCTGAGAGCTCAAGAGATATACTTATAAAAAGAGATGACATAGACTGATGGAAGATATAAAACCTAGAAGTGACAAGAGAACCCATAATAAGTGAGAAGAGCATGGGAAAGGATGTATTAAAATACAAAAGCATGAGGATGAGAAAAACAATGAAGTGATAAATCAATCTCAATAGTTGATGGGTGTAGAATGTGAAGGGTTCCTATAGGATTTGGTGACTAAAGATACATTTGATGCATCTATCCCCTTTCAAATTATGGTGTATGACCATGCATTAGATCCCCCACTTGAAGAAAATATATAAGTGATCATTGAAACTATTATCGACATAGATTTTATATGTTTTATAGAATTGGAGTAAAACTTTATGATTGAACAAATTATTCTATATAAAGAGTTGAGTGAAACTACCTCTAGATCATTAGGTACTAGCTCACCATAATAGAACATGAGTATAAGGATACCAACTCAGCTGATGTCAATAATGTAAAGTGGGAAATAACCCATAAGAAGTGGTCCAGTGCCACAAGTCAATAGTACAATGATATCAACATAAACATTACCAATAGTAATTATGGGATTAATACCTAACCTACTCGTTAGAGGTGTCAGAGGACCAATATTAAGATAGATGCTAGGGGGAAAAATGCCCTAAATGCTAGCTACTTCCCTATAGCAAATATATTATGAAATGGCCATGATCTTGCCATAATATCATGATTTATAAAATGCCATAGAGCATGTGATGAAATGTGAACTATAGTGGCATGCATAAGGCATAACCCAATTAGAGTGCAAGGTAACCCAAATTTTGGCCACTCTACTTGATTATGCCCATACCTAGTATAGGAAATTTGACCTTAACTAGGCCATGGTTGATTATGAAACCCTAAAGGAAGAATTCTTGAATGAGTTTGACATTCTAGAGTTTGAACATCATAACATCACCATGCTTAAATAAATCACCCAAAGACTCTTAGAAACTATGTGCCTATATGATGCAAGGTTCAAAACTATCCTTTCCAATATTCCTTATGACATACACCTTTCCCAACATGTGCAATGGTTTATTGGAGGGTTTCTAGTGCCATTCCAAATAGCTCTTTCCATGAAGACATTTAAAGACCCTCATGAAGTGCTTGAAATTGTGCTCAAAATTGAGGTAATTAGAAGCACCAACACTAGGATCATCCCATTTATAGAGGTCTAAATTACATCTATAGAATCTTAACTCCAAAATACTACCACTATCTCATCTCAAGATGCTCAAAGTAGATTATGGTGTATTGATTATAAAGAAAAAGGACACAACAAAAATAACTACCCATAAAGGAATGTGTATACCTTTCTCCTAAGCTGTGAAGTCTGTTGAGAGGTGCATGATGTTCAAAACTACCCTTTATTGAAATATGCTAACTAGGTTAACACAACCATCTATTATTAGTTGTAAAACACCTACACTCATATCACAACTAATTTTTGAGTAATTGATGAGATGCATGAGAACATGAAAAGAGGCACAAAGTAAGCCATTATAGCATTCAGAGGGAAAGCAACCTAAGGAAATGAAGGCTATGATTAATAAAATGTAGAATTTGGGATGCAATTAGGCATCAAAGGTTGAGTTCAAGACATGGTGGTGGAAGGTTCCCACCCCACTCATGTTATACGTTGGATCGACAAAGCATTACCAATGTGACTACCCTACACATCCCACATGTGGGTATTATTGAGGGGCCCATAAGGTCAAAAAATGCCTTGAATTTTAAAAAAAGTTGAAACAAGGTAGGAATGGTATAGAAAAGGGCACAATAATGATCAGACATGAGTCAAAAGGAGAGAAGTGGACTTTGAAGGCAAAAATGACCCATATAGAGATAATCAAGGTGAAAATGACTACTTGTAGTGGATTCACAACTCAATCACTAGATGCACTAATACTATAATTAAACTTATAATATGGAGAGAAAAGCCATATTGAGTGCATAAAGTGGCCTAAACTAAAAATGATGCCTTATCTAGACCTAACA
The DNA here is from genome assembly GCA_037957365.1 of Torreya grandis. NCBI lineage: Eukaryota > Viridiplantae > Streptophyta > Pinopsida > Cupressales > Taxaceae > Torreya > Torreya grandis. The sequence goes on from JARHVA010000289.1 coordinate 2,796,470, forward strand.
TATAAAAATATGTATTGTAATAGGTTATGAGTGTCATCTAAAACTTGCAAAGAGAGTTCTAATTAGTGTGAGATCTAGAAGCATAAGATGCTTCCTATAGAAAAAGTAAGATAACCAAGAGATTGAGATATAAGAATTAATGGATATCCTATGCCTCATATATATAAGGAATACTACCCCTATTGAGAAACTTGCTCTTGGAGCATGCAGGGCAAAAGCTAGTTGAAGTTGCCATGCCACACATGGAGAGGGTGAAATAAGTTTAACATACTCAGAATATGGAGTATGATCAAGAAATCCTTGTCAATGACACCATTTATGGATGGTCTATATGTGAGGTCTTTATGGACATAGGCACTGAGGTTAATATATTGACTAATAATGCATAGGAGAAGATGGGTAGGCCAGCTTTGAGGCCTTCCCCTAATTTACTTTTCATGGCTAATAAGACCTAAGTATAACCAATAATAATTCATAAAAGCATAGTTATAGATATCATAGGCGATAAATTCTATACTAACTTTAAATTAATCGAGTTAGTAGAATAAGATAACTATCCAACACTTCTAGGAAGGCCATAGTGCTATGTGAATAATGTAAATATGCAATTCAAGAGGCACTACATGACATTTGATAATGGTAAGGAGAGGGTAGTTATACCCCTCTCAAGTGACCAAAGACCACCTATGTTGAGAGTATAGACCTCAAGGATTAGATCAACCACATATATAACATCATGACATAAGGCATTAAGACTTTAAATCCCAATGATCAAGGATTCCTCTCCTGGAAATCTGGATAATCATCCTTCAACACCACCAAAATTTCTTGAAACTGAGGGGTTGAGGAAGAATATGATACCATTGGTTGAAGGTACTGCTTGGTGTGCTCAAAGGTGCCAAAACTAGTAAAAATGGGCTGGGTCCATATTGATCATGATTATAAAAGGTGGGTCCCTTGTGCCAAAAAGAAGGGAAAGAGGGTGTTTTTCCTAAGTAAAGGTAAAATTTTAATGCTCCCAAGATATGAGGGGATTAATCTAGTGTAAGAGTATGTCTACAACCTCTAATCATGCATCCCAAAAGATGTAGAGAGAATGGGTGCACTAGTGTATACATTGAATAACATTGCTGCTCATTGGTGGGTAATGTAAAGGCCTAGATTGAAAACTTGGTAAGATGTGAAGGCAACCATCTCTACTATATTTGGGAATAACAACAAATACCTAGACATATCTACCTAGCCTAGTGATTTTAACCCTATAACACATGTTTACCTATGTAAAGAAACATGGACTGTCTGTGATGTGAAGGCCCCAAAAAACCTATGGGTGCACACCTTCTATCAAACTTTGAAGACATGGGTACATGCATGGTATGTTGTCAATGAGATGTATCAATAAACAACCAATTGGGATTTACTTAAGGATCAATTTTTTCACACCTTTTCCTTTTCTTTATAAAACTTAAAATTGATCAAGCCACTACAATTAGTTTGAAGGTCACTATTTAAGGACACTGCAATATTGGAGGAACACCTTAAATACATGTTCAGTGAAAAAGGGTTGGCACTCCCAAACTTATTTGAAGAATAATCCCTCAATAGTGACTTTAGTGATGAGGATGATGAAACATGAAAGGTGCATAATGAGACAACTTTGACATGCAAAAGGAAGTTAGTGTGCTAGGTTGAGGATAACACCCTAAACAAAAAAGACCCTACACACCTTCAAATAGAAACAACTGAGGGCAATAGGCAAGTTGAGGATTTGTAACAGGAAAAGAATAAATCTTATCATATGCTAATCAAAACTAAAAAAATATATATCATCTTATAAGGGAAACCAAATATTGCTACTTTAGGTGCATATTGGTCTAAAGTAGAGTTGTCACATATTGTGGATCTCTTGAAGGAGTTCCAAGACTTATTCCCTCAAAATTACCAAGATATGAAGGACACACACCCATCCTTTGGGAAGATGAGCATCAAGTTAGTCTATAATGCAAGACCTATCAAGAAGTACCCTTATAGGATGAACCCCAATCTTAATGATAAGGTCAAAATAGAGATTGATGGTATGCTATTTGTAGGGATCATCTACCCTATACAAGAATCTAAATGGATTAGCCACATGTTCATTAGTATCAAGAAGGATGGGTGGATATAGATTTTCATTGATTGTAGATTATTGAATGTCACCTATGTAACCAAACCCTTTTTAAATCCATTCACTGATGAAGTCTTAGATGGCATCATAAGCTATGAGATATACACTTTCACTGATGGGTTCTCAGGATACCATCAAGTCCAAGTTGAGGAGGAGAACAAGACCAAAACTACCTTTGTAATAGAATGAGGTTGTTTTACATATAATGTTATTCCCTTTGGACTCAATAATGTGACAACCATGTTCTCCTGAGTGGTGATCACCACTTTTAAGGACTTCATTCAAAAATTCCTTTAAGTGTACTTAGATGACTAGATTGTGTATGGGCTAGTGAAGGACCATTATGATAAATTGAACCTAATGTTTTAAAGGTGAAAATAGTTGTAGATTTATTTTAACCTTAATAAGTGCATCATCTACAAAGATGGTCTACTCATTGATCTTATAAAGATTAAAATCATCCTTCAGATCTAGACCCCATCAAAGTAGAAAGATGTTCACAATTTTCTTGGACATTATAAGCACTAAGGAAGTTTATAAGTAACTATACCAAGATTTTAGTGCCACTAGAAGAGCTATTTTATAAGGATGACCCATTCTATTAGGGTTTAATGTAAGAAGATGCTTTCAAGACCTTTAAACTCAAACTAACTAGTGTAACAATATTACAATTCCCTAAGTAGATGATTTCATTTCCATGTCTATGTCAATGCATCTAGTTCTACAATTGACACCATTTTGGTGCAACTAGGAAAAGGTAAAATGGATCATCCCATCTCCTTTACAAGCTAAAAACTAACCAAATTAGAGTATAACTACACCAAAATTGAGCACGAGGGTTTTATCATGGTCTACTTCTTGTATAAGTTTCAATAATATTGTTTAGTGACCCCTTTCATCTTCTTCATTGATCATGAGGCACTTAAGTACCTAGTGAACAATCCCATTTTCCATTGGTGCATATGTAGATGGATAAATTTATTTCAAGAATTCTTATTCTTGATTGTAGTGAAGTTTAGATAATAGAACTCAAGCCTAAACCATTTACCCTACATCAACTTTAGTTATGCATTAGTGCCTATTAAGGATGACATGTTAGATGTGAAAATTTATAGGGTCTAACATATCTCAAAATATTTGGTGGAGATTACCACATTTTTGAGATCTAGGTTTACACCCTATACTATGATAATTAAAGAGAAGAAGTAACTCATAGTTTGTGTCACCCCATTTCAACTCATTAGCAAGGAATTATACAAGTTAAGTCAAGACAAGATCCTATGATGATGTGTCCTAGAATATGAATAGGACTTAGTCTTGTAAGAGGTGCTCAAGGGGATTACTCAAGGCAATTACACTAGAGATGCTATGGTGCATAAAGTGATGCAATCAAGATTGTGGTGGCTATCTCTCTTTTAGGACATGAAAGATTATGACAAGGCATGTGACATATACCAATGCATGGGAAATCCTAATGATTAAAATGAGATGCCTCTCATCCCCATCCTTGCCTAGGTACTATTTGAAAAATGGGCCATTAAATTTATTGGGTTGACTAATCACACTGTAAGGCACATAGGTGCATGATATATTCTAGTAGCCAAAGATTCCTTCACTAAGTGGGCTGAGGAAACACCAACCAAAGATTTCACAATTTCCATAGTTGAAAGGCTTATCTAGGAAAATATCATTAATCACTATGGGTTCCTACTTAGATTGACTAGCAACCATGGCACACACTTCATAAATGAAACTATGCATATCCTATTAATTAAATACATGGTGGCACATCATAAAACAACACCATATCATCCCCAAAAGAATGACATTACTGAGGCATTCAACAAGATATTAGGAATGTACCTTACAAAGATATGTGATATTAGTCATAAGGATTGGGATGGCCACATGTTAGTAGTATTATGGCCCTATCACACTACATGTAAGTGCCTAAAAAAGGCTACACCATTCTAATTGGTGTTTGGTGTAGAGGCCATTTTACTAATGGAATTCATAGTTCCCTCATTATTCATTACATGTATTGGTCATTTGGATGACTAAAAATATTTGAGTGCATGATTGGAAGACTTGAAGTGCTTGGACAAGACACATGTGTAGATAAGATGAAATCAATAAATAGAGAAGGTACACCAAAAGCTTTGGAATGATAAGCACATTAAGTGCAAGGTACTTATTGAATGAACACTAGTTTGCTCTATGATTCAAAGTACCTCAAACACCTTGGCAAGATATAGATTAGGTGAATGGGATGATATGTCATCCACAACATATTAAATACTAGTGCATGTAAGCTATGTACATTGATTGGTGAGATAATCCCTAGGCATTTCAATGACAATAAATTGAATCCCTATAATTAATAGGATGGCACTTGAACTATCAAACATTTATTTCTTGGTCACAAGTCATATATGTTGTGCTAACCAAAATAAAATTTGGCATAAGCCAAATATTTCCTTATGTTTTGTGTTGTTTGAGTTAGGTGAATAAGTGAGACACTTTTAGGCCCATAAGATAACTCTTTTGGAGCTTACATGCATAAGTCTAGTGGGTGAGTCAAGCACAATTGTTTTATAATCACCTAAGGCTAGACACCTAAGTTTTTGGGTGTGTGGAGTTTACTAGATTTATAAAGATGTGACAAGTTGACAAAAGGATATGCACAAGATGCTAGTGTATAAGAAACCTAAAGAATTTAGTGATAGAGGACCAATGTATGAGTTTTTCTGGGGTAGGGAAGGTTGAAGAAAGAGATGAAATCAAAAAGAAATGAACTAGTGAAAGAGTGGAATACTTGGAAAAAATCACAACACTAAGGAGAAATGGAACTGAGGAGGTTGAATCATGCACATGTGAAGTACTATGCCTAGGTTTCCATAATAAGGGTGAAGGTCATGTTACGGTGAATGAATCATAAGAGGAGGATTGTCAAGATAGCTAGAGACCACCAAATAGTTGGTGAGAAGTGACCAATTGAATCACCTATCACTTCACTAAGTACTCTATTAAGAAAAGTTAATGTGATAATGGTGGAGGCACAAAGATCTATAATAAATTCATATGTGGTAGTGGATTTTTGTGGATTTCATGGGTTTAAAATATTTCAATAAATCCTATGATGCCATGCCATTACTCACCTACAATTAATAAGGTAGCTGAAATTAAGGTATGAAGAAGCAAATGATAGACTAGAACATGTTACAAACCTTATGTGAATTTGAATCTAATTGTAGATCTAAACACAAAAGTTAAACTAGAGTTGAATTAGAAAAACATTACCATAATGAAATTTAATAGCATCCACATCCTTGAGCAAGAATGGTTGAGAAAAGAAAGAGATTGCAAATTTTACTATGAATAAAAAAGGAGGTAAGTGGGGAAGAATTATAAGAGAACATGATAGTATAAATTTTGAGTGATGTTGAGGCCACCATTGATGACATCGAAAGATTGAGAATTGAAGTCATAGTCATAGACCCATGACTATGAGGAAACACAAAGCAATATTATAAGCTTAAAAAAGATCAATAGACTATGCTTTAATAGTATCTAGTTCAAAATGGGTAAGAAACAATTGAGTTTAGGTCCATTGTAGGTGTAAAAAGGATGCCAAGAAGGTGCATATGATCAAAGAAGTAGCTACTACAAAGAAAGAGGTAAAACTAGTAGAAGGTATTAGCATCATGGTGTTTGACCCTGAGACAAGTACAAAGCTTATGTATAGAGAAATGTAGTTTACCCCTAAAGTCATAATGGGGGAGACATGGGTATCATTTGTGCACACATATATATTGAAAGAGTACAACCATTTCATATTAGGAAACATAGATAAAATCAACCAATAATGGATGGTTTCTATAAGTAGGAATAAGAAGGTGGGTGTGATTCTATTTGACGTCTCTATTCGAGATAAGTTAATCACCACCAATGTGACCCAGTTATACGAGCTACCAAGTTTTGGCAAACTAGAGGAATTAGTGTAATTACTTCTCTTATGTGTCCATGGTGATCACTTTTACTTGTTAAGAAGGTGTATGTAGATCTTGGCTCACCTCATTTGGAGGATCACAATTCTCCCAAACACAAGGATGGACATCCACCAGATGATGGAGGATGATGCACAGGTGGAGAGGGTTGTGAAAATCCTAGGCTACTATAAGGTAGGGTTTTTACTCCCTATTAAGGACCTTCAAGACCTTGGTATAAGATTAGTGGTGTGCCTCATGAGTTTTAATATTTGTCCTGGTGGATAGTGGTCTGACATAAGTAAGATGTACTTGTGTATCACCCACCACATGGTGTAAGGGGGAAAGTTCAATATCTCCAAGTTTATTATGGAGGAGATTGTGAAGAATGCACTAGAGGGCTATAAGTCACATGAGACCTTTAGGTAGGGGTCCATGATAAAACTGATAGTGATGGAGGAGATCAACATGACCAATGGTGATGAAAATAACCTTTAGGTGCTTCTACTACATAATGACTCCTGGGCATTGAAGTATCAAGACTTCATCCACCCACCTAGCTCTTCCCAAAAGTATAATATAAGAGTATAAGGGTGGTGTGATCAATATATAAAGGCATTCAAGATTTCATGTTGCATCCCCTATGAGTTCCCCTAGCACATAGTAGGAATGACAACCTTTTCCACCATGTAACATTTCTATGTAGTGTGCCTAAAAATCATAGATGAAAATCTCTATGGTTGTCTAAAGTTGCCTTATGCATTTTATAATAAATTTTTCATAGTAGTCCTAAAGAGGATTCCTAATGCATAGTAGTTGGAGATCTTAGTAAAATATGTGGAAAATGAAAGGAGTAGGTTGAGGATCCAATATATGTACCCAAAATTAAAGGCCACATTAAATCAACCTGCATCCCCCTGACCAAATCAATTTGACCAAATCAACCTACATCCCCTCCAGATGGAAATTATAATAGGGAACATCTTCAATCTATATTAAAAAATGAAGCTATGAAAGAAGGGTGTTGACTCAGAGAAATATGATGATTACCTCCTCTTGATCAACGATGAGGGGAGGCTAGTGCCAAAAATTCAAGAGAAGTCTCCCAAAAATAAATGGGGAGAGACACTTGAGGAGATCAAAGAGCACATTAGGTTGAGGATCATCTCTGATGAACAAGCTAAACCTCCAAATCCTAAGAAGTGCATAACATTCACACTAAAGACTATTTTTCTAGTAAAAAGCAACAAAAAAATAAGAAGTCTAAGGGACCTATTATACTCCCTATAATAACTCTGGTAGAAATGGAGAAGGAAGAAACCATCATGTGAAACTCAAGGAAGATACTAAGGAAGAGATAGAAGGATCATGGACCTATATCATGTAGATTGAATGAGAAGAGGAGCCAAACACAAAAGATGTATAGGAGGACCTCCAAAGTGGCACAATCATTATGATTGAAGAAGTAGAGGAGTTGGCTAGCTCTTCTTCTAGTCAAGAACCCTCCATGCCACACCCATAAATGGAAGAGGAAAAGAGAAAGGTGTGGAAGAAAATGGGCATAAGTGAGGAAAATATTGATAAGGCACTGGCATTTGAAAAATAGTGTAGGCTAGCCCAAAAAAAGGTTGAGGCTAAGGAAGAGAAGAAGGCCAAGGAAGAGAAGGCCAAGAAAGAGAATAAGATAAATAATATAGCCACAAGCACAAGAACAAATATTGAAACAAAAAATAAGGTGCCCAGTACCCCCACCAAGAAAGTAGATGAAGCTGCACAAATGACATTCCCAAGTAGTGAAGGGGTTCCTAAAGAAAAGGAAGGTGATACTAGAACCTCAAAATAATAAATGAAAACACCCAAAGAACCCCAATGAGAATAAAGTGATGTTGGAATTGAGGGAATAAACCTATAGGTAAGCATTGAGAAACCCCAATAGGAAGAAGCAGACAAAGGGGAAAAGTTTAAGGAAGAACCCCTTGTGGAAGAAAAAGATAAGTCCTTTGAGGAAAGTGCCTAAGAAAGTGGTGGTGCCAGTAAAGAGGAGGAAGAGAAAATAGAGTTGGCCATCATTGAGAAGGATGATGTAGAATTGACATAAGAGAGAAGGTGTATAAGGGGTGGAAGGATTAAGACTTATATATGTTTGACATGATGCCTCTTGAGGCTACCACAACTAGGATGCACAAACAACTTACATTTATGTTTGATCACTACATAGATGAGCCTCACTTCAAGGTGCCTAGAAAGGCAATTCTAGGACCAAAATGACCTAAGAAAGGGTGTGCCTCCCTTATCATAAACCCACACACCATGATCCTAGTTTGATTTTGGAATGTACTTATAATAATGGTGATTTAAGTGGTATGCATAAATATCATTAATGATGGTAGGCATAAAAATGGAATAAACTTTAAAAAGTTGTTGAAGATAAAGTACATGCAATAAAATCCAAACCATAGTAGATATTTGAGAATATAGAGATGGCCAAGCTATCCCTTTTTTTTAGCATTGATACTTTAATCCTCTCTAAGGTTGATAAAATATGTGTGATAGTGGAGCAAATGCTCCCAAGGATGAAACCTAAGCTAACACAAGAAGAAAAAGAAGATCCTTGTGTCATGCTACATAAGGAGACTGTTGATAGGCTCAAATAGGTTTAGGATCTCTTTGTGAAACTATAAGATGGATAAGATGCAACTAATGTCATCTTATTTAGCTTTTCCAACCAAGCGTCAATCATAGATGCATGCCTCAAGTAGGTAAAGGAGGAAAAGGAAAAGATGATGGCATAGGTATACTTTGTGAGTAGGTTGAAGAGAACATAGATAGTGGGGAATGTTAATGCACTAAGAACCCAAATAAAGGACCAAGAATAGAGCTTATAATAACTCTTATATGTTATATAGACTAAGGCCTATGAGTAAGGAGCAATCCTGGATGGGGGTGTGATAAAGGCTAAGGAAAATCTAGAGGCCTTTAAAAAAGAGATAGAAAATATAGATGTGCTTTCTCTTAGAACTACCTACATTGAAATAGACAACACCATTGAAGAAATTAAGTTTACTATCAAGGGCTTTGAGGACTCAGTGTAGAGCTTAAGGAGAGTGTGCTCAAGTTTTACATGTTGAAGACTTTGATAGCCTAGTTCAAGATCAAACTATAAATTTTGTATGGGGTAATGTTGGGCCCCTTATTTTAGTACATATGAGATTCATGCCAAAAAAAATAGACACCTCATAATGAGGTGATCATTTGGCATAATGATTGTTATTTTGTCATCTTAGAGCTATCTAGAGGAATCAATGCACACCTTGCACTAGTTGGTAGGTGGCTAACCAATTTTGAGAATTTTGGGGTATCTTCTAGGTTGGGTGATACATGGTGATTGAAACATGAAGGGCACAAGGTGATGGAGTTAGCATAAATTATTACTTAGGATCTATCTCATCACCCAATGTGCATACTCCACCCTGGTGAGAGATGTTCTTATAGGCTATAAAATAATCTTGAACTAATTTATGTAAAAGATGTGATGATATTACAATGAAGCTATGGATAATTAGTTTTATATACATTATAATGGTTGTCATTAGATCTAAAAGTAGTATGGATGCCATTAAGGTTCTAATTGTAGTGCCCAAGCCTACCTATGAGTCTTTGAGCTTTTAGATAACTTGAGTGAAGATTTTACTTTGTTTTTACATAACATGAATTATATACTCTATTTTATATTCAATTAATGATGAAGGTTGTTGCACATACACTATTTATAGTTTACACATCTTTGGTATTGTTAGTTTAATGCGAAATGAATGTAATATAATAATTTAAATTCATTTATGTTGAGTAAAGTTCTAACAAGATTCTAGTTCATGACGTTAATGACATCCCTATGATAATTGATGATGTCAGCCATAACTTGGAGGAAAGACTAAGTGTAGAGAGAGCCTACACTAAATGTTCCTACCCTTGCTAAAGCATGAGCCTATTATGAGAATTTAAACAAATAATAACCCCTTGACCCATCTATCACCTATATGATGCTAGGCTTCATTTATCAAAGCCTTAAACCTAGATAATTCTAGAACTAGTCCCCTAAATGGGCTTGTGTCATCAGACTACCAAGCTTTGTCCATAAAAGACTCATGCTAAAGGATATGCTTAAGCCTTCTTTAAATTAACCAAGTCCTATAATTAATGACTTGCACCATGACACAACTAGCCCAACACATACCCTGATTCTTTCTCTATTTCACTTTAGGTGAATGCATGAAGCATTTTCCTTATGTAAATTAATGCTGGCATAACCAAGTGTAAAATGTTGATCATAGAAAGACAATCCCATGTTTGTGCTTAACAGTAATAATTTTAGAACCAACTTATACATACCTTGCATGCCCATAACTTGACTTTTCTATAACAAACCCTTCCATGAGAAACTTTTCAAAAGAGGTGTTATACATATTAGTTAAATATAACTCATTACTCATCTAACAAAATACCAAGTAATCACCTATTTAAGCTCATTTGATCAATCACACAACTAATTTACATTGCTCTATTCTTCCCCATTGCTATATTACAAGTTTGAAGCATTTAAAAATCATCCCATGAGCCATATTTATCAAGTTACAAGATAGATAACTACATGCAATTGCATATAGTATTGTACACCATTGTTCACACACAATACAACACATAGGGATAACTACATATGTCTAAGGCCCTCTTCAAAGTATTGGCTATGCAGGTAGCACTCATTGATATAGGATTTTTTGAGGTTATCTCAACTTCATGAGACCACTAACCCATTTTTGTCAAGGTGAGAAGATCTACGAGGAGGATCTAGGATTTGATCCATATTTTGATATTCTAATATAAAACCCATAAAGACCCAAGTGGAATTTTAAGTGATAGTCAATAATCTATACTTGATAAATGTGTTAAATCATGGATAGTAGTATCAACACAAGTGTCCAAGCTAACAAAAATCTAATTTTCAGAATGTAACAACTCAATAAAAATATTCATACAATCTATTTCTACACTTGCATTACTTAGATATACTTGCACATCAGTGTATAAGTTAAGTATAATTTGTCCTTCATATTTATATTATTATAATAATGAATGTTGTACTTTATATATTTGGCATATGATTAGATTCATTATTTATTATTAGAATATCAATAGTATCTAAATTCATTAATTAGCTTGATTTTTAGACTATCTCACTCCTTGCTTGATTAGGCTACTCTTTCATGTTAATCTTTATTTCCAAAAAGGGATAAACATACATATTCCCTTGAGCATAATTTTACAACTCAACATGCCAAGGTGTTATAACTAGAGCAAGGTGCATCAAGAACTAATAACTCCATAAATATGCACACCTTACTCCATAATCAATTATCTATTGAGATATAAACCTATCATTTACCAACATTATTAGTAGCTCCCAAGATCCCATTATATGAAGGTAAAGATGATCATGAATAAAACATTAAATCATTCCACATAGCATGCTTTTACTATGAATATAATGACAAATTAATGACTGAAGTATTTCCAAAAAGTATCAAGGACTATGCATTACAATAGTTCTATGATATCCACCTCTAATCGGTAAGAACATTAAACCAATTAAAATACCAATTCCTATTACATTTTACATCAACATTAATTAAAATCTATCCTATGCACAAATTGTTAAGCTTAAGTATGGATATAATGATCCAATTATGGACTATGTAATTTGGTACAAGACTATGCTAACTAAGATGACCAAAGTTATAGATGACACTTAATTACAAGATATATTCAAGTAAATCTTGATAGCATTAATCCATGAGTCATTTATATTCAAGAGATTCATATCATTTGATGAGCTATGCCATATAGAGAGGGATAGAGAATTCAAGTTAATAACTTTGAACAAACTAAAGTATATTTCCACTCTTATGACTACTTCAAAAATAAAGTTTCAAAGCAAACCAAATTATTATTGGTGTAAATTTTCAATTACACCTTAATATTACTTAGTGAATAAGTAATTTTGTTAGAATTTCTTATTATCTTATTTAGGAAATAATCCTATTTGGACTTGGAAACTTGAACTAGAGTCCAAGTTGCACACTCATGTGTCAACTTGCACTAAAGTCCAAGTTGCACACCAAAGTGGAATTTAGGTAACCACTTCCATCCACTTACATTTATGGTGTTATAGGCTAGCTTTACCTTTTTAGGCATGTTTTTATGGGATTTGCAATTTATATGAAATTTGGGGTGATTTTTCCTCTTTCATTATATCCATAAGGGTCCAAAACCCTTAGTTTGACTATTAGCTTGTTACAACTTTCAAGTTATTCTCCTAGTGCCTTCTTCATGACGGTTTTATAATTTATAGTTTACATTTTTTTGATTTTGGATCAAATAAAACCTCTCCATCATGTTTGTAGTAGTTGTAAAAGGTGGTTTAGCTTTTATTTTTATAAAAATAAACACCTATAAATCTATATATGTGGAACTTTATGATTAATTTATAGAGAATCCATGTTTTTTCAGCTATATCTAACCATATAAATGTCTACAAAGTGGAAAATTTAGGGGGTAGGCTCTCATTTTACTAAAAATAGATTTGTTGTGCTCTCGATTGGTGGAATTATTTCAGTCAATTCTAACTATCCATGGGTAATTGGATTTTTTTTAAAAATCAAGGGTTTTTTTTACCCTTTTGGGGTTTTATTATTATTATTATTTTTTAATTTTAAAAATAAAAAATAAAAAAATATGAATAATATCCTCTAATTATTTTTATTTATGTTATTTTTTATTAAACCAAAAAAAACCTAAAAAAATTACAAAGTTTTTTGTTGTATTTAATTTTTTATTACCCTTTATTGCAATCTCCTCCTGTCTCACCTTCCTCCACCGTTTTCAAGCCTCTGAGTGCTGCATGGCCACCCCACAATCCTTAAAATTATTCCATCCCTCTTCCATCACCTACATTTTTGAATTTGCTCTGCCTTTCCACCTAGTTTCCATCTCATGGTCTTTGCATCTCTACCTTGATCCTCATCCCAATACCAACAACCTCTCCTCGCCAAATCCTTTGTCCATATCTACAATTACTAGATCCATTTGTGGATGAGATAGTATAAATATTGAAAGGTCTATGTGAATGATAAGAGATTCATCATAAGCATCTTTATATTAATAAGGCTTTGGTCTATGTAAGTTTTCATATCAATATATCAATGATAATTTTTTCCCATAAAAATTAATTGATCTAATTGATGAGCTTGGTTCTCATGTGCACCTTCACCATTCATAGATTCCTACTATGCAAAACAATGATTTGTGTTTTTTATGTTTTTTCATTTTTATTTATGTGGTAGTAAATTTGCATGAATTTAATTAAAAGGTTGAAAGTGTGTATTTTTATTCAAATTTTGTGGGCACCAATTGTCCACCCTCAACCACCTTTATGACAAACCACCCCCACCATCCACCACCACCTTGGTTACCATAGTTGAATGCATAGGGATATTTTTTGACAACACAATTGAATTTTTGCACTTATTCTATTGATTTTATTGATGGGTATGGTATTTATTTTAATTTTGTAAAAGGATTTGAGTTTGTTAAATGACGTCAAAAGTTTTACCCAAACTATCATTTTCACACTAAGTGGACTATGCTTTTTCACTAACAAAGATAGCCCCAAAGGCTTTTTCAACTAATTAATGAAGACTAATGAGTGGGGTCCAAACTAAAAAGATGTCAACTCCCATCCCAATAAAACCTATTTTTTATATCAATAAGTGATTTTGCCACATCAACATGCCCAATTGGTGATTTTGTCATTCTTTCTTGCATTTTGCATTTTGGCAGATGCCCATCTATTACACATTTTTTCATACACCTTTATGCCTTTTTACTCATATATTGAATTTCAATTAGAGATAGAAGGAAATTATTATTGTGTTGTGAAGTTGGTTATGACCTCTTATGTGAAATATATTTAGTTCTTTATTTCTTATCATGAAAGTCTATTTTTTTCATATTTTTGGAGGCCTTATTCATGGTCAAACATTAGCAAATTTCCAAGAAATTTTCTCTGCATTCATGACACTTTTTAAGGTGTTTTTGTTTAAATGCATGTTTTTCATAAAATATATAGTTTTCTAATTAAAATTGATTCATATTGTATAAAAATGTGTTTTTGTTTTATTCCCCATTTTCAAATTAATTTGTAACAGGGTGAATGTATTTGTAAATTGCGTTATTATAGGTAGTTGAAGGACATTATTTTATCATTAAAATCCTTATAAAGTGTCAAAAATCATTTTGGGGATACACATTTGCTTATTAAACTCTTAATATTTTTGCCTTGTACTTTATTTTGGCACACTTTTGGTTCACACACTATCCTTATTTTTAGATATATACATTTTTGTAGACTTATGGTTTGTACCTCATCTCCTTCAAGGCCCTTTTTTTAGTGCCTTGTATTCTTCTATAGAGACTCATTTAAGGCCCCTTATTATTTCCTTGCCATTATTTTTATGGAATAATGACATGATGTAAATTTAATAATGCAAACAACCAATAATTTACAAGCCAAGAGTGATATGATCTTCTTTGAGTTTTTTCACTTCAGAAAGATATTGTTTAGTTTATAAAGGAAACTAGCACCATAAAATCATATAACATGATCTTATTCACAATATTTCTAGAATGAGTCAATAATTAAAACTTTTAAAGTCAATGTTTCACTCTTGAAACAACACTATGATCATGTGGAACCCATAACGACTTCACTTATTCCACATTTAGTACTTACTTTTGAATCTAGCACACATCCATTAGATGTTCTCTTGGATTGTGTTCAATCAGACATCTAGTCATCTTGTGCTCCTACTACACTAGGAGTAACATTTTCCATAACTAACACTTTTATTAATCACACTATTGATGTGATTGCCTAGTTTGAGAAGCACATTACTTGTTTTAGTTCATGTGTTCTCTAAACCATGTGTTTTTTTGTAGATTAGAAATTGTGAACATGACATTATGTTACCAATCCACCTATTTGTTGGATTATTCTCCATGGTATTGGCTATTTACAAAGTGATTCAAATTATTATTTGGGACCAAGTTTTAGAAATACCACATTGGTATTTGTTTGTTATATACTTCTAGAGGTAACTTGGCACCATAATTATACTACATTTAAGTGTTTGGGCTCTTTGTCAAAATTTTTTTTGGACATATTACTCAGACATGAGAGTCCTAAGTTATCTTCATATTTTATTAGGCATGAGAGACTATACCCTTCACTTAAGAATTAGATACCTGAGATTATTATTGTAAGGCTTAAGAGGCATTACTCTTCACTCAAGTATGAGAGACTTCAGTTTTCTTTTGTTAGGCATAAGAGTCTCAACACCTCATTATATTTACTTAGGCATGAGAGTCATTAATTTAATCCAAATGTTTTCTTGCATACACCATTTGTGCACAATTAAATGAATCACTTTTAGGAATTTTATTCCACCAACTACATTCATTTGGGATGTATTGATTATTAGTTATGGTGACTATACACACAAAATGTAACACACTAACCTGTGCACTTGACTTATTAAGGTTTGTCTGAGAAAACTAATGCAATGGGTAGATAAATGGATGAATATACAAAATATGTGGATTCATTTGAGGGATGGGGTTTTGGATGATAGGTAGTAGTATATGTTCATGATAGAACTATAATATCTCTATCACATCATGGTGTTCATTGAGGGATTATATTTGGGAAGAGACAAAACTATAATGTCCCTTTATGTCAATGATGATAAGGAGGTGAAACTCTTGATCAATGTTGGGGATAATGAAATGGGTGTGATCAAGATGGATAAATTTAGGAATGTGGTCAACTCTATGAGGTTGGATATGTCATGTCAACACTATATATGAAGCAAATAGTATACTATGAGGCTATTCCTTAGGATAAAAGGAATAGGGGAAGTGGATGTCTTTATTTGGATAACATTGTATTAATGACCTTGGTTTTAGGGGAGAATGATTATGGGAAAATCAGGGGTCCTTTTTTATTTGTTAAGAGCATTAAGGCAATTAAAAATGAGATGGGTGTTGAATAAAATAATTATAATTTGAGTTATTCACTAATGTCACTTTGTAAGTTAATTCCCAGAGTAAGAGATTTAACCCTAGGGAAAAATATTGAGCCTAATGTGATAAGGATACTATGGAAGTGTCATGAAAGAGAAAATAAAACCTTACTATGTGTGTAATGAATTGTATGAAATTATTTTCATGATGTTTTTGGAATGATATACTTGTTTTTGTGTGTGTTTTAAGTAAGGTTTTATGTCTTGTGTTCATATTTATAAGGCTTGTGAGTTTTGTTTTGACAATGTTTGATAAAAGAAAGTGAATTCCTCTACTTGTTAAAAATGATATAATGAGAGTAATAAAATATTTAGGTAAAATAATGATGGAATAGTTCTTGTTTTTTTTAATTTAATTTTTTAGTGTGTTTAAATGCATTCAAATTTAAAAACTAAAATTCTAAAGGAAATATACAAGTGCTTATTTTTCTAGTTTTTCCTAGGTGTGAGAATGCTTTATTTAATACAAGTTAAATGAACTCAGCTATATATTTTTTATTATTTTATTATGAAAATAATGTTAGATAATACTATGACATATATATTTTTATAACATTAAAATGGAAAATCAAATATAAATCCCTAATAATTTAGACTACTAAAAATTAAAAAAAATTCTACAAACATACAAGCTAGAAAGTAGTTTTGAAAGTATTAGACTATTTAGTTATGAAATTAAGTGATCTATGAATGAAATAATGTAAATATAGTATTTTGATTTTATAAGTTTAGTATTTAAAAATAACATTCTTTTAATAATATAAATATATCCAAGATCTAGTATGTAAGGTTTTGGCTATCTAAATTGTCTACATTTTTATGGATATTTGATTGCAAGTTGTTTGTGAATGAAAAGTTTTATAAAATTGAAGAATACACTACTATATGATGGATGTATATATTTGTTTTATTTAAATTATGTGATATGAAACACTATGTTGTTTCCAAGAATCTAAAATGCAATTACAAATAAGAGATCTAGACTATATTTTTGGTACAATAAAGGAAAGAGAGATAATTATTTTATTTTCCTTTTAATTTTTGAAAATGAAGCTAATATAATGAATAAAGGAAATATAAAATAATAAAATATAATAAACACCAACTAAAATTTAAATTAAAACCCCCCAACCTGATTAAGGTGAGACTAGATGGAAATAAAGAGATTTGTTGTTATAGATCATCCTTAGTAAGCTAGCTCCTATGCTCAATGTAGCTGTAGGAACTCTCTGACAAAGGATGGTAGAAAAATATGGAGAAAAGGAAGAGATAACCATATAAAAGAATGTAGTTTTACTATGGTTTATTTATATGCTTGATAACAAGGATTGTATTACTAATTAAATTAATTCTCCCTTCCAAGACTATGTAGAATGACCACAAAAATAACCAAATATGGAACAAAGCTTTTCCAAAATTTAAAGTAGGTGGGAATAGGTTTTGTATAGCTTGAAATAAAAACATTTAGTGAAAAATTTGGAACTAAAATTCATATAAAATTGAGATTCTTGTAGGATAATTAAGTAGTTTACAAAGATGAGTTTAATTGCAAGTTAAACTTAGGAAGTATGGGTAGTGATAAAAACAAGAGTGAGAGTGAGTTGGGATGTCATGAGGGAGAACATAAAGAAAATTAGAAAATAATCACAAAGAAAACATGTAAAATGTGTGGGAAATAAATTCTTAAATTTCAAAATTAGAAGATGGACAAACTATGATGAAACCATCAAAGTTTACAAGTGATAAAGACATAACCACTACTTAAAATGATAAAATTGCCATGTCTCAATGAAACCATCACAGAAAATGGCAAGACCAATGAATTCATGACAATTTCATTGGGTTAGTTTATAAAACTACCATGGTGGAAGTTCCATATTTTCAATAGTTCTATCAACTAGTAAGGTGATTTTATCATAAACATGGGTGGTTTCATCTTAAGAGAAAGGAATTTCAAGTTAGAGGCAAAATGACTCAAAATGGATGTTTTTAGGATTGTAAAAGAAAAAAAAGAGGTGAGGGAGAGAGAAATGGGTAGGAATGTCAGAGAAGACCATATTCAAGTGTATTTTGGATATCATTGCATCATCATCAAATTTATTTTATAAATATCACACTGTGTGTTTTATAAAATTTAGGGAACTAGTAGATGTAATTACCTTAATTAGACAAACTAGTGTGTAAAATTAGACTATAAAAAATATGAAATAAATGATAAAATTGATTTGAAAATATTATCAAATTATAAATTTTATAAATAAGGAGAGAATAAATAAAAATTTAAAGAATTATTTGGAAAATTGAGATGCAAGATGTTGAGAATCCTGAGACTAATTGTGTTGACTATATAAAAACTAAAACTAGAGATAATAGGGTCTTTAGATAGGAGCACTAGGATTGAAAAAGAGAGGGGGAAATGTTTTCCACTTTGGGTGTTATTGTATTGTAGTGAAAATATTTATAGGTTCTATGCACCTCCACTTGTTTAATTAGTAGACTATGCAAGAGCTTCTAATTCTCTTCTAAGACCATCACGTGTTTGATTTTCTCCTCAAAACCCTAACTCAACATGAAATAATACCAATGTGAACTAATGGAGTAAAAATGGGTTAGTAGCTGAATTTTTGTGAGACCTCAACACCCCATGTGATAAGTATTACCTACATACCACTGCTTTGAAGATGGATCAACCTTCATGTAGTTCTCCTAAGCTACAATGGTGTGTGTGAAACTGGTGCATATACTAGATGCTAGTGTAATTCTAGTGTGATTAAGTGTTTTAAATATGGATTGTGACCTTGTAAATGGATTAAAATTATAATTCATGGCTACTAGGGATGTATGTGATTATAATTGGGAGAAATATGTATTTTTCTCTTAGTGTGCAATTTGAATTATGGTGCTTTCTATGTGGAAACCTTCTCATCTAAAAAATGATATAAATTGTGTTTATATAGTGGCATTTTTGATATCGTTTAGATAAGGCTTATCAAAACTCCTTGGCCAACCTTTAGGTAAATTTGAATTTCAAAAAATAGTTGTTGATTGGTAGGAGGACAACATCTAGGATGGTGGACAACAATGGGGTGCACTATAGTCCAAATGGGGAACCAAAGTTTGGAAACCACTTCAAAAAGGGTGATAATAAATTAGGGTTTGAGCCTAGGATACTAAGAAATCTAGGTGGATGGGACTTGAGGTGATTTAAGTTATTTTTAAAGGTGGATCACCATGTAAAAAGTGAGTTAAGGTGGTTGAAGGGCTTTAAGATAGGTCAAGAACGAAGTGTATCAAAAGTAACTTCACAATTGCATGTTTTTATCTTAAATGAAAATTTATGTGACTATATTACCTCCCTTATTATATTATATTAAATACATAAAAAGTGAAATTACTAGAATAAAAGGAAAAAAGAGTGCACCTAAACTTACCTATGAAGTGAAATGTTGAATTTAGGTTCCAAATTTTGAACCATGTTCCATGTAAAAACTTGAAAGGGAACATATATAAAAATAGTATTTATTTATTTAAGATGAAGATAAATAAACAAATAAAAAAAATCAAGATCTAACTAACAAGTAATTAATAAACTTGATTGGGTATGCAAATCGTCATGTTTTCTGATGCAAATACTAGTGAAAAATTGGCAATCATGGAGGGTAGGCCCCTTAGAGATTTATTTTAATTTAAATAGCTTGGATTGGATTGTGTATACCCTAATATTAATTTATTAGGAGATTTTTATTGATAACTCAAGGTATACTTGATTCCATCATTATATACCCATTGTAGTGTATTAGCTTGGAATCCTTATAATAATCCCAATAGAGTATTCTTATGCAAAACTAGTGTAAAATGGGAAACCAACCTTTGTAAATGGATTAGTTTACTTATGGTTTAAAATTGACATAAAACTAGTGTAAAATTAGTGTAAGTAGTTTGTATAATCTGAGTATGGTGTATACAGTGTGGAAAATGACAATTATTGCAATTCCATTTGTGAAATTAGTGTAAAACTAAGAAAAAGGAGTAATATGTTGTGTACATGATGCTAATCTAATATTTGGTGTATATAAATTATAAAACTAAGTAATAAAAATTGGTATTGTGAGTAAAAACCTATGTATAAACTTGAAACACATGTCATGCATGATACCCCACATTTGAGAAAATTTTGATCAAATTGAGAGAACTAGAACTATAAACTATTGAAAATTAGTATGGGTTGTTTGGGATTTTGAAAGATTTTTAGAATGCATATTTTCTCATCCCTAGGATAGTGGCACCCTACATGGAAAACATAAAGGTATGCTAATATCCTTTTATAATGCTCCTTTCCAACTATCTTTCTGAGCACTTTCTATGTAAGCTCTATGGTTTACTTTTTGTATCCTACAAAATATTACATGTCGACTATCTATGTCTTTTTGAGTATTGAACTTAGTGTTGATTGGGTCAAATTTCTAAGATAAAACCCATGTGTATGAATCCTCTTTTTAGGTGATTTACTATGCTTTCACAATAAATTGACTCAAAAGAAAAGGTTATGGGAGATATGTTATAAAAATATATGTAAATCTGAGTAGTAATGATAATATGGAGAAGCATGAAGTCATCATATAACAATGTGAGATGCACGTTATAATTATCATACATAGTGTGAATGTCTATATATATGTTAAAAATATAGGCACACTGATATGTGATATGAACTAAGCATTAAATATTGAGTATACCCCCATTGGTGAGGGATGTATGATATTTTTCATGGCATCAAAACTAGGAGGATGCATGATATCCATCATGGAAGAAAAATATGAGCAAACTAAGAAAGTAATTGAGCAAGTGTCATGGCCATGACACACACATACATAGAGCACACATAAATAACATAAAGAACACAAATAGAAGGCCAAGGGGACACATACAAGGGACATGTTAAAATGTTTCAAACACACAGAAGGACATGCTCAAATGTCCTCACATGCATATAATCAAATAATAGAGACTTAGATCCATAAACCCAGTGATATATTCAAATGCCCTTAATTAGAATAAACACACATATAACACAAAGTATGAAATTAAATATGAAAGCATGCACAAATGTGTAGTTGATCAACTTAATCAATTTGAAACACAAATAGGTTCAATAGACTATATAACTAGTAGTATATATTAGTGTGTTAGTACATGAGAAAGATTGATAAATGTAATGTAATGAAATAACTAAGATCTAAGTAAGAAATAATGGTAAATGAATGATAAACCTATGTGTGGAATGACCCTAATGAGCTAGATGGTATTTTTATATGATTTAAAAATCTTGTTTGTGGTCTAGAACTAAGAAATGATAATTTGGGATCACTAGGACAACATCAGGGGAACTAGACAATATAGAAGGGTGCTCTCGTCCAATAGGGAATTATTGTCTAAGTGTAATTTTTGAGTGTTTGATAGTGAAATCACCTATAACTAGATTTGGAAGTGCTATCCTATATACTCTATAATCACTCATGTACACTTTGTGAAGCATATATGGTATAATCTAGCTAAAAATAATTACTAAATCAAGTGTGCATAAATTAACTAGTGTAAAATGAAACTAAACATAAGCATACATAGGTCCTAGTTTTATATTTTTCTATAATATTTGATTATTTTGTATTTTAAAAATATATGTAAATTGAAATGATATGATAATCTATAAAGAAGGATACTAATCATTGAGTTTGGTAAGGGACTCATAATCAATAGGCCCTATATCAAAGTTAGGAAGAGTAATCTTTCATGAATAGAAATGACTATGCTACAATGATTGAACTAAATTAAAATTTGAATTTGAGTACTTATTTCCTTTTTTAGAATGATTATTACTAATATACTAATTATCTATGCTTGTCTAGGATGCAATGATTGATATGTTATGCCTCTTATTATCTAGTGATGAACTAGATTTAATTAAAATATTATTTTGAGCTACTTTCTTTGCAATATGTATTTTGTCTTTTGCCTTTACTGATATGTCATTACTTGTATTTATTTGTATAATAGCTAAATATATGTTTTTTTATTGCTCTTTATCTAAGGATGTTTTATCTTCTCTTGAAACTATAATCATTACACTTTCATGTTCAAATGTGACATGGTTATGATATTTATCCATTTCCCCCCATTGTTGTAATCCATGATCTTCCTAATTTGGCATTTAGTGGGCCAAATAGGATACACATGAAATACCACCAAACATGTTTTTGGACCATTTGTGAAAAGTAGCTCAATGGATCCAATAAATGATTTAAATAAATTAATATTACTCAAGTGTTCCTTATCATATTCAAGAAATTTTAAGAGTGTCATGCTACAAACATTCATTTCAATTGTGTTATTGATCAAAATATTGGTACATTACTTTTCATCTATGAGGAGGTTAGGAATCAAATGTTCTATAAATGATGAATAGTTTTAAATGGAATCCTTTGGAACCACACTTGAAATAATTAAATTTATAGGCATCTATTGATTTAGAAACTCTTTGGTTAGAAATCAATTTTTAAGAATGCATTTTTGATTATCTCTAGTTTGATTTGCAAATTCTAATTTAGTAATTTCACTTTTTCTTCTTGTAAATTTTGTAACCTTTACTTTTAAATTTTTTCCTTTTGTAATTTTTATTTTTCATATTGATCTTATTGTATTCTTTCTTGATCTAACTTTGTATTTTGAATCTTTTATTACTCTAATTGGTTTATTTGCAATTTTTTTAATTTTGAGTTATCTTTTATACTTTTTTGTTTTTTACTTGTGCTTTAGGATATGTACTCATAATGTTAGTGGGTTGCTTGGATGATGTATCAATTATAGGATCACCACTATCAATTTTACTTTGTATTTTATTCTTTAAAGTGAAACAACAATCTATATGATGCCCATGCATTCTATGATAAGCACAATAATATTATGGTCTTTTTAGAAGATGTATAGGAGGTAGTTTAATCAAAATTTTTCTAAGCATTTCCATTAGAATATAATTTTAAGTCTTATTATACTTTTAAATAATTTTTGAATTACTATTTGTATATGTATTTTTTTTATTTTTTCATTTTGAGATGAAGTATTTTTATGCAAAAAGTTTCTAGATGAAGATACACATGCATGATTAACACTGTTACATTTTATATTCTTGTATATGTGCACTAATTTTCCAATAATGTGATATATTCATTAAAATACTAATTTTATTTTTTAAACTCTTGTACTAAGTTGATCATAATGATGATTTGATCTTTGAGGGATTCAAAAGTAAAAACCTTAGGTACTTTAAATTGAATATGCAAAAACACACCTTTAAGAGGAGATGTGGGAAGTGAAGGGGGTTAAGGAATGATATATTGGTTACCATATTTTGTCACTATAGGATGGGATACCTTACCCATTAGAGTAGTGATAACATGAAACCAATTAGAGGGAAATTAGTTATCACCTTGTTGAGGGTTAGGAGGAGGGAGAGGTTCATTTTTATCCATTTTAATTTTTTCAAAGACTAAACGAAGAACAAGAGGAAAGAGACATACAAATAGTAAGAAACACTAAAAAATGATTATGAAAATTAAAATTGAATTTTAAACCTTATGAGGGTAAAATTTTAGAAGGAAACCCTAAGCACAAGGCTAGGGATTGTAATATTTGATAAATAAGATAGGTTCACCCATTTTTTTATCAAATTTGGGGAACTACAAGATGTAATCACCTTAATTAGACAAACTACTATGCAAAATTAGACTATAACTAATATGAAATAAATGATACAATTAATTTGGAAATATGCTAAAACTATAAATTTTATAAATAAGGAAATCATAAGGGGAAATGCAAAGACTTAGCTGGAAAATTGAGATATGAGATGTTGTAGAACCTAGGATTAACTGTGCTAACTAGGTAGAAATTAAAACTAGACCTGTTAGGGCCTTTAGATAGGAGCACTATGACTAGGCATGATAGGGGGTGATGTTATCCTCCTAGGGTGATATTATCCTATATTAAAAATATTTCTTGGTTATGTGTGCCCTCACCTATTTATTTTATTGAATATGTGAGAGCCTCTAATTTGCTTTTGGGATCACTATGTGATGATTTTCTCCTCATAACCCTAGTTCAACATAAAAGATGACCAATGCAAAATGATGGAGTAAAAAGGGGCTATTATTTAAATTTGGGAGAGAAATCAACACCCCATGTGCTAAGCATTGCCTACATACCACTACTTATAAGAGGGATCATGCTTCATGTAATTCTTTCAAGCTATTATGGTGTGTGTGAGACTAGTATAATATGATAGAAGTTGGTCTGATTTTGGTGTGATTATATGCTTCAACTATGACTTGTGACACTATAGATATATTCAAACTTTAGCTCAAGATACTAAGGATGTATGTGATTAGAATTGGGATAAATAAGTAATTTCATCTTAATGTGCAATTTGAATTCTTGTGATTTTCTGTATGGAATCCACTTCTTATAAAATGTGTTAAATTATGTTTATATAGTGGTGTTTGTAGTATTCCTTCAGATATGTATTATTTAAACTCTTTGGCTAACCATTTGGTAAATTTGAATATCTAGTAATTAGTGAGAGGAAAACATCAAGGATGGTGGATAACAATAGGGTGTGATATAATCCAAATGTTTCACTCTTATCCAAAGTATGGAAACAAATAACCAAAAGGTGATAATCAATTAGGGTCTTAGCCTAGGCTACCAATAAATCTAGGTGGATGGGTCCTAGGATGACTTATGATTATTTCAAGGGTGAATCCCCATGTAAAAAACAAGTGAATGTGGTTGAAAGTCCCTAGGATAGGTCAAGAGCTAAGTATGTCAAAAATATGATCACATGTGCATGTTTCAACTTAAATGTAAATTTATATGACTACATTTGACCCCCCTTTTATTCTATTAATAAAAAAGTCAAAGTAATAGAGTAAAATGAAAAATAGATCACACCTAAACTTACTTGTGAAGTTTATTATTCAATGTCAGTTCCAAAATCAAAATTTTCTCCATGCAAAAATGTGCAATAGAACATGTATAAAATCAATCCTTATGATGGAGATCGATAAGAAAATAAAATAAAATTCAAGATATAACTAATAAATAATGATAAAACTAGTTGGGTATGTGAATCATTGTGTTTTTGGTGTAAATACTAGTGTAAAATTGGTGAGTGTGAAGGGTATGCCCCTTGGAGATTTCATTCGCATTGAATAACTTGGATTAGAGTGTGTATGCCCCAATACTCATTAATTAGGAGAGTGTGCTTAAGAAATAAAGGTAATATTGACTCCATAATTATATACCCAAGGTAATGAAGTGGATTTTAATCCATATATAAATTAAAATACAATATACTATTGCAAAATTAGTGCAAAAGGAGGAACCAACCACTATAGATGGAGTATGTTCATTTCTGGTGCAAAACTAGTGTAATTAGTTTGTATAATCTGAGTCTAGTGTATATATTATGGAGAATGATAATCATTTCCACTCCATCTATGTAATTAGTTCAAAAATAATCAAAAGAGGGAGTCATATGCTATGCACATGCCCTGAATCTTATATTTTATGTATATATATTATGAGACTAGGTAATAACAATTGTGATTCTTGCCAAAAACCTAGGTATTGACCTAGAATAATTTGCCACACATGATAAACCCAAAATGAGAAAATTTGAGATAAAACCAATTATTTTTTAGAAAATGAGATTGTAAAACTATTACATACTACTATGGGAAAATTGAGATTATGAGAAAGTCTAGAAATGACTATTTTTTGGGCATTTGGATAATGGTGATGTGATGGACACTAGAATAATGTTCTCTTATCCAATAGGGTTCTCATGTCTAAAACTAATTTATATGTATTTTTTGAGAATATAATTATACCAACTGTGTAATACCTAAAAAATTATGTATGTGTGCTAATCTGGGGGGTCTAGTCTCTAAGACAAACCTCTGTGAATACCCCCTCATTTAAGGTGAGTTGTTGAGATTATATAATAACTTAAAATAAAAAGTTATGAAATAGATTTTTATGACATAAATATGTAAACATAAGTAATAGTGATAACATATAGAAGCATTAAATCATCATATAGATAAACTGAACATAATAATAATGTGATATGCATGTAAGAACAAGCATTCATAGTAAGGGTGTCTAGATAGATGTAAACTTTTTAGGCATACATTTATGTGAGAAAATGTAGTATGTAATGGTGGATATAATAACTTAGGGAAGGATAAATGATATCTATCATGGCATTAAAATGTCTAGGTGGATACTTGATGTCCATCATGGCATCAAAACTGACCAAAAATCAAGCAGATGTCATGGCCATGATACACATAAACAAAGAGTACATAAAAATCACACAAAACACATAATAAAAGGCCAAGGGGCCACATACAAGGGAAAATTTAAAATGCCATTAATGGAAATGAAATCACATAAAAGGACATGTTAAAATGTATCCATATGCATATAATCATACAATTGAAGGATTAGATACACACATAAGGTCATGTTAAAATATCCTCACACGCATAAAAATACACACAAGAACACATTTAAATGTCCTCACACATAGAAATAGTGAATGAAGGCTTAGATCAACACAGAAGACACATTCAAAATCCCTTAAATAAAATGAGTAGTACATACAAGTCATGAATTAGGAAAACAAAAATGAAAATCAAGCATGCATATATGTAAGTGATCAACATAAGCAAATTAGAACACTAGAGGATTCAATAAAACACTAGAGGATTCAATATCTGAGATAACCAATAAGATATATATATATATATATATATATATATATATATATATATATATATATATATTAGTGAGTGAGAAATATCAATAGATGAAATGTTATGTAAATAAATAGGATGTGTATAAATAAGATAGAAAAATGAGATAAAACTTATGTATAGGATGCACCTAGTGAGCTAGACGATGAATATACATGTTGTAGAAATCCTATGTAGTTTGAAACTAAGTAGTGATAGTATTACCTCACTGGGATGACTTCAGGGTGATGGATACTAGAATAGGGAATTTCTACCCAAGAGGTTGCTCTTGTCTGATTATAGTTGTTGAGTGTGTAATAGTGATATCACCTATAAATGGGTCTAGAAATGGTATCTTGTGTAATATGTAGTCATTCATGTATACTGATGAAGCATATATAATTGTGAAAAAATGAAATAATTTATGATAAAGTAAAGATAATCATGCATAAGACCTAATTTTGGTATTTTATACAATATTTTATTGTTTTTGCATATATATATAAAGTACAAAGTGAAAGATACTAACTTATGAGTCCTAAAAGGGAATCACAATCAATGGGCCTTATGCATAAAAGAAGAATGGTAACCTTTCATAAAGGGAAAAGGTTATATTGTTGTGACTAAATTGAACTAAATTTTGAATATGAGTACTGATATTATTTTTAATAATGACCACCCTTGTTATACTAATTATCCATTCTTGTCTGGGATGCCATGATTGATATATTGTGCCTCTTTTCCTCTAATGATGTTATATTTAACAAAAAATTTATTTTGAGATACCTTTAATGATGCTACCTCATACTATGGTATTTAACTTATTTATTTTTAATTTGTAATATGTAATGTGTCTTTTGTAGTTACTATTATGACATTACTTGTATCTCTATGTATACTAGCTGAAGACATTATTTCTGCTTGTTACTCTTTCTGTGAAGAAACCCTATCTTTTCTTGAAACTGTGATTATTTCACTTTCATGTTTAAATGTGTCATGGTTAACATATTTATCCATTGTTTCCCCAATTTTTATCATCCGTTATATTTTGAATTCAACATTATATTGGTCCAAACCAGAACATATGTGAAATACCACTAAACATGTTTTTGGCCAAACCATGTAAGGTAACTCAATGGATCCAATAAATAATTTAAATAAAGTACTCTTATTAAAAATTTCCTTATCATATCCAAGAAATTTTAAGAGTGACATGTTACAAATATTCATTTCAATAGTGTTATTGATCACAACCTTGGTGCATTTCTTTCCATCTATAAGGGGATTAAGAATTAAATGCTCTAGGAATGATCAACTCATTTTAGATAGATCCTTTGAAACCACATTTAATTTAGGATTTTGTATGATTTTCTTGATTTATAAAATATTTTGTTAGAAACCCTCTTTTAAGAATGCTTTTTTTCTTATCTTGAATTTGATTTTGCAATTTCTCTTGTAGTAACTTCACTTTTTCTTATTTTAACCCTTGGTTTTCAAATTGTTCCCTTTGTAATTGCTCTTTTTAATCTTGTGAATTTTGTAATCTTACTTTATCTAACATATATTTTTTAATATTTTGTTATTCTAATTGTGAATTAAGAACTTTTTCTTGCTATGATTTGTTCTTTGGTAACTATTTTTGTACTAGTTCTAATTTTGCCACTTTTTCTACTTGTTTTTGTTCCACTATGGGTTGCTTGATTTAAGTATAAATTGTAGGATAACCACTATAAAACATATTTTTATTTTATTTTTCAAAGCCAAAAGATGATTTGTATGATTCCAATGCATTCAATGATATGAATAATAGTATTTTTATCTCCTTAGAGGATGTAGAGGAGGTAGTTTGATTAACTTATCTCTGATCATTGCCCTTAGAATCCCACTTGAAATTTTATCAAAATTTTGTATAATTTTTGAATCAATTATTTCAAATGTATTATGATTTATCTTCCCATTTTTATATGAATTCTTGTTAGGCATATCATTTCTATATGAAGATACAAATACATGATTGACAGTAGTATATTATGGGTTTTTTTGCATATGTGATCTGATTTTCCAATGATGTGATGTTTAAATTGAAATAATATTTTTTATTTTAAAAATATTATAATAGATTTCTCATAATGATAATCTGGTCCTTCAAAGTTTCCTAAGAACAAATCCTAATTTCTTTGGATTGAACATGCATACATACACCATCAAGTGGAGATGTAGGAGGTGGAGGGGTTTGAGGAAAGATATGGTGGTTACCTTAAGTTTGGCACTTTATAATGGGATTCCTTACCTCTTAGGATAGTGATATAATGGAATTAGTTATAGGTAAAGTAGATATAAAAACCTTTAGGGTTAGGAAGGGGGAGATATTACTTTTAGCAATTTTAAATTTTCCTAAGTAAGATGAGAAGAAGAGAGAGACATACAAATGCTAAAAAACACTCCAACATGATAAGTAAATTAGAATTAAATTTGAAACCATAGGAGGAAAAAAATTTATAAGGAAACACTAGGGAAAAATAAGGATTTGAATGTCCAACAATAAGTGGGTTTACCAATATGTTTTATCAAATTTGGGAAACTAGAAGATGTAATTACCCTAATTAGACAAACTATTGTGTAAAATTAGACTATAAAAAATATGAAGTAAATGGAACAAATGATTTGGAAATATGTTAAAATTGGAAAGTT
This sequence comes from Torreya grandis, assembly GCA_037957365.1. Classification (NCBI taxonomy): domain Eukaryota; kingdom Viridiplantae; phylum Streptophyta; class Pinopsida; order Cupressales; family Taxaceae; genus Torreya; species Torreya grandis. Next base: position 2,826,360 of record JARHVA010000289.1, read on the forward strand.
TATAAATAAATAAAGCACAAGGATAAATTCAAAGACTTAACTAGAAAATTGAGATACGAGATTTTATTAAGCCTGAGACTAATTATGCTGATTGGGTAGAAATTGAAACTACAGCTGGTTGGGCCTCCAAATAAGAGTGCTAGGATTGGATTGAAAATGGGAAATTATTATCCTCCTAGGGAATTATTATCCTTTAGTAAAAATATTTATGGGTCATGTGTGGATATACTTATTTTTTATATTGTGCAAGAGCCTCCAATTCACTTATGAGGCCACTATGTGACTGATTTTCTCCTCAAAACCCTAGTTCAACATGCAATAAGACCAATGATAAAACATGGATTAAAAAGGGGTTCGTATTTGAGGTCAGGTGAGACATAAAAAAACTATGTGCTGAGTTACACCTACATACCATTACTTTGAAGAGGGATCAAACTTCATGTAGTTCTCCTAAGCTAGGGTGGTGTGTGTGAAACTGGTGTAATATGTTAGATGATGATGTAATTTACGTGTGATTAAATGATTAAATCATGAATTGTGACCTTGTATATTTATTTAGACCTTATTTTATGGATATGATGGTTGTATGTGATTAGAATTGGGATAAATACATAATTTTGTCTCAATGTGTAATTTAAATTTTGGTGTTTATCTACGGGGAAGCCCCTTTTTGCAAAATGACTTGGATTGTGTTTATATAGTGAAAATTTTAGTATTCTTTTAGATAGGGTTTATTAAAAATACATGAATAAACTTTGGGTAAATTTGAATAGATGTTAATTGGAAAGAAGAAAATATCTAAGATGATGGACAAAATCTAGGTGAACTATAGTCCAAATGGGGTGATCATGTCCAAAGTATGGAAACAACTAAGAAAAGGGTGATGATGGTTAGGGTATGAGCCTAAGATATTGAAAAAGCTAGGTGGATGGGTCATGAGATGAATTAAGATGTTTTCAAGGGTGAATCATAATGAAAAAAGTTTGTGAAGGTGGTCAAAAGGCCCTAGGATAGTCAAGAGTTAAGTGTGTCAAAAAGGATGGTCACAAGTGCATGTTTCAAATTAAATGTAAATTTATGTGACTAAACCATGTAGTTTTTGGGTGAATACATATTTTCCCCTCAAAAATATGCCTTGTCTTGAATTGATGAGGGTGTGGTACCAAATAGTGGTGTGATGAAGGGAAACATAGAGTTATAAATACCTACCTTACTCACCTTTGTGGCATAATGAAGCATACTGAGACTCCATGCAACCTATGAAAAAAATATTAATGAAAAAGAAAAAAATTATAACTAATAAAAATATGGATGATGGTACTTATTATGTATGTAGGGATAAGTATACACCTAAACCATCCAATCAGGGGGACTAAATCTAATGCCAAGTGTTGTGTACCTGCAAAACCAAAATGACATATAAACATGCTATGGAAGACAAAAACCATTAAAATTTGTTAGTTTTGGATTAAAAACATGCTAGTTGAGTAACAAACCTATCCAAAAGTGTAAATTATGAGTCTAGAATAAAAGTTTCTAAAAATAGAAAACTTTTAAATCATAATGGCTATATTAAAAGACTATATATATATATATAAATTGGCCCAAAATATAAATTAATTTATGCTAATCAAGTTTTGAGATTTTTGATCTTTGGATTCATTGTGATAGATTTGATTTAGGAAGCAACCAAATTAATGAGCATAGTGAGAGGATGGAAATCATAACAATGAGAATAAAAATGGGGCAAGATCATGTTGGTTATGAGCATTTTTATGTTTTTTCCCAAAAATTTGGTTAAAAATCCATTAATTCTTGAATTTTATTAGATATATGAACTTGGGAGGGTTGTTAGGCTAGGAAAAAGATAAAATTTTACTTATTTGGGTGAAAAAGTTTCTTGTGTGGGGATTTGGGTAGGGTGTGGCCAATGGTCAAAATTTATGCATCAAGACAAAACTATTGGTCAACATAAATTGGAAATTATGTCTTTACCATGATAGTTATGTGACCATCACATCCCATGGTTAAGGTAGTTTTGTAAATTCCATAAGTGAGATGGTTATGGAATCACCATAGGTGAAGATGGAACCACTAGGGGTGGTTTCATCCCATAAGAAAAAGAGAGGGTTTTCAGTCAATGTTTAGGCCATAAAAGGGGTTAATTACTCATTTGGTGTGATTTTTATAGTATAGAGGCTATATACAATGGATCCAAGCATAAGAGAAGGATTAAAACCTATAAATTATGGCACTTTTAATGGCTAATGAACTATCCATCCTAGATAGAGTGTGGATTCTATGAATTTCTCATTTGGGGATCATGCCCCTATCGATTATGCTACTATGTGATCTCTTCACATAATGGGAGTGGACTAAAACACCTTATAGTTTCCATACGCCAGTAGAGAGTGGACCATCACTCTCATGGACATTTAATATATTATAGGTTTACCAATGATAGGTCAGTTGGTGACCCTATGAATAGCCACTAATAGGGTAGAGGCTTTTGCTTGGGTAGAGCACTTTAGGTATGCATATGCACCTAATGTGGGTGTGAAGTGTAGGGTTAGAATTTTATGGTTTGAGGGATTTGTTATCTTGAACCTAAAAAGGCCATCATTAGGATCTTTACCTCTTGGCTGGTGGGAGACAAGGGTAAAACATGTTTCTATATAATTGGTCACCTATCATGTACTAGATTAAGGAGAGGGGTCTAAATTATTCATAGGATCAAGAGGTACCATCACTCTCATGGACATTTATTATATTATAGGTTTACCAATGATAGGTCAGTTGGTGATCCTATGAATAGCCACTAATAGGGTAGAGGCTTTTGCTTGGATAGAGCACTTTAGGTATGCATGTGCACCTAATGTGGGTGTGAAGTGTAGGGTTAGAATTTTATGGTTCGAGGGATTTGTTATCTTGAACCTAAAAAGGCCATTATTAGGATCTTTACCTCTTGGCTGGTGGGAGACAAGGGTAAAAACATGTTTCTATATAATTGGTCACCTATCATGCACTAGATTAAGGAGAGGGGTCTAAATTATTCATGGGATCAAGAGGTCCTTTATTTAACATACAAGGACTTATATAGGATTGCATGTATTAGAGCACTCTCAATCAACCACACCATACTAATTATGATATAAGTGTTGACCATTTTTTGCCCAATAGGCCAAAAATCAGTCCCCTTCTTCCCTTGCTATTCAGAGCTAGTCATTTTTAGGTTGCACAAGTTCATCAGCCTTAGTTCATGAATTGGTTCATTCACTGGTTCAATCAACACTTGGTTCAATGTTGGTTCAACCACTTAGTTTGAGCAAATTCAAGTTCAACGCAAGGTTCATTAGCCTTGGTTCAATTCAGTTGGTTTAACACCTCAGCGTTGGTTCAATGCTTTGGTTTAATCACTTGGGTTAATGGATGGTTCAACAAGGAGATTCAGCGAATAGTTTAGAGGGGCTCGACACGCAGTGTTAAACCATTTTTGGCTCAATGAATTGGTTTAATGGCTTAGTTCAATGCCATTAGTACATCGGCAAGTTCATCAGCTTGTTTTAAGGGGCTCAATGTGCAACATTGAACCATTGAACCGGTTCAATGAGTGGTTCAAGCGAATGGTTCAATGGGTTGGTTCAATGAGGTGTCTTATAGCCGAAGGTCTAAAAGCCCTTACAGAGGGTAGTTTAAGGTTTAAAAGCCCTTGCAAATAGTAGAGAGAGTTTTCAAAGGCAGTTGAAGGGATTTAAAAGATGCAGAGGACTTAAGGCTCTGAATTCTTTTAAACTTTTTGTTTGAAGGAATTCCTTCAGACAAAAAGTCAAAAGCAATTCACAAAAAGGCTACCAATTCAAAGTGAAGGACCCTACCAGTTCAAAGCAGCCAATTTCCATGGACTTTTTATCTGTGAGAAAAGGCCTGATGCGAAAAACCCATAGGAAAAGGCCTGACAAATTTTGCCAAGGATGGTGACATCCCATAAACTGTCAAAATTAAGCATGCAAACTAGCCGTTGGATTTTTAAGAAATGACAGGTGTGCAAACATCAAATTTTACATTAGGAAAGCTAGAGTGTGGAAGGCACCAAGTGGCAACCATAGAAGACTTTGACATGTTTTAGGAGTAGTAGAACATGCCACATGTCCCTTATAGGGCTTGGTGGAAGCCGACAAGTGTCAAATCCATAGGTTTCTCCTTGTGCTTCATTATTCAAAGAGAAGACTGGTGGGCCTAAATGGGTTGCTAAGAGCTATGTAGAGCATGAAAAGTGTCAGCGTCTGTGAGAACAAAGGAGTCTTAAAAGTTTTCTTAGGTAGTTAAAGGCTCTATGGAAGTGGCCACATGTCACCTTCTGTAGAAATCTCAAAATGCTTCATGTAACCCTCAAGGGACCCTCAAAGGTGAGCGGATGCCACCACGTGTCCTCACCCATCTTAGTAGAGTATGACAAGTGTCTACATTTAAATCCTTGGGTCTCTCTTAAGCTTCAATTGTAGGTTTCTCTCAAGGTGATCTTAAGCGACCATGTGTCAATTTCTGCCTAACTCTCAAGAAACCCTCAAAGGTGAGTAGATGCTGCCACATCCCATTATCAACTCAATGGAAGCTACCACATGTTAGCAACCACATTTCAAAGTGTCTCCTAAGTTTCAAAGTAGTGGACTATGACACATGTCAAAATTAGATGCGCTCTTAGTAAAAAGAGCCAAAGGAGTAGTAGAAGGAGCTAGAGGAGGCAAAGTAGCCAAATGTAGAAATAGACAAAGTGATCCAAGTGGCATGAGAAAGTGTTGACTCAAGGAGTTATTCCAGTGGTTGACATAGTACTTACCACATGACCATCAAGAGGCATAAACAGTGAATGGTGTGACCTATTTTTTCTTCAATATGCATTGATGAGTAGACAAATGATGTGGCCCATAATTTTGAATCATGACAGGGGCTGACACAACATTATCTTCAAGTGGCTTCCTCTTCCCAATGCTCAGAAAGCACATGGGTCACTTGTAAAAAGGGTGCCAAAAGGACTCCTTTCTTCCTCTATATATTGTAAAATTCTCATTCTAAGGAGGGATCCATCTCTCAGCCTTAAGGTAAAACTCTGCCCAAAAATCTCTTGGGCTTGTAAGACAGAGCTACCAAATTTTTACCTTGAATCAGAACTTAGCTATTTTTACCTCTATCTAGACTTGCATTTTAAAGTATATGTCTATTTTCTTATTTTGTGTTAAGTCATTGCCTTTCATGCTTTCATATATCGATCATAGCATGTCTAGTGCATTGTGAAGTCTCCTTTCCACAGGTCTACCAGAAGTGTCTCTAGAGGAATATAGGTGCCTATGAATAGGCTATCAAAGTGTGTCCCATAACACCTTTGCTAGTCATTTCCTCCCTATACTTCCACAGATCCCTAGTTGACTATTGTAGAAGAGCTTATCACTTTAGATGAAGTGTATAGGTGCTTCTTTTTGGTGAAAAGTGTATGTTCAAGCTGGGTGGGTCACTTTTCTGGTGTATCACCTTTTCCCTTTTTAGGTTAGGTTCTATTTTTAGCATCTCTCTCTCCCTTTTCATCCCCCCCTTTTTTTACATATGTTTGTTAGTAGTAGGAGAAACTAGGGCTTGAAAGATACATCAGAGGGAGCTAGCCCTTATCTAGAGACTCTCCCCTCTAGCTTCACCAGTCCCATAGGTGAGAGGGGAGTTTCCATTATTGCATGTGGAAAAGGTAGGAGCTTAGCCTCCTACCTCAGGTGCAATCCACTGCATCAAAATTTTTTGGCACGCCCGGTGGGACCAACTAGGACAAGTTGTGTCCACAGAGGTAAATAATTTTTGGTGTGTTCTTCAACCAACCAGCCTTTAGAGGCTTTTGCATCAACACCAATGGTGACTCTGAGTTGAATCAGCTGGTTAAGCAGCCTGGTGCCATAAAAAATCTTATTTTTGTATGTATAATTCCTTTGTGCAAGATCATGGACCTTGTTTTCCTTCATATGACTTTCATCAGACTTAGGATATTTATGCAATCCCCTCAAGCAGCTCTCCTAGTTGCCCTACAATGATAAGGGAAGTGGCCCTGGAGTTTGAGAAGCAAACAATGGAGATTGACAGACTGGAGTAGTATGGACATCAGTAGGAGCTGATGTACAAAGAGGTGTGTTTGTTCAGGTAAGTTAAGGCCTTGCAATCCATGGAGGAGGAGGTAGTAAAATGGAGGAATCCATTCATTCAAGGAAGTCAACCTTGTGCACCCCCTCCCATCCTAAAGAAAGCCCCCTCTTATACACCAAATCCTTTCTATCAGATGACACTTGCTCACTCCAATTCATCTGATGCATCTGCTCTCAATCATATGCACCTGGCTTTCAAACATCAAAGGGCATTAGAGCAACCCCCCATGGAGATCAATCTTCTCAATTCCTTATATTATGAATCTCCCATTGGTGGAATACCACTAACCAACACATTCCCCTTCCAGAGACTCTTTCGGTGCATCAATAGTCTCTTCCTAGCATTCCTCAACCTCCCCAAGTCCTTCAACATGATGTGTAAATTATAAGCTGGAGGAAGGAATGCTAGGAACTAGCCCAGAGCCTTAAAGAGGATGATGCTGGTGACCTCCAAGAAAGGCTCTTTCAGGATAATCTAGCCAAGCAAATTAAATATTTAGAGGCTAAGATGAGGCTGCTTCATGAAAGAGAGATAAAACTTGCAGACCTCATGGAGGAGCCCTAGGACTTTGGAGAAAACAAAGTTGTTGCCTATTCATAGGAGCAAAATTCCAATTCTGAGGTCATGAATTGGGGAAAAATAATAGAATCATGGGACAAGAAGGAGGAGAAGAAAGGTCTTTTTCAAAAACTTGAAGAAGCCGAGGATGCTCCTACTCATGATGATGCTAGTGACATCTAGGAAAGGCACTTCCAAGAGGATATGGCTAGAAGAATTACAGAGTTAGAATCTAAAGAGAGATTCCTTAGCCAGTGTGTGATGGATGGTTTAGACCCAATGGCACATTCTATGTCTGAACACACCCCATCTACACATCCCCAAGAGAGCTATCAGGCCACACCTGATATTGATGAAGTGATAGCCAAGTAGAAGGAGGAGAATCATTTGATTCTAGCTCAAGGACTACCTCCTCTTCCACATGGTTTTTTCTCTTCATCCCTTCTCAAGGAGAAACTTATTTTGCAAGAGGTGATTGAGGAGCAAAAGATCCAATCTATAGTTTCCTAGGAGGTTATCATGAGCAACAAAGAAGAAATCATCATCAATGCTCCTTGTGAAGATGTCATCAGTAGTGGAGAAGACACAAGTCACACGTACATGCAGATGTTCCAGCAATATGAGGAGGAACATAAGCATGGTGAGCTCTCTTCCCCTTTGTTTGATGAACTTCCTTGCTATTTTGATGAGGAGGACTATTACGTTGAGGAGCCTGGTTTGGAGGAGGATTAGGATAATATCTTTGAAAATCTAAAGATCTTGATCTTTGAGGAGGAGAAGGAGAGGCTGGTCTCCTTTGAGGAAAGCCTTGAAGAAGAGTTTTTTGAACAAAAAGGTGATGTTCTATGGGATGAGCAATCATTTTGTGAGTCCATTTTAGACATCACCACAGTCACCCTTCTTCAAGAAGGCTAAGAGGGAATAGAGGACAAACCTAATAGGATCTTCAATGAGGTAGAAGGAAACAAGTCAGACCATGATGCATTGCAGAGGGACTGTACAGATCAAAGGGCTTATGGTGATGAGCCATTAGACATTAATTTCTTGGTGAAATGCACCAGCTTGAAGGACTAGCATTTAACAAGCTTCTAAGAACAAGAAGAGTACATATATGTTGGAAGCATGTTCGAATCTGATCCACTTGGATACAAGCTAATCTAGGTGATGGGCAAGAGGAGCAGGTCACCAAATCTCCTTTTCATTTAGCTACTTGCTTGGCACCATAAGTCTTCTTGCTAGGAAGGGGACTTGAAAAGTTTTCCTTTTGATCCAGGAGGGAAGCAAATGTACCTAGTTAGTTGTATATAGTAGTTTGCTTTTAGTTTCTTTTCCTACTTTCCCTAAATGTAGTTTGCATAGGTAGTGTTTTTAGTCTTGTGTGTGATTTCCCTTGTGTTTGGGGTAAAAATCTTCATGTTTGATTCTTGGATCTTTTAGGGCTATTACTGACCTTTGTTCAAAGTTACATTCTAACTCCATGCCTAATGGACTACAAGACAACTGGTCTTTAAGCATAGTAGGCATGCTTCCCCTGGGAGTCACCAATTTGTTGACCATTTTTTGCCCAACAAGCTAAAAATTGGTCCCCTTCTTCCCTTGCTATTCAGAGCCAATTATTTTTAGGTTATACAAGTTCATCAGTCTTGGTTCATGAACTAGTTCATTCGCTGGTTCAATCGACACTTGGTTCAACATTGATTCAACCACTTAGTTTGAGTGGCTTCAAGTTCAATGCAAGGTTCATCGGCCTTGGTTCAATTCAGTTGGTTTAACACCTTGGCATTGGTTTAACACTTTGGTTTAATCACTTTAGTTCAATGGATGGTTCAATGAGGAGATTCAAAGAACAATTTAGAGGGGCTTGGTGTGCATCATTGAACCATTTTTGGTTCAATGAATTGGTTCAATGGCTTAGTTCAATGCCATCGATTCATCGGCAAGTTCATCAACTTATTTTAAGGGGCTTAGCATGTAGCATTAAACCATTGAATTGGTTCAATGAGTGGTTCAAGTGAATGGTTCAATGGGTTGGTTCAACGAGGTGTCCTACAGTCAAAGGTCCAAAAGCCCTTATAGAGGGTAGAGAGAGTTTTCAAAGGTAGCCAAAGGGATTTAAAAGTTGCAAAAGACTTAAGGCTCTAAATTCTTTCAAAAACTTTATTCGAAGGAATTCCTTCAAATAAAAAAGTTTGAAGGAATTCACAGAATGGCTACCAATTCAAAGTGAAGGACCCTGCTAGTTCAAAGTGGCCAATTTCCATGGACTTTTTGTCTATGGGAAAAGGCTCAATGCAAAAAACCTATTGGAAAAGGCCCGATGAATTTTTCCAAGGATGGTGACATCTCAAAAACTATCAAAATTAAGCACATGAACTAGCCATTAGATTTTTAAGCAATGACAGGTGCACAAACGTCAAATTTTACATCAGGAAAGCCAGAGCATGGAAGGCACCAAGTGGCAACCACAAAAGACTTTGACATGCTTTTAGGAGTAGTGGAATGTGCCACGTGTCCCCTGCAAGGCTCGATAGAAGCTAACAAGTGTCAACATCTATGGGTTTCTCCTTGTGTTTTGTTATTAAAAGAGAAGATTGGTGGGCCCGAATGGGTTGCTAAGAGCTATGCAGAGCATGACAAGTGTCAACATCTATGAGAACTAAAGGAGTCCTAAAAGTTTTCTTAGGTAGCTAAAGGCTCTGTGGAAGTGGCCATGTGTCACCTTCTATAGAAATATCAAAATGCTCCATGTAACCCTCAAGGGACCCTCAAATGTGAGTGGATGCCACCATGTGTCCTCACCCATCTCAACAGAGTTTGACAAGTGTCTACATTTGAAGCCTCAGGTCTCTTTTAAGCTTTAATGGTAGGTTTCTCTCAAGGTGAGCAGAAGCGGCCATGTGTCAATTTATGCCTAACTCTCAAGAACCCTCAAAGGTGAGTGGATGCTACCACATCCCATTATCAACTCGACAGAAGCCATCACATGTCAGCGACCACATTTCAAAGTGTCTTCTAAGTTTCAAAGTAGTAGACTATGACACATGTCAAAAGTAGATGCACTCTCAACAAAAAGAGCCAAAGGAGTAGCAGAAGGAGCTAGAAGAGGCAAAGTAGCCAAATGCAGAAATAGACAAAGTGATCTAAGTGGCATAAGAAAGTTTCAACTCAAGGAGTTATTCTAGTGGTTGACACAATACCTACCATGTGACAATCAAGAGGTTTAAATAGTGAACAATGTGACCTATGTTTTCTTCAATATGCATTGATGAGCAGACAAATGACGTGGCCCATAATTTCAAATCATGACAAGGGCTGATATGACATTATCTTCAAGCAACTTCCTCTTTCTAATGCTCAGAAAGCACATGGGTCACTTGTAAAAAGGGTGCCAAAAGGCCTCCTTTCTTCCTCTATATATTGTAAACTTCTCATTCTGAGGAGGGATCCATCTCTCAGCCTTAAGGCAAAACTCTACCCAAAAATATCTTAGGCTTGTAAGGCAGAGCTACCAAAATTTTACCTTGAATTAGAACTTAGCTATTTTTACCTCTATTTGGACTTGCATTTTAAAGTATATGTCTATTTTCTTCTTTTATGTTAATTCATTGCCTTTCATGCTTTCACAGATTGATCATAACATGTCCAGTGCATTGTGAAGTCTCCTTTCTGTAGGTCTACCAAAAGTGTCTCTAGAGGAATATAGGTGCCTATGAATAGGCTATCGAAGTGTGTCCCATAACACCTTTACTAGTTATTTCCTCCCTGTATTTCCATAGACCCCTAGTTGAGTATTGCAGAAGAGCTTCTCACTTCAGATGAAGTGTATAGGCACTTTTTTTGGTGAAAAGTGTTTGTTCAGGCTGGGTGGGTCACTTTTCTGGTGTATCACCTTTTCCATTTTTAGGTTAGGTTCTATTTTCAGCATCTCTCTCTCCCTTTTCATCCCCCCCTTTTTTTACATTTGTTTGTTAGCAGTAGGAGAAACCAGGGCCTAAAGGATACATCAGAGGGAGCTAACCCTTATCTAGAGACTCTCCCCTCCAGCTTTGTCGATCCCACAGGTAGGAGGGGAGTTTCCATTGTTGCATGTGGAAAAAGTAGGAGCTTGGCCTCCTGCCCTATGTTAAGAACCCACAGAAGCGCCATTAATTACCAAGCAACTTAATATATGGAAATTAACTAGAATGCACAAGTAATTGGAATTCAAAAATAACATAGAATATGAGAGACAATACACAACTTGTATTAATACTCTTCCAAAAAAGAATTACAACAAAGAGACGCCACACTCTTCCACCTTACAGGTTTGCCACACTAAGTGTTTAGTAATTCACCTTCAAGAGCTCACTCTCTCAATTACAGTCTCAACACACAACTCAAACACAGAGTTGGTGTTCACCTCTAACCAGTCAGTATCACTACTGCCAGTACCACCAGTAAGTATCACTACTGCCAGTACACAAGTACTCCACGCACTCCACAAGTGCTCCACGCACTCTAAGTACTCAATGTACTCTAAGTAGATCTTCCATGAACTTGCAACAACTTGCAACTCAAATGATCTTACTTTGGAAGGAACTACCTTGCCTTCCTCTTTGCTCTCCAACTGAGTACACACCGTACTCCAAGTAAATCCTACCTGATCTTGCTACCTATTGTGTTGCTGTCACTTTGATCCTGTTGCCACCTGTAGATCAACCTGGTTCTACACACTTGCAAACCTAGACCTCGCACACACATACACCTGTAGATCAATGATCTTACTTACCATGTAGATCTCCAAACATGGCCTTACACACTTGTTGACCAAGATCTTACATATGTGAAGAATCCTTCTGATTCTCCAAACTAGCACCCATACTTGGCACTGTGGCACTAGGAGGAACACACCTTGCTCTCTTCACTCTGAAGGAGTTAATTTTTGCTCTCTTACTCTCTAGAACAAATTACAATATAACCCATGAGTCTATTATATATATCTCATGCAAAAAATAATTAGACATCTAATTACAATAATTAGATCCATAACTCAAATCTATAATTGGCCTCTTAACATGCAAACACCCAGTTTGTTAACTAACTATTTGTGAATTGGCAGTTTTGGAACTGCACAGGCGACTGACATGAGTCCCTGTCTGGCTGGAGATGACCGACATTGGCTGATACTGACTGATGTCAGTTGCTATTTTCACTGTATATGACCAATGTCGATTGATCAAATCAACATCGGTTGCCCTGCAACTCAGCAACCTCTCAACAACCTCCTCCATGTCTACATCAGTGAAGCTTTTAGCTCGATAACCTAACAATCTCCCACTTGGAGATAAATAGTTGCACTATACCTATACTTGTACCCCATCTAATCTATTTCCTGGCTTGTATCCCTCTTCAAGCTCAACCTTGAAGACCAACCACCATAACCCCTGTGGTGAACCTCTTGTCATCCAAGTAACCTGCCTCATCCGCATCTACAAACACATGTAGAAAAGAAATTGACCCTGCATAGCATGTCAACCTGATGTTGGTCCCTCTTAGATACCTAAGAATCCACTGAACTGCCCTCTAGTGCTTCTTTCCTGGATCGGCTCCAAACTTTCTAATAGTACCCACTGCTTGGGCAAACTTAGGTCTATACCAAACCTCATGTGATTTTAGACACTGAACTATCCAACCCTTGGTGTGATCTAGTTCTGCATCTTGTGTATTGAACCTCACTAACACCTGATTCACATCAGCTCCCACTGGAGACAAAATCACCCTGTGATCTTCCATGTCTCTCATGCCAAAGAATTTTGCTGCTCCAAATTCCTCATGACATACCACTAAACTAACCTTACCCTTAGCTCAACAAAACCCTGTATGTATGAATCTACTAGCTAGCATACCATCCACATACAGTAATAGGATAATGTTGTAATCATTATCTAACTTGGTAAGACAAACACAATGGTTACATTGACATGGCTAAAGCCATGCTTTGTCATCCACCTGTCAAACCCTGTACCACTATCCTACAGCTCCCTCAAGACCATATGACCTAGCCTTCCATCTCACGTGTCCATTCTCTCTATTCTTTAACTAAAGTATCCATTCATCTTTCAGTGCTTTCTTCTGGCTGGCAACCCTACCAAATCTCTCGTTTAGTTCTGCATCCTATTCATGCCATGCTCCCATTATTTCCTAGATCCTTCCTACTCTGTAGTGAGAAACAAGTATAAAGAAGAGGAACAATGAATTTGAGGATTACTTACCCTTTCAATCCTCCATATGGGCATTTGAGACTCCTGACAGCTTGCTATCCACCCAAAATCTATTACAGTGACCGACCTCAGTCACCACACAATCTGCATCTGACCAATATCGGTTCCCATATGACTATCCTTTCTGCCAATGCCAATTTTTTGACCGACATCAGTCTTACCTAGTCATCGACATCAATTCCCTGACTGACACTGGTAGCCACCCTACCTGACACCACCGGCTCTGGTTTGCACATGACTGACATCAGCACCTGTCTATTCGATGCTAGTTCCACTTGACTGATGCCGGTAACTGTGTTAGCCTATAAGTGATGGATTTTTTACCTGTGAGCTCTCCATGGATCAAAACCCTGTCTAAACCACCCTACTCAAAGATGTCCAACCTTCTCCACTGATCTCTATCTGTCATCTCCTCTAGAAACACCAAGGCTTTCCAATTCTTAAGTTTGTCAAACACATCTGACTTCCTCTTAAGAACATGCATCTCCTTCTTGCTCATGTGACCAAGCCTACAAAGCCACGTCTTCACAATATAAGAAGAGTCAGTTATATAAGTAGATAGATAAAGGATACCTACTTTGTTACCACCAACTAATTCAAGTGCATCCACTGTGAGAGTTCTTGTGCATCTCTCATCACCCAACTTTCTTGAAGAAATTAGCCACATCTTCAAGACCGGGACCTACATGACCTCCTTCAACACCCATGTGTTGGCCGCCTATAATTTTAGCTTCACTTCCCCTTTGCCAATTCTTTGGCAAGGCACACTAGCCCCTAAATAAATCTTTCCAAAGTCTCTAAAGACCTTAACATGGAAAAATACTCTATTTTGAATTGCATGGAAAGAGGCAACAAAATCTATAAAACAAGATTCTATTTTATCCAAGAAACATCCCAGAGCATCCTGTGTAACAACACCTGCAACATCTACTTCATCAGTTCCTTCATGTTGATCTGCTACCAACCAACAATCTTTCTTTTCCTACTCTTTCTTTCCATAACACCGTAATTGACCGTTCGTGCCTTTAAATTCCTCCATTCTTAGTGTACTTTCTTCTGCTATTGCTATACTCCCACTCAATCAAAAACCCCTGAGAGTGACCTGTAATCAAACACAAAACTTGCTCCCTACAACCTTAGCTTTGATACCAACTGTTAGGAACCCACGGAAGCACCATTGATTACCAAGCAACTTAATATGCAAAAATTAACCAAACTGCACAAGTAACTAGAATTCAGAAATAACACAAAATATGAGAGACAATACACAACTTGTATTAATACTCTTCCAAAAAAGAATTACAACAAAGAGATGCCACACTCTTCCACCTTACAGGTTTGCCACACCAAGTGTTTAGTAATTCACCTTCAAGAGCTCACTCTCTCAATTACGGTCCCAACACACAACTCAAACACAGAGTTGGTGTTCACCTCCAACCAGTCAGTATCACTACTGCTATTACCACCAATCAGTATTGCTACTACCAGTACACAAGTGCTCCACGCACTCCACAAGTGCTCCATGCATTCCAAGTACTCAATGTACTCCAAGTAGATCTCCCATGAACTTGCAACAACCTACAACTCAAATGATCTTACTTTGGAAGGAACTACCTTGCCTTCCTCTTTGCTCTCCAACTGAGTACACACCATACTCCAAGTAGATCCTTCCTGACCTTGCTACCTATTGTGTTGCTATCACCTTGATCCTGCTACCACTTGTAGATCAACTTGGTTCTGCACACCTACAAACCTAGACCTCGCACACACATACACCTGCAGATCAATGATCTTACTTACCATGTAGATCTCCAAACATGGCCTTGCACACCTGCTGACCAAGATCCTACATACATGAAGAATCCTTCTGATTCTCCAAACCAACACCCATACTTGACACTGTGGCACTAGGAGGAACACACCTTGCTCTCTTCACTCTGAAGGAGCTAATTTTTGCTCTCTTACTCTCTAACACAAATTACAATATAGCCCATGAGTCTATTATATAGATCTCATGCAAACAATAATTAGACATCTAATTAAAATAATTAGATCTATAGCTCAAGTCTATAATTGGCCTCTTAACATGCAAACATCCGGTTCATTAACTAAGTATTAGTGAACTAGAAGTTTTGGAACTACACAGGCGACCAACATCTTTCCCTGTCTGGCTAGAGATGACCGACATCGGTTGATGCTGACTGATGTCAATTTCTATTTTCACTGTATATGACTGACATCAATTGATCAGATCGGTGTCGGTTGCCCTGCAACTCAAAAACCTCTCAACAACCTCCTCCATGTCTGCATCAGTGAAGCTTTTAGCTCCACATCCTAACACCCTGGGTTTAATCCACTACATCAACAATAAGTATACAAGAGGGTGCTCCCATACTTGAGAGGGGTTGTAATTGGGGATGTCAGGGATATTAGAGCCTAATGTTGGATAGATGTGGTTACATTCAAAGCATTTCCCTAGGTCATTGGTTCCTTGACAATAGCCAATTTAGTGGCCCTACCATATCAAGGGATGGTTAGTCAATGGGATGATGAGGGAGTTACCTTCTGATAATTTCATGAATGATGCATGTTAGGGACATGATAATTTAGATCAAGGTGAAACCTATTAATATGGTTCCATAATAATTTGGGTTTAATTTCTCAAGTAACCTCCTTTGCCTCTAGTGGTGTATAGAGGTATTATAGAGGCTAGGGCTAGGAGACTTGAGAGACTGATCTTGTATCCATTAACACTAGGAGTTCTAATTAGGAGGGTTTTTATGATGAGGACATAGGGAGGACCACAATAATATCCCACAATAGGAGGGAGAGGTTGGTTACCTATGGCCATCTTAATTGTTCTTCCAATGGAAAGAGAATAATAATAGATTGCACAGCCACCACTATCACCACCACAACAACATGATCCCATACAACAATAACAAGTAGTGGAGGGAGATAATATAGGTTTCATAAAGCTAGATGATGAGGGAGATGATGATGAGGATTAAGTAGATGACTGGACCTTGAATGACATGATATTAACCTAGGTAAAACAACATGTTTACTCATTTTAGCTTTTTATGTATTTCTTTTTAGTATGATCAGTCAAATGATTTATTATTTTTATTTTAATATGACTTAATTTGATGTATATATTCTTATTTATGGTTGTGGATGCATATATGGGTTAAATAAATATGATCAGGGACACCCTACTTAACTTGTTTTAGATGGGTATGAACATGAATCAAGACCAAGTGTTAGTGGATCTAGGAATACCTACCATGATAGGAAGACACACAAAAGTTTTTTCCCTAAATTACCATACTTATATGACACTAGCTAGTATGAGGATGGATAAAAACTTGGAGGTGAGATCCACTATAATAGATATTTAGGTGTAGGTTTTACTGATGCTCTTGCTAAGAGAGGGGGTTAGGTTTCCTAAAGTGGAAAAACAAGGGGAGAGACAACCTCCTAGGGAGGGAATAGTAGGAGGAATCAAATGAGCCATAGTCCATGAAATTATTTGGCATCAGGGCCCTCTCATAGGAGGAGAAAAATGTCTTATGACCATTATTATACATGTATAAACAAACATCATATTTTTTTAGTTTTTTTAGATTTTGAAACATGCTTGACCTTTATAGAAGTGGATGTACTATAGATTTGATCATAAAAACTCAACATTATTATGATATAAATATGGAGACATTTTGGTCTACTTTAGTGACTTTCCATAAAGTGTTTATATGTTTAATTTTCATGTATGATTTTTAGTTTATGCACTCTAGATGACTAGGCATGTGATGATATACCATGTATCTCTTATGTTTTATGATAATACTATGGAAAAATGCTCATATGTAAAAATAAGAAATTGAATGTATGAAATGATGGTATATGATATATATATATATATATATGTATATATATATATATATATGTATATATATATATATATATGTATATATATATATATGTATATATGTATATATATATATATATATATGTATATATATATATATATATGTATATATATATATATATGTATATATATATATATATATATAAAATATATGCTAAAAACTACTTTTTAGGTGATGACTAAGTTATTTTTTTATGCAACATACAACTTTAAATTTGTAGCAAAGGAATGCAAAGGGAAAGCGGGACATACATGAGATGGTAAAATGAAAACTATAATCAAAATTTTGCATGGAAAAGGAAGCTGATCAAATCCTTATGATCAAAGGGAGAGAAATTTAATTCTTTCTAAACTCATAAATAATTAACTTTATTATCTTCACTAAGAGGTAACTAGACTTGATATAATTGGTAAATGGGATAAAGTAACCCTTTTTAGCATAGACATGTAAATAAGACTTTTGAAGAACTCTTATTGAAAAATTTATAATTTGACATTACTTTTGAATTTATTTTTATTTTTATTTATGACACCCTACTCTTAGTATAATGTGGCTAGGAAGACACATGGGCTCATCACCAAAGACTAGATGTAGGTAAGTAATGACATCTCTCCCCAATGCTAATCCCACACAACTAGTGAGATGTAAGGGCTCAACACCAAAGATTAATGAAGGGTAAGAGATGTAAAATTTGATTTTTGGTTTGAATAAGATTTTTATTTTTATATATGAGTGTATTCATTTCTATTAATTACATATCTTTATAAGTCTATTACCCGCAAACCTTGGTCCCACATAACTAGTAAGATGTGAGGACTCAACACCAACCAAGATAGGTGAGAAAGTTTACCTATTTTTGAGAATATTAACGTTTTTTGATTAGATGGGACCATAAAAGGAGAATCTTCCATGGAAAATATTCTATATTAGGCTACATGCTTAACATTTTATAAGTTTTTAAAGAAGGTGTAGGGAAAGAGATGTATACTCTACTTCTAAGAACTAATAAAAAAACCAATGTAATGATGATTTTCAGAATATTTTCTATATGATGATAGGGTAATGTGAAAATTAAATGGTGTGGTAAAATATATTTTGAAAGTTTTTATTGTGTGAATTGAAAATTAAATAATCACCAAACACAACATCTGATATGCAAATATAACATGTAGACAATGGAAAATACAATGCAATGAGGGTAATGTGAAATTCAATGAATAGATATAAATGTGTTTAAGGTGCAAAAATTTTACATACTCACTAAAATATTTGCCCTCTAAAGTGCATAATCAATAGGATCCATTATTAAGTTCTCTAGGCACTAAATAAGCACCTAACTAGTTGGGTCTAATATTTAAACCTTATCCTTTATTTTTGTTTATTCATCTTTTGAGTCTCAAGAAAGGGTCTCCTAATTTTATAGGACATTCATGGATGTTTTTATAAAGTTGATAGTATTACTGATAAGGCACGATTGACTCATTTTTTCCTATCATATTTTGTTCAAATAAAGTGAAAATTTATGAAGATCCATAAGAATCTTTATATAGTCTTCTACCTCTTCTACATAGAGATAAGATGAAAGCTTAAGGAATTTGGGTTGTTCCTTGGATCCAATTTCAATGTCTATAAAGTCATAAGTGTAAATATGATTGGCTTTCCCAAGATATGAAGGGGAAAGGTGAAGCCTAATGGGTTATTCATCTAACATAACATATAAATTAATTTTTTACCCCTTCATGGTAGGGTGTTGGCTAATAATTTTGAGGAGGCATATCATCAGGATGTTTAGAGGGATCATCCTCATTCCCTAGGAATTCCACCATGCCAATATGGTGGTATTAGACAATAGGGTTTAGGGATTATAGATTAAGAGGTGTGTGGGGACTATAATTCCTAATCTTACATGAATGTATATGATGATAAGGACATAGGGAGGACAAAAATAATATCCCACAATAGGAGGGGGAGGTCAATTACCTATGGTCATCCTAGTGGTTCTTCCAATGGAAAGATAATAATAATAAAATTCAAAACCACCGCCATCACAAAAAAAAACAACATGATCCCATACAACAATAAAAAGTAGTGGAGGGAGAGGATCTAGATTTCATTAAGATGGATGAGGAGGGAGAGATGATGAGGAGTAAAAGGATGACTAGACCCTTTCTAGAATGATATTGAACTAGGTAAAACAACATGTTTACTCATTTTAGGTTTTTATGTATTTCTTTTTTAGTATGATTATTCAGACGATTTATTATTTTTATTTTAGTATGACTATATTTGATGTCTAAATTATTATTTGTGGTTGTAAATACATCTATGGGTTAAAGGAATATGATCAGGGACACCCTACTCAACCTATTTTAGATGGGCATGAACATGAATCAAGACCAAGTGTTGGTGGATCTAGGACTACCTATCAAGATAGGCAGGCACATAAATTTATATGACACTAGCTAGTCTGAGGGTGGATAAAAATAACTTGGAGGTGATATCCAATACAATAGAGACTGAGGTGAAGGTTCTTACTGATGCTTGAACTAGGAAAGGGGGTTAGTTTCCTAGAGTGGACAAACAAGGGGAGAGACAATCTCCTAGGGAGGGACGAGGTATCCTAGGAGCCATAGTCCATGAAAATATTTTTCATCATGGCCCTCTTAGAGGAGGATAACAAGGTCTTAGGACCATAAATATACATGTATATACAAACATCATATTTTTTATTTTTTTGACATTTTGAAACATGCTTGGCATTTATAGAGGTAGATGTACTAGATATTTGATCATAAATATTCAACATTATTATGATATAAATATGGAGACATTATGGTCTACTTTAGTGACTTGCCATAAAGTGTTTATAAGTTTAATTTTCATTTATATTTTTTAGTTTATGCACTCTAGATGACTAGGCACATGATGATATATCATGTAGCTCTTATGTTTTTGTGATAATTCTATGAAAAAATGATCATATGTGAAAATGAGAAATAGAATGTATGAAATGATGGTATATGATGGATATATATAAATCTAAGTTATGCTAATAAGTAATTTGTAGGTGATGACCAAGTTATTTTTTTATGTAACATACAACTTTAAATTTGTAGCAAAGCAATGAAAAGGGAAAGTGGGACATACATGAGATGGTCAAATGAAAATTATAATCAAAATTTTTCATGGAAAAGGAAGATGATAAAATACTTATGATCAAAGGGAGATAATTTTCTTTCTTTCTAAACTCATAAATAATTAACTTTATTGACTTCACTAAGAGGTAACTAGCCCTGATAGAATTGGTAAATGGTATAAAGTTACCCTTTTTAACATAAACATGTAAATAATCCTTTTGAAGAAATCTTATTGAACACTTTATAATTTGAAATTAAATTTGGAATTTATTTTTTACTTTTATTTACAACCCCCTACTCTTAGTATCATGTGGCTAGGAAGACACATGGGATCATCACCAAAGACTAGACATAGGAAAGTAATGGCATCTCATCTAAATGCTAATCCCAACTAGTGATATGTAAGGGCTCAACACCAAATATTAACAAAGGGTGAGTGATGTAAAATTTTATCTTTGGTTTGAAGAAGCTTTTGATTTTTATAGATGAGTTTTTTAATTTATATTAATTACATATTTTTGTGAGTCTATTACCCCCAAACCTTTGTCCCACATAACTAGGAAGATGTGAAGGCTCATGATCAACCAAGATAGGTGAGCAAGGTGACCTATTTTTTAGCATATTAATGTTTTATAATTAGAGGGGAACATAAGAGGAGACTCTTCCATGGAAAATCTTCTAATTTAGGTTACATGCTTATCATTTTATAAGTTTTTAAAGAAGGTGTAGGGAAAGAAAGATATACTCTACTTCTAAGAAATAAGAAAAAAAACAATGTAATGCTAATTTTGAGAATATTTTATATATGATAACAGGGTAATGTCAAAATGAAATGGTGTGGTAAACTATATTTTGAAAGTTTTTATTGTGTGAATTGACAACTAAATAATCACTGAACATGACATCTAATATACAAATACAACATGTAGACAATGGAAAATACAATATAATAAGGGTAATGTGAAATGCAATGACTAGATATAAAAGTGTTTAAGGTGAAAAAATTTCAAACACTCAGTAAAATCCTTGACCTCTAAAGTGCATAATCAATATGCTCACTTCATAAAATCTCCAAGCACTAAATAATCACCTAACTAGTTGGGTCTACTATTTTGACCTTATCGTTTATTTTTGTTTATTAAAATTTTGAGTCTTAAGAAAAGGTATCATAGTTATATAGGATGTTCAAGGATGTTTTTATAAATTTGATAGTATTGTTGATAAGGAATGATTGACTCATTTTTTACTATCATATTTTGTTCAGAGAAAGTGAAATTTTGTGAAGATCCATAAGAAGCTTTCTATAATCTTCTAACTCTTAAAAGGAGAGAGAAGACCCAAGATTGTGGACTTTGGGTTGTTCCTTAGAGCCAATTTCAATGTTTAAAAAGTATTAAGTGTAATTATGATTTCCTTCCCCAAGATCTGAAGGGGAAATGGGAAGGCTAATGGGTTATTCATATAACCTAACATCTAAATTAATTTTTTACCCCTTCATGATGGGGTGTTGTCTTATAATTTTGAGGAGGCATATCATCAAGATATTTAGGGGGATCTTCCTCATTTCCTAAGACTTAAACCATGGCAATATGGTGAGATTAGACACTAGGGTTTATGGCTTTTAGACTAAGAGGCGTGTGGGGATTGTAATTCTTGATCTTACATAGGTAAAAAAGGAGCTTGATTGTTTCATATTTTTCCAAGATGCTAATGATTTTATTCATAGACATAATCAAGATGAATAGTATTATTGAAATATCATTACCACTTATTTTTTTATTGTTAAAAATTCCTTTTATTTAGGATTATCTTTCAGAATATCTTTAAGAAGTAATTTCCCTTTCTTAAAAAAAAACCAATCTAGGATTCTGGGTTATTTAACTTCAAACAAATATGGGGAATTCACCACACCATTGGTGGGTAAATAATAATTAATGTTTAACCCTGATTTGTTGTGCATTATTTCTTTAAAAAAATCAAAGGGTTTAAGATCCCCTTGGGTAAAGAAAAACTTTCAAAGATGGAGGAAACTTATATGTGGGAAAAGGGTAGAACGGTTCACCTTTATCCTATGAATCCAGGGTCTACCCAATATCATATTGTAACTGGTATCTTTATGCATTACATACAATTATATGAACATGATATTGGGACCTAGGGTCATTGGGAGAATGATGGTTCTGATTAAAGTGGACTTGAGTCTATCATAGGCTTTAAGGGTGTTGTGCATAGTAGGCCAATTGTTTTACCCTTAACCAATATTTTGTAGGACTAAAAAGGGGACTATGTTCATAGCTACTCAATAATCAACCATTTCTCATTTTAAATAATTTTTATAAATCCATAATTGTAAGAACAAGGTTGGATCCCCATCCTATCCATCTCAGAGTCATGGGGGAGACTCTTAATGTAAAATAATTAACTAACATTCCATGAACACTCCCCTAGAGGAAACATGTCTAGATCAATATGGTTTGATTTGGGATTGATTTAGAGGAGTCCTACTAGATAAGTAACCCAACCCTAAGGCATCAAGTAATACTGAATAATGGGTAGGAGAATCTTGAGAAAATAAATAAATGAGATGTGGGAGAATGTATTTGTAAGGTCTATGACTAAATTTTAGTCTCTCATAGGTATTAAGGTGAAATCACCATCTAAGATGTTAGAAGGGTGAAGAGTTATGGGATGATATTCCCATGTGAAAGTGATGATATTTTATTCTTATTAGGTTTATAACTCCACTACCCCTATCATTATATCCCTCCCTTGAACCCCTAATTAGGGAGATACATCAATATTGGTCATACTAGAAGTAAAAGCCTTGACATCATTAGTGTATGCTAGCATAGGTTGGTTGTGTTGAATTGGTTAATTCTACAAGTTACCTTATGGTTTGTTATAAGTAACTCATATTTAATGGTTTAGGAAAGGGTTCTGGTAAATTAAGAGGTTCTAGTTTTGATGGGTTATAGGACTATTAAATTGAGCTTGAGGATTTACATTTACATTCCTTAGTAAAATGTCAACAAATGTTTGCCTCTGTTCTTCAAGGAGTCTCTAAATAAACTTGTTGTAATACTGATAGGCATGAGTGTCATTTCTAAACACTCAATAGAATAGGAATATACATTGGGATCATATTCTCTAGGCCTCTATTTTTGTCCATACTAACAAAAATCATGTTGATTGTTCCTTTGATACAAGGGTTGATTTTGAAACTATGGGAAATGGTCAATATTATAGAATTATTTTTCATTTTGGTTTTAGAATTACATATTAGGTGGTGGAGGATGATTTAAATCAATAAAATTAACTACCAATATACAATTATAGTTCCTCATACCATTATTATTATTTGTGTTATTATTATTCATGGGTTGTGGTTAATTATTATTTATAGTGTTTAGTTTTATGTTTTGATTAGTCACACCATCAGTGGTGATGTTCCAGTTTCTATTCAAAACCTTAGGGCCTTCATTTTTATTGGAATTTTTTAGGTTCATGTTTTTATAACCCCCATTTTTTTAGTTAGGGGTAACTATACACCCATTAGCTCAATGGGTTCAATGCA